>JARFXV010002016.1:147500-212988 GCA_031761425.1 Cosmopolites sordidus
CTCCCGTCAAGAATAGGATGACTCTATCCACAATCAATAACCCATACTTTCGCCGACTTCCCGTCGGATGGCGTATATATCAAATGTTAGATTTCTTGGGCAGCGTTCAATGCGACAACAGTAGGTGAGTGTCACATACACCCAACCGCAGGGTTCCACAATCAAGAGGCGAAACATATGCCCTCCAATTGAAGGGATCAGTGGGGCTCGTCCCTAGTCAAACACCTAAAATGTTCATATATATATGTACATATATATATATATATATATATATATATATATATATATATATATATATATATATATATATATATATATATATATATATTCATTTGAATACTTGATTGTTCGGTCTAGTCTGGTTTATACTTTTTAAGTGTTAGTTCTATATCTGCAGCCGTTAAATTGTACAATTCAAAAGTATTCATTTTAATTGAACTTTTATATCAATACTTTTTTCGTTGCATTTGTTCCTTTGTTCGTTGACCAGCTTTTTTGCCGAAAACAACTTAGAAAATACGTCTCGATAACCTGTAGTAATTCTTTATGGATAATTTTGAAAACATTTCTCCTTGCCATTTCGAAACTTTATATAACTATTTCCAAGTTCAGTTTAATATCATTCATTTTGAAAACTTTCTTAAATTGAGCGTTTTCAAACTTATACCGTATACTGTCAGAACTAAGCTAAGAATTTAGTTATTTCTTATTTGACGTAAAGAAAGTTCGTTTCTCCCAATTAAATATCGATATTCGTATTTTATTTATTATGTATATCTCGTTTCGTTTATTTGAATTATTTGTATGAGAAACTTTGAATTTGTTTAAGAATCATTAGAGATTCTGTTACAAAATTGTCTGAAAAATATGTCTGAATTGTTTGAAACATAACACTATTATTTATTTAGTGTTCGATGAAAACCTTTTCTTGTTAATAAAAGCGTTTGGTTAACACTGCAGCTTCCTGGGATAATATTCAAAAATTTATATATTCATTGTTAAAGTAGAAATCGGCTTTTCCGGACTACTCGTAGACAGTTCGTTTTTTAAAATAAAAGAGAAATGCAAATAGTTTGTGTAAATATTTATTTAGTCTAGTATGTAATTACCATTACTATTTAAATGTTTTTACCAACGTCGTTGTTGGTTTATATTACCTTTTTGCATTTTTATTAGCAAAAAATGTAACGGTTTTAAGGTTGTTTTTCACGTTTGGAATAGATGGTAGTTTGTAAGTGCATTGTCTAGTGAGTAAGGTGGATAGGTCAAAAAAGGGTGCATGATGTAAAAAATGTATGTGTTCCTTCCAACCCCACCAAATGCAGAGTATGATTTTCGCTTCGGGTTAATGCTGTCTTTCGCCGTACTTAAAACCCTGGATGACCCAGGCAACTTCCATAATATTTTTCGTTGCACGCTATTGCAGACGATCTATATTTTATTAACAGTTACCATGTATTTTAGAAATGAAGCCTCAGAATTGTCTTTTAGCAAAATATCACATGATGATATTCAGTTCAGACACTATTGAGAGCCAAACTAATGTAAAATCCTTACAAACTTTTCAGATAATATCATATAAATATAAAACATTCATACAAAAAATATTTTATAAACTATTTATTGCCTACAAATTTAATAATTGCGAATTATTTAGGTCTAGTTGGTGACTGAAGAAAGTTTTGCATCTTTAAATCGGTTTATTTTTAAACCTTCCGGTGGTTCAGTTTTTACCATTACTTTCAAATAATATGCTAAATTTGAAATCACTATTGAAACAATCATACAGTTTTGCATCAACAAATTTAAACTTTCTTAAGATAACATTAATGAAAATAGGTGTATATAAAGTATTTTGTATTCCTAAATCCGAAAATGGTCGGTGGTAGGGTAAACAAAGACGACATATTTTTACAATCTAATATTTATTTAATATAAACATGTAAAACGTGATAAATCTATGCAAAAATATTACTAAGGATTATGTGCATAAAAATTATATTATATGTGATGTCATACAGGGACAAAAACTTTCACTTTTTGCTCTTGTGTTCTGTAGCATCATCTATTTTTAAAAACCAGCAGTAGTTGCCCAACATAGCTGTTCCAGCGTTCCTGGTATCTTGCTTCAATCCTCCTGATGTCCCGGTGAAACCTCTCTCCTTGTTCGTCGCTTACTGCACTTAAATTTTCCGGAAATAAATCCGAATGGCAGTGTAAAAAATACATTTTAAGGATATGCGACACCCTAGTATTTCAAAGGCTTTCAAAAGTGCATTTATGAGATTTTTATAATTTCATCTTTCTGCCCAGAAATCCTTTGACTACACTTATAAAACACTTCCAAGCTGACACTTCCTTTTCATTCCTTTTCACAGACAATTACTGGGCTCTCTTTTTCTCTTGAGATTTGCGATTTGATCTTATTTCATAACTCCCACATCCAATCCCTTACTCATCATAAGCCTCTTCTCTGACCGATTAGCCCTATTAGCTATTATCAGCCCTATATGTCCTTAATACTTATTTTTCTATCCACCAGTCGTTTTTCATTGATTCACCGGGTCTAACATATTGATCCGTCTCCTCTTTTTAACTATTTTAATACTCTCACATATTGTTTAATATATTTTATATATTTACTTTGCTTATACTCAATTCTATGAATTATCTTTGTCCGATTTAGTTTTTATCTTAGTTATATATCACTCGCCTTCTCACTGCAATACAATTATAACATTTTTCCAGTTTTTGAAACGGTTTTTATAATCAATTTCTAATTTTTCCTTCAAATAGGCAAGCAATTTCTCTTGTATGATTTCTATGGACATAAAACGGTGTCCTCGAAGTTGTTTCTACAATGAGGTACTTTTGGAAATGTATTTGTTTTTGTGAAAAGTTGGTGGATAATGATTAAGTTATGCGATGGTGCGTTTTCGTAATGCAAAAACCATGAATTGTTTTTGCCACAAATCTGAATGTTTTTTTCGAATATACTGAAATGACTAGGCACTTATTCAGTACAATATCCTTAATTTTGGTAATATTTTCTTTATAGGTTGATGAGGAAAGTCCTCCTGAAAGAGGTTCTGATCTTCTGTATCTCTGTCATCACTGAAGTCCTTGTACCACTTGTAATTGTATTGTAATTTGTATTGATATAGTTTCAGCTCCATAATACATTTTTAATGCACTTGAACAAGATATTTTGTTTTTAGACAAAATTTAATGCAAACTTTTTACTCAATTGGATTATCTATTTTAAAAAATCGCCTTCATAATTTTTTAATAGTTACAAAAGAAGATATAATTTCTAACTTAACAAATAAAATGATATGAAACTTCTCTCACAAGTAATGAACTGTCACATCAACTTAAAAAATAAATGGTCATTTTTTAAAAAGAAAATTCAATTCACTTTTTAATCATAACAGTAAGGGAGACGTTTATTAAGTTGGGACAGTCCGTAGCTTTGGGCAGTACTATTTCTCATTTTTTTTTCCACTAATAACCAATGCTTTTACTGACTCTACTTTTGAGTTAAGTTTTTTAATTATTACGAGCAAACTTTTCATAGGAGTGAGATTTGCTAGCTCATGTTCCTTGTGCATGTAAAAAATTTTACGAAAATTTTGCATAAGTAAGAATAATGCATTTTTCACCGGTAGAAAAAGGTGGATATAACATTTGTACCATAGTTGTTTGTCTCTTTTATAGCCCTGAATCAATTTCAAAGATATCTTACATAGGGAAAAAAAATTATGTCATTTCAAAATGGCCACGATGAATGTAAGTTGGTTTGCATTAACAATAGTTTTGATTGATTGCGCGGTTGGCTCTTGGTCAAACATAGTAACAATGATAATAATTAAAACACTTGGTATTTGTTTCACAATATATTCAAGATATTCTCTAACATGTTTCGGCCTCGCGACCATTCTCAAAGAGAGTTATGTATAAACTAAACTAAAGTTTCAAAGTGCTGTCTAATGGAAGTCGGTTTTTTTTCATCTCGTTAAATTTATTACACTATCAATAATTGGAGTATTTCCGAAGTCTAGCTGGGTGTTTGTTAGGTTTTTGCCGTCGTATATGGCTTTTTTAATTTCGAAAATTTCCAGGTAATTTAACAGCCTGCTTTTATTGCAGCTATGTATTAATCTGATATTATTAATGTTAAAAAAATGGTTCTGGTCTATATAATGTTCGGCAAAGCCCGTCTTTCTCTGATTGTGTAAAATTGAATATTTATGTTCTTTTAGCCTATCATTGAGCGATTGGCCCGTTTGGCCTATATAAAAAGCGTCACACATATTACATTTAATTTCGTATACTCCAGATTTGTCACAAAATTTTGCTCTTTCTTTGTTATTGTTTAACATCGATGCAAGATTATTCTTATTAACAGAGATAATATTAATATTTTCGTTCTTTAACTGATTTGTGATTCTTGAACTTAATTTGTGAATATAGTTTATAGCATGCCACTTTTTAGAATCTTTTTCGGGTGTTGCGGCATAAAAATGTTTGGTGTTGTTTTTCTTAATCTTGTTTTTTATCATTTTATCTATGATGCCTGGCTGATATCCATTATTCCTTGCGATATTTTTGATAATATTAAGTTCTTTTTCATAGCTGTCTTTTTTAAGTGGAATCGTTAGAAGTCTGTGGGTCATACTATGAAAAGTGGACATTTTTACATTCCATGACTGATTTGAACTTGCGTGAATAATTGTATCGGTATACGTGGGTTTTCCAAATATTTCGAATACTAATTTATTCGGTGTTCTTATTATTTTTAGATCTAAGAAATTTAATGAATTATCCGTCTCTGTTTCTATTGTGAACTGGATTTTTGAGTTTACACTGTTTAAATATTCAAGAAATTGACCCAATAGTCTTTCTGTACCGGTCCATATGCAAACAATATCATCGACATACCTGGCCCAAAAATGTATGTGTCTTGTATAATTAGTGTCGCTAAATAAATTGTTTTCAAAATTAGCCATATAAATTTCTGCCAGGAGGGGGCTCAGGGGGCTTCCCATTGGTAATCCATTCGTTTGTTGGTAAAATTTTGAATTGAACAGAAAATAATTTTGTTCGGTACATACATTGATAGCTTCTATGAGAGCATTTTTGTGTACGATTTCAAGATTGCATTCATGAATTCTTTCAGTGAGGATATTTTTAAGATCTTGTACCGGAATGGAGGGAAAAAGGCTTTTTATATCGAACGAAACTAACTTTGCATTGGGAGGTATCTGTATGTTTTTTAATTTTGTTGTTAGTTCTATTGTATTTTTGATTGCTTTGGGCGAGTTGAAATCGATAAATAATGGTAGATCACTGTTGAGTTGTTTGCAAAGTTTATATGCCGGAGCATTTACATAAGAAACGACTGGTATCATTGGAATGCCATCTTTATGCAGTTTAGGCATTCCGTATAAGACTGGAGATTTTGGGTTCATGGTATCTAGTTTGGATTGCGATATATTTAAGAAGGTTTCATTGTACGTTTTTGTAATTTTCTTTACAGCGGTATGATATTTTTTTGTTGGATCGGTCTTGAGTTCTCTACAGTTTTCTGTGTTGATGAGTGTGTTCATTTTTAGTAGGTATTCATCTTTTGTTAGAATAGTAACAGTATTACCTTTGTCAGCTTTGCAAAGAATTAAATTGTTTTGGTAAATTTTGTTACGTAATTTATTAATTACTCTGAGTTCGTTGGAATATTTATTTTTTATTTTATTGTTTGCTATTATATTTGCAATGTTATATTTTGCTAATTGGCTTTTATTTAAACTACTTAAAAGATTCTCTAAATTGGCTGCGAGTATTTCAATATCTGTGGATTTGACGAAGTTTGGACAGTATTTGAGGCCTTTTTCTAATAACTTAATTTCTTCATTATCAAACTGAACATTTGTTAAATTTACAACTCTATCATAAAATCTTACTGAACTAATTGAATTGATATTATGAGAATTTAGGTGAGCAAAATTTTGTGACTTACATTTTCTTAGGGTATTTAATTTTCTTAGCTGTATTAGGTACTGTTTATGTGTTGCATCCTTCACTGACTCGCGCACTGTCCTGTCAAAGTATTCATAATTTCAACATTCGATCGATTTCAACATTCAATTGTCAAATTCGACATAATTTGATTTGTGTAGCAGTTTTGTGTGGACTAATTTAAGATGTAAGTTGAGATTATCCCTGTTTCTGTACCATTTGGATGCTTCTTCTGCTAGCCAATGTTTCCGAGCTGCATTGACAGTGCTTTCTGCTTGAGGTGAGTGGTTATGACATGAAATCTTCATAAATTTTGGTTGGAGATCCTCCTTTTGACACGTTTGAATAAACCATATGTGATTATTACACTTTTTCACTTTCAGTAAAGTTTTTTTGTATATAACCGCTAATTTTGCTGTGCTTGCATTAACAATAGTTTTGATTGATTGCGCGGTTGGCTCTTGGTGAAACATAGTAACAATGATAATAATTAAAACACTTGGTATTTGTTTCACAATATATTCAAGATATTCTCTAACATGTTTCGGCCTCGCGACCATTCTCAAAGAGAGTTATGTATAAAGTAAACTAAAGTTTCAAAGTGCTGTCTAATGGAAGTCGGTTTTTTTTCATCTCGTTAAATTTATTACACTATCAATAATTGGAGTATTTCCGAAGTCTAGCTCGGTGTTTGTTAGGTTTTTGCCGTCGTATATGGCTTTTTTAATTTCGAAAATTTCCAGGTAATTTAACAGCCTGCTTTTATTGCAGCTATGTATTAATTTGGTATTATTAATGTTAAAAAAATGGTTCTGGTCTATACAATGTTCGGCAAAGCCGATTTTCTTGAATTTTCTAGAAAATTCTATAAAATCCTATCAGAAGAATTACATAAAACATTCTAAAATATTCGGTAAGATCAATCACATTCTAAATCTTTCGAGAACATTCCAAAATCTTAAACAAATCAAAGCTTCGAGATGTTCTATCCCCACCACTAAACATTTCTTCATGGCCAACTAGGGCTATATAAGGAGCATCACTTCCGTTCTGACACCAGTTCAGTTTTGCCAGTAAAGTAGTGAAAACAAAAAACAATAATCAAACAAAAGAAACGAATAAAACAAAATAGTGTAAGAAAAAGCAGAAAAGTGGTAAAACAAAAATTAAAAGTTAAAGGTAGTTATTCAAAAGAGCAAATAAATTATTACTTGAATTTTCAACAAACAGAGCGTAAAAATGACAAGTCGTAAAACAAGAACAACTGATCATGGTGTTTCTGATTATGACTCACTGCTTCGGGCCGTGAAAAATACCAAAATCAAAAAGAAGGTTATCAGACTCACTGTTCGTACCGACAAATTTAGTAAATCTAGTTTGTCGCGCTATATCGCAAAATTGGATAAAGAATTTCCAGGCATTTCAAATATGTCTAATGAAGAGTTGATTCATATCGTTCGCCGTATTGCATCGCATTCGACGCCAAAGATGGTACGACATTTTTTTATTCATTTTAATCACAAATTTTAAAAAAAAATTTTTTTGATTCCATAGGTGTTCAGTGACGAAAAAGAAGAAGCTTTGCTTTGGTCGAATATCTTTGCGATGCTGTCATATCTATTAGAGCTTAGGCATAACGAATTGAAATAATTAGTGTGAAGTCCGACCGCGAACGTAAGCCATTGAAAAGCACCATTCTTACTTCACTAAAAAACTTTGCCGTGCTCAAAGAATAGCGCAAGAAGGAAGACAGTGCAAAGAAGTGACGGTAATCAACACAAGAAACGCCAGCCAAAAAGCGAAGCCAAACCAGTGCGAAGACTGCCAAATCAGTGCGAAAGTTCATCGTCGTCGGATGTTGATTTTTGTATGATTGTATGAGAAATTTGCCATCCAAATTAATTTGCGACAATTCCGTTAATAACAAGTGCCAGCTACCATTTCATATGAAGTGTGTAAATTGACTCGCAGGTACTATACCTGCCAAAATTGGGACTCTGACGAAGACTAGCATGTATTTGATTTTCTTTATTCTGTTTTTCATGGCCTTTTAAATAAATAAATCGACTATATATCGACTTTTGTGCATTTTTATAACTGTCCCAACCTATGGACAACAATTTTGCTTGCCCAAAATTCAAGTGTTCAGAAAATTGACAATAACTTTTTTATTTTTGAAGCTATAAAATAATTCTCTCCAGCAAAAGTGTGGCCAAGAACATTACCTTTCCAACGATATATAGAACTCTGAGAAAAAATTATGTAAAAAACAAAACCTGTCCTCACCTATGGACGACTCCCTTATACATGAATCCAAAGTAACATATGTTTAATTACGGTATTTCTCTACATAGGGAAGTGTAGGTAACATTATCAACTTTGTAGCGGCATGAGTTGACGATGCTTCAAGACTAAAACTAGGATGCAGATAATGTATTATTACAAGATACTGGTGACATTATTAAAACTTATAAACCATTATAATTCAGTTGCTGAAACTTTTTCAATCACCCTTGTAGCATAATTCCGTTCTCTCATATATAAGTGCTTATGTATCCTACAAATATTGCGCAATAATTCATTGGGTTCATTTCGAAATCCTATAAATTTCAATTATAGTCATACCCCGGTAAATCGCCATAAACGTAAATTTACGGGGATTAAACCCATACCCGTCCCGATAGAAATAACTAAAACGCAAACATAAAACTTTAAAGCCCAGGACGGGCAAATACCTATTGAAATTGTCAATGATCTGGCAACGCGCTAACGACGCCTATTCGTTCACCATATCCGATTTTCAGATATTGCAGCGTTCACAAAAGCGGAAATTTATTATTACGTTCGAATTTAACTAAAAATAACGCTTATTCGATGCTCGTTACCGAAACGGATAGTTATTGCATGTGAACGATTTGCAATAGTGGCGGGGCAGTTGTAATGGGGAGGCGGGGGGCGCTTCGAACGTTCGTGGATGGTTCGGATTGGTGGGCGGGAGGAAGGGAAAACGATCAACGAGAGGCATGGAGGTGGATTGAACTACACCGGTTTAAAGTATAATATATCTTCGATCAGATGGAATATCTGTTACATTCGATGCATCTATTATAATTTTGAAAACTAGTGCTTTCGATAAAGAGCATCTAATGCCTTTTCATTTAGTTCTATTATATTCCTAGATATTACATTATCTGTATTAAATACTGCTACTGATATACGTCAATAACGTCTTGAGACTTAATATACGCCATCAAAAGTCAGTTCGTTATTAATTGTCATTATACAAAAAATATAGTTTTTCATAGCTTTGAATATGTCGAATTTGAAGAAAATGGCTGCTGAAAGTTATCGATTATTTATTAAAGTCTATAGTGAATATGATCTAACCCAAAAAAACTTGTGAACGATGGTTTAAAAGCTTTAAAAGGGGTGATTTAAATATAAAAGACAAGGAGCGTTCAAGACAACCGAAAAAGTTTGAATTGACAAGTCTATACGCCATATACGACCAGTCTATGACAAGTCTATACGTCTATACGCATTGGGAAAGATCCAGAAGGAAGGAAAATAGGTTCCATATGAATTAAATGAAAGTCATTGAAAGACGAAAAACCACAAACCACAAAATTTTGTTTGCCAAACAGAAAAGAAAGATTTTTTGCTTCGAGTTGTGAGACGTTGTAAAAAGTGATCTTTTTTGACAATCCAAAACGCAAAAAATCGTGGGTAGATCTAGGCCAGTCTTCAACATCACAATCAGTGCGCAATATACAGGGTGACCGGAAATAACGTCGAAATATTCTGGGAGGTGACTCTACGGATTAAGACATAAAAAATAATTCGTATAAACATACCCCAAAAATTGCTTCTTATAGGGGCTAGAGCCCCTTAAAAGGGGAACTTTGAAGATAGTTTTTTCGCAATATTTTCGAAACCGTTTATGCTAAAGTCATGAAATTCGCTGTACTGCAATAAGTTGAAATGAAAAAACGTGTTTTTGTATTAATAATTAAATATTTTATTCAGGGGCGTCACATAGGAACGTCTTCTTGGTAAATGCTGCCATAACTTTTTTGTTTGTAATATTTTTTTAATTTTATAAATGAAGTTATTGAATAGCAAATATTTTTAGACAAAAAAGGTCCTCTTATATCATCTCGTTAAGATTAGACCATTTTCCAAAAAACTGATTTTTTCTAAATCGATGCACGATTACATGGATATCGAAATGCATCTTAATAATTAAATAGGTAGCTGTTACTGTTAATCTTTAGTAGTAGTATTATTATTTAAAAGTAGCCAACAATAACAAGGCTAATTACTATTAAGGATTTAGCACTCATTGACAACAGATGTTGAAAATGACCTCCATTCATCTCAATGCACCCTCTAATTATTTTCTTCATAGAAGATCTTACCATGCCGAAAATATCGGGCTTATTTTTGATATAATCACAAGCACTACATAATCACAAGCAATGAGAGTGATAGCTTCAACAGCCGTGTCGGTCTTCCCATAAGGGGCATCAACTTGGTCGAGGGCCCTGAGGTTCAAATTCTATATAAATCTCCGAAAGAGAATCAACCACAGGCTATGCTTAATGATCACGCGTGCGTCAAGGGTTACCTCCACGGCGGTACTGCAGGCATTGACAGGGAGGACACCCATTGATTCGGTCGTTACGGAACAGGAAGCAGTTATCGTAAATGGAAAGGTCCACCCAACAGTTGCTATGGAAAGGTTACTGATGAAGTGGCAGGATTTTGGCCATTGTCTGAAGGTTGAGAGAAAACCTTCATAAAATATCTTAGACGGCGGCATGAGAGGAAATGGAGAAATATTAGGCACTACCTAGGCCGGGCTATTTCGGGGCATGGAATTTTTGGTTCCTACCTCACGAAAATCCGTAAAAGAAGTGATGGCAGCTGTTGGTTCTGTAAGGAAAGGGGGGAGAACCCTAAACATATCTTGCTTATCTGCGAAGGTAAGGCACGAGACTCAAGAAAGGATCGGCAAACCAATGATCTTTTCGAAGATTTTTTCCACCTCTAAATACATTTAAAAAAAGGTAGTGAAAGCTGACTGGTTGTCTCAAAGAGCATCGTTGAAGTAATTTACACATGGTTTGGATATATCTAATGGATATGTCATCTAATAAATAAAAATACCATTTATTACATATTCTGGGAGCTATTTTTGTATTGGAAAACGCATGCTATAAGTAGCCCTGTTTAAACCGAGAAAGATCAGAAACAAAAATGGAATTTTTCACAGCAAAAAAAATGGATAATATCTAGTTAAAATATTTTGAAATTTCACTAATAAATATAGAGCAAAAATTTTGGTTTTGAGATTTAGAGTTTTCTTTTTCATAGTAATTTATATTAATGTTTTATAATAAGAAATAATCAGGACACTAACAAATGGAATACCTGCCATATTATAAATAATTATTCCAAATCGACTCAGCCCATTTGGCACCGCAAATGGCTCGTTTTGAATAAATCTCATTATGTAGAGCTGTCGAGTGGAATGTATCCGTTCGAGCCTGTATTCGGTACCGTGCTCTTCATTGAATCCTAATATGTTCATATGCAGCTATATTGCCTCTTTGTTTTGCCCATTTGCGCACACTAGATTTAATTTAGTCCCAGTAATTCTTGGCATTCTGTTGTTCGGTCGATATAGTCAATTCTTGCGGGTGAAAATTAGGATACACCGTTTACTATAGAATGGGATGCGTATAATGGAAAAGTCAAATACAAGCTGTGCGATAAGTAAAGGACCGATTTATATTCGTCCGTTTTTGTGATGATTTTTTCTAAAAGCTCCGTTCATGGAGTATATCAAGTTTCTCTGACAACTCTTTGTTATGGAATGCTTGAAAAATTAATGAATGCAAAAATATAGAATGCTTTATTAAAAAAAAATGTGTTTTGATAATAAACATAAATTGGTAGACTCTGTAACAAAGAATACTGTGTAATGAGTGGGGTTAATGATAATTTATATAAGTCAAATTTTCTAATCAAAAAACTGTAGGCCTATGCGAAATGTACATGACTTTATTATATACAAGGAGAAAGGGAAAAGTTAGACACCTATAGATAGACAGCGGTGTGATTGCATCTCTGTTTCTTTTTAGTAATGATGCATGACTTTTATGGCGATATGATGATTAGTTCTGCTTTAACAGTTTCTGAAAGCAGATAAGTTCGATATTTTTACAAAGTGAAAAAAAGAGAATTTCGTGTGTTGCTTAAATACGCGTTGAGAAACGAGCATGCAAACTGAAGAAAAAGAGTATTTGTCGTGTTTGATCACTGAGGACCAAAAACAGGTTCGAGTAGTTACTCGAACCTGTGAAGTTTCACAGCGTTATCTAAATATATATAAACGCAATCTGAATATTTTTTTTTGCTGCGATTAATGACTTTTGATGAAAAGTGGATTCATCACCTATATGGTACACCCAAAAATGAACAGATAAGACACTAAACTTTACCTAGCAAATGTTCCCCAAACAAGGTGATGACATTTACATCGACCAAAAAGATCACTGTGGTCTGAGCACTGTTATCTAGGATTTGTGCAGCATTAACTTCATCGACTATTTTGTAACCCTTTATTTGTTAGTTATCACAACGGCAACAGTACGCCTTTAGATCGTGGGTCATTGATGGATCCAAACGGCAGTCCTAAAGACCTCCATCCAGTTCTCTGGGATCAAAAAAAAAACTCTAAACTAGGAATAGGATCCTACCTAATCCAAACAACTCAGTTTGGTCAAAACTTTAGGCACAAGATCTTTAAGATTGTCGGACAAGGAACATAGGCAAACAGAACTTACTTCTCAAGAAACGGCACTAATTCAAAACGGTTATGACAGGCGTTAAACAAAAAGGTATATTGATAAAGTTCAGGCAACAAGTTATATCCACCAATCCACTAGAGAATTGTCCCAAAACCCCAAAGCTCTTCTGCTATATATAAAGGGAATTATGGATAAAATTTGCCACGTATTCAGATCATGTAATATTGAAATTATATTAACAACAGAAATATATATGCATAACTAGTTTCCTTAGACCAATGAAAGATATTACCCAAGAGTCACATGGTGTCTATGAGATTCCTTGTTCTGGTTGCTCCCAATCATATATCGGTCAAACTAATAGACGTATCCAAAATCGCATATACGAGCATTCTCTCGCCGTCCTAAAATCGGATCTCTCCTCAACTCTAGCAGAACATCATATCCAAACGGGTCACAAAATACATTTCGATTCCTACAAACCCGGCGTAATTCGGGAAGCAATTGAGCTCGAAAACGCCCAGACTTCCTAAACAAGAGGAACGACGATCTCAGAGTGCCAAATACATGGAAACATCTTATTTCCAAATTTTCCATCCGAAACCCTTCCAATCAAACACCCACTTCCCTTCTCACCTCTCAACCCCCGCCCCCCTCAACCGAGCGCTCCTCTCACAACCCTACCTAATAATGAAGAGGTCGCGCTGTCGCGTATTTATATATATATATATATATATATATATATATATATATATATATATATATATATATATATATATATATATATATATATATAAATATATATATATATATATATATATATATATATATATATATATATATATATATACATATATATATAAATATATATATATATATATATATATATATATATATATATATATATATATATATATATATATATATATATATATATATATATAAATATATATATATATATATATATATATATATATATATATATATATATATATATATATATATATATATATATAGAAATAACAGAAATATTTCCTCTACATCCAAACTTGTGGGCAGAATGCATCGCATAGCTCCGATTGCTGCGAACATTCACTATCCAGTCTTGTACCTTGTTCTTTGAGCCATCGATATTAATAATTTTGATTTTTTATCACTATCACACTATCATGCTCATACGATAGGTCAATTATTGAGCTATTCGCACCATATTTAGTCCCAAATCCGTCCACGAGTGTGGACTACTACTGTCCACTAGCCCAACAGTTTATCGGTCCCCTCTCGTAAAACTACGGTTGTTCTAATAATAGTGTGATTCATTCTAGTAATGCAAATGTTCAACTTTCGTGTCACATTTCGAGGCAATCAAGTGCACATAATAGGTTTCCTAGTATATATACGTTTTCATTTTTCACTTTAAAATTTCAATTATACCCCAACTAAAGAACGTAATTGCAGCAAATATTTAAGTCGTTTCAGCTTTCTAGGAAAAACCAATTAACTATTCTAAACGTGAATTGTAGAACCGACAAAATAAATTATAATTTGTAAAACCGTCGACTAATTGCAAAGAAATTTTTAAGACATTTACCGGCACTTTTCCCCCATTGAACTAGTTAAATTCCTTCAACTTTTACGGTATCAAGAATAGGACTTTTTTGCTGCCATTAAGTTGATGTAAATTTAATTTTCGGGAAAATTGCACAGAGACAAAAGTCACTAATTAGTTTAAGTGCCAGTGTTTTGAGTAGACAACTCTTTGCAGTTTCCGAGGGAGGTTTTTAAAGAGCTTTCCAAGATTGGCGAAAGTTCAAAGAACCGTTCAACGTTTTTGTCTCCATTCAAATTGGAGAATGGAATGTCTTTAATTAATTATGTAAAAACTATAATACTTACAAGTTGTAATGGACGTCGGCCATGTTCGGTCGAAAATCTAGGGCTTTCCTAAATGCTTCTTCCGCTTCGACGGTTCGGCCCATTGTGTTGAGAATACTTCCCAAATTACCATAAGCTGAAATACAATGAATTATTAACATTTTCCCTATTGATTAAAATTTCAAATGTGATCAATTCTGACATTAGAGCTGTAAAGCAGAAATAGAAACTAGTAGTATATTTAACTATAAAAAGCAATATACGGTAACTGCGGCATATAAGGCCTCCTTATTTAAAAATATAATAAATAAAGTATTACGTGATACTGAACTATAAAAACAGTTTTCAGTAAATCCTTTTTATTTGCACAACTAAAAATATAGAAAAAGTAGCACCAAATTGAGTATTTAAAAAAATACTTAAGTTTTTTAAAACTCTTTCCGCTGGCCTTATTAAACTACCGTTTATTAAGGCCTAAAACAAAAATACACTTTCTAAAAAACTAAAAAAGTCAACAACATTAAATTAATGTCTGAATGATTGTGGCGTGTTTATATATATATATATATATATATATATATATATATATATATACTTTGCCTGAAAAGAAAAGTCTTCGATCAGTGCGTTCTACCCGTTATGACATACGGAAGTGAAACCTGGACACTCACATCGCAATCAATTCATAAACTTTGGGTGGCACAGAGGGAAATGGAACGATGTATGCTTGGCATTACAAGACGAGACAGAAAGTCCTGCGCATGGATCAGGGAACAATCAAAAGTCTCTGACATCATTGGAATAGTAAAGCAATTGAAATGGAGATGGGCAGGCCATATAGCGAGGCGATGGGATGACAGATGGACCAAGGCAATCCTGGAGTGGATACCGCTTGATCGCAAACGTCCGCGAAGAAGACCGAAAGCACGATGGATTGATGACATCGTTAAGTATATTGGATCCGAGTGGCAGAGGAAAGCCCAGGACCGTGAAAGTTGGAAGCATGCTGAAGAGGCCTTCATCCTGCAGTGGATCGATATCGATACAGGCTAATGATGATGATGATGGTGATATGTGTATATATATATATATATATATATATATATATATATATATATATATATATATATATATATATATATATATATTTGGGTTTTTCGCCACGATCTAAAATTCAAAAAAATATCAAAAATATCTGTTCTTATGTAAATAAAGAATCACTGGGTAAAAACAAAGAACCAAACAAAAAAATATACAAACTTTTAACGTTAACGTTTCGGGAAGTATTCTCCTCTCGTTTTCAAAACGAATCTAAAAATAAATTATATTAATTTCTATAAATTATGAAAAGATAGGAAGTAAATATTTTTTTTGTGTATGTCAATTATAATTGTCAATGTAAGTATCATTGACATACCCAACAAAATATATTTACTTCCTATCTTTTCATAATTTGTAGAAATTAATATAATTTATTTTTAGATTCGTTTTGAAAACGGGAGGAGAATCCCGAAACGTTAACGTTAAAAGTTTGTATATTTTTTAGAACATTTTTACATTTTTAAAATTTTGTTCGTTAGGCAAATTTATTACAAAAAAGAATCACTGAGAAATTTGTCTCCGTTTGGTTTTTTATTTTTACCCAGTGATTCTTTATTTACATAAGAACACATATTTTTTATATTTTTTGAGTTTTAGATCGTAGCTAAAAACCCAAATAAAACAGCATTAGATATTTTTTAATAAAAATCCAATAAAACTATACTAGGCCTTTTTTACCATCTGATGATAATAAGGCCACCACACAAGTTCAGTTATACATTTCTTAATTAGAACAGAGTAAACTAAAACAGTCCTCATTCTTTAATCGTAATAGTATCTAGGAATATTCTAGAAAGTCTAAGTAGTCTAATCACAATTAGGGTAAAAAAACATTTCTTTATCTTCTTTTATTAGCCCCATACACTCCTCGTGGTACCATCTCCCACATTTGCCACACTGTTATATATAAAGGTTCTTCGTTGCATCCATGGCAATACCAAACAACTTCTGCTGAGATTTTAGCCTTCTTCCCTTTTCCTTTACCTTTATAAGATTCCGGTCTTTTCTTTAAATTTTTAATATTTTTGTTAGCTACTTTATGATCAGTTTTTCCCGTTATCTTTGATTTTTTATTTTCTTCCGCTTTTTAATTTGCCTCAAAAATGTCGTTAGTAATTATTTGGTGTTTGTAATTAAATGCCTTTTTCTTTAGCATAGTTAGGTGTCGGTAAAAGCTTGTAAAAAGGAGATTTATATTCCTTAGTTTTAAAATTAGCCAGAGGTATGTCATCGTCTGAATCAGACTTGATATAATTTTCCACTTCAGAAGAATATATAATCCTTTGGATGTAAGAAGATGCTCTTAACAGTAGCTGAGTTATCTATTGTTCAATATTTGTCGCTATATATGTTGCAAATTCTGAGCTATAAATTATTGGACATTTACTGGCAACTGCGTAAGAAGGACAGTTTTGGAGGGACATATTTTCTATGTACAACTTGTAACTCCTCCAGTGGTATTTTATAGCCTTTACACAGCGCAGTCTGCATTATCTGCAAACTTTTCAAAAGTTGTGACGATGTCATTATTTTTTCGGAATCTGCGACCGTTCTTGAGAAATATTAATAAGGCAGTGTTAGCTGGCAGTACGTACAGAATCATCTTGAACCGGGACCGAGAATTTTACCGGAATGAATTTTTAATTCTTTGTCGCTGATTTTCGGCTCCGCACGTGGATTTTCAGTAGAAAAATTATTATTAATGTAGCGGCTTAAAATCTTCCACACTCACATATTGAATATTTTTCTTTCTATTATTTTATTATTATTTCGAAATTTTTTATGTTTATAGTATATTATTATTTCGAGATAAGTTTATGAAGGGCTAAGGTCGCTATTTGTATATACTTTTATGTTTATCTTCACAAATTCTTCATCGGAGGATGAACTGGACATCTTGCCCTTATAAAATCTGCTTTTTTACTGGCAAATAACCAGAGTCCTTTAATGAAATGATGCAATAATGGTAATGTACGTATCAGCGGGACAACTAGCACTGGTATTCGGCGTCGAAAATAGGCGCTTGCTAACCTGCTTTCTTTGTGTGCGTACCCTAATGCATGTATGCGTAAAGTACGAAGTTGCTGCGAATCATTTTTAGAGAATTTTCAAATGTGGGCCTTATTAAGCCGTGTCCTCACTTGAGCACGAACCCGAATGAGGCAAACCGAGCCAACACCGGATCGGGAAAAATATCTGCGACGATAAAATTTTTGATTTTCTCGCTGAGAAAATGTCGAATGAACAATTATCAGTGGCTGGGGTCAATTTTATATACATTTATAACTTATTAAAAAATAAAAAACGTAAAAACTTAGACGTAGATGGTCTTTCCAATTATTAACCATACTCGATTCCAATTAACATACTCGATTGAACGCGAACGAACACGCATGAGGCAAACCATCTACGTCTACGTTTTTATGTTTGTTATATTTTAATAAGTTATAGATGTATATAAAATTGACACAAGCCACTGATAATTGTTCATTCGACATGTTCTCAGCGAGAAAATCAAAAATTGCATCGTTAATATTAAATATCGCGGATATTTGTCCCGATCCGGTGCTGGCTCGGTTTGCCTCATTCGCGTTCGTGCTCAAATGAGGCAAGGTGAGCCAGCACTGAATCCGTCGGGTCGGGAAAGATATCTGCAACGATACAATTTTTGATTTTCTCGCCGTGAAAATGTCGAATGAACAATTATCAATGGCTTGCGTCAATTTTATATAAATTTATAAGTTATTAAAAAATAAAAAAAAACGTAAAAAACATAGACGTAGATGGTCTTTCCAATTATATTAACATACTCGAATGAACGCACATAAGACAAGCCAAGCCGGTGCTGCACGAGGCGCGTCAACCAGGCTCAAACTAATCGCCGCACGGCTGCGATCCGCCTCGTAGCGATCCAACTGTTTGGATCGCTACGAAGCTGTGCGGCGAATAGTTTACTCGTGTTTGGCGCGCCTCGTGCAGCACCAAACGAACACGAATCAGGCAAGCTGAACCCTCACCGAATCGGGAAAAATATCTTCAACAATAAAAATGGATGGAAATTAATTTTAAATAAACAAACTATCTAAATTTCCGCTATATTTAAAACTTGCATGTATTACAATTAATTCGACACACAGTGCCTTTTTCAAATACGAACTATATTAACCCTTCGTGTCTATGAAACCAAATAACTTTTTTTGAACTGCTCGATGCACGTTTCGCTAACCATGTTAGCATCATCAGGAGATGATTTAATTTCAGATTTAATCATGCTAATTCCCGCAGAATTTCAGCATCTTCTTCAACAAGGGGATCAAAAAAGTTTTTGAGTATAAAAATATTATTCATTATACCACAGTTTCAGATAATGTGTTATTATAACTTAACATTTTGTGATAAAAATACGCCTTCAGTATCGCAAAAGTACTCGCGCGGCGTCTGACAGTCTACACACGTAAAAATTCGCTCCCTAGTTACATAGCGTATCAAATTATACTGATTGTTTTGTGCTCCAGCACATTATCTGACCGCATGTGGAAGGTATATGGTTGACGAAACTCCTGCCAGCCCAAATGCAGTATTTATGCAAAGGAATGATATATATGAAAATGAATAACAGTAGGAAAAGTAGTTGTTACCTAAAAGGTCCACCGACCTAATAATACCATAAATGATAACAGTTTGGAAATCCATTTTTCAATATCCAGATGCACAACATGAATTTAGCAAGGGTGAACCATTCAAAATGCAGAATTTTTCTTTTATTAATTGCAAGGCTGTCTAGGAGATAAGTGGTTAGCATAGTAAGAATTATTTTGTTCCTTAATAAAGGGTGAGGCAGAGGAAACGCATGTTTTTCACCTAAGTATAACATTGTATATTTTCGTCTATATTCGATCAAGAAGAAGATATTTTTTGGCCATAATAATACGCCTACATGTCTTAATCTGTGGCTGCAAAATTCCATGACCTACACTTTGAAGTGCTTGTACATGCGCCGTTTTTATATTACTTTACGGTGAGTTCTTGTCGTATCTATAACCAAACATTACTATAAGACAAAGATTGCACCTGATGCATATATATATATATATATATATATATATATATATATATATATATATATATATATATATATATATATATATATATATATATATAACTAAATCCACTTAGCGTCTGACTTGTATCAAGCGGTTGAGTGGTCAGCGTCTGTTCACCAGTGGTGCGGCTGATGTTTAAATTCTGGAACTAACCCCTCCAGTCTTAACCTCTGAACCGTCATGGTTCAAACCATTAATTCAAAGTACGAGATGAAGCGTTCTAGTAATTACAAAATTACCCCAGGAGGTAGACAATCCTCTGCCAGCTTTGCTGGTACAACCGGACTTTCGGATTCTGTGGCGTCCGGGCTTAAACGCAAAATCTTTCAGAGGGAGTCGGAGACCTCTGGCCAACGTCTGAAACCGAAAACAAAAACTTTCTTTGGAACGATAAATATCAATTCCCTCCTGCGTCCAGAAAAACTACAGGAATTGGGGCGAACATTAAATCAGCAAAAAATCCAAATTTTAGCTTTGCAAGAAACTAGATTGACAGATGATAACACCTTGGAACTCGGCAACTACAGACTTTTTAAAAGTAAAACGGGCAAAAAAATACTCAAAAATACACCACATCTCGGTGTTGCTTTCGCTGTCTCAAGAAACATCCTTGGTTCTATAACAATTATCCAGCCAGTAAATAATAGACTTATGACACTATCACTTAAGTGTGCTAACAAAAACTATACATTAATCAATGCACACCTCCCAGTTAACGAAGAAAATAAATCTAATCCTGAAAAAGTTAATAAGTCCTGGGAAATTCTAGAAAAGACTATCTCTAAAATTCCCTCTAACCATGTAAAAATCCTATTGGGTGATTTCAACGCCCAGCTAGGGAAAGAAAAAAAGTACAGGAAAACAGTCGGCAGTTTTCCCGCTCATAAATGGACTAACCATAATGGTAGAAGATTGGTTGAACTATGTTCCCAGTTTAATCTAAAAATAATGTCAACCCATTTTAAGAAGAAAATATCAAAACAAAAGACCTGGAGGTGCCCAAACACGTACATGGGTGAATTTCAAATTGACCATGTTGCCATTTCGTACCCCAATTATAAAGAGATTTTGAATGTTCAAGTCAGGAAAGGAGCAAATATAGACACGGATCACTACTTGACTAGAATCAAACTTAGCTTAAAACCTCGAAAACTTATTCAAAAGCGGCTGCTAATACCAAAGTTTGACCCAACGAAAATAAAACCAGCCCTAATAGAAGAACTTGATAAACAACCAGCACAGAACTGGCAAGAATTGAAACAAAAAATTATTAAAACAGCCTTAAAGTTGGTCCGTTTACAAAAACGTAGAAGACATCCGTGGTGGGATGAAGTTTGCGAGCAAGCAGTATTAAGCCGAAGTAAAGCATTCAAAGATTGGAACAGTCAAAAAACAGCAATAAACTATAACATCTTTTTGAAAGTAAGAAAAGAAACATCGAAGCTAATTAGACAAACTAAAAGAAAATATGAAAACAATCAACTTAATGAAATAGAAAAAGATTTCCAAAAAAAAAAAAATCGAAACTTTTACAAAACATTTAAAACTAAATTAACAGGTTATCAACCGCAAAGTCTTTGCTTCCAAAAGGAAAACGGACAATTAGCTCTAAATAACCTAGACAATTGCAAAGAACTTGCGAAATATTTTGAACAAATACTAAACTGTCCTGAGCCCTTAAACAAATTAGCAACACTAAAACCTAAACAAACAAACCCAGATTCATTACCACCGAATGAAGATGAAATAATTAGGCAAATCAAGCGGCTTAAAAATAACAAAGCTTCTGGTGAAGATGGAATCACTGCGGAACTTTTGAAATCCGCTGGTCCAGGTACAATCAGGGAAATAACCAAAATTCTATATCTCTTCTCCCAGTTGTTACAAGATTCTATCTCAATGTCTACTAGACAGAGCACAGGGACAGTTAGAACCTAACATTGGTGAATATCAAGCAGGTTTTCGACCGGGCAGATCCTGCCCTGAACAGATCCTGAATCTGAAGTTGATTCTAAGACATCAAAAACTGTACAATAAAAATCTCGTCTGTATATTTGTGGATTTCAAAAAAGCATATGATTCTATTGACCGCGAATCTTTATTCCGAATCTTGAAAGAACAAGGACTAGATCTGAAAACGCTGGCAATTATTAAAGCAACGTTAACTAACACAAGGTCAAAAGTTAAATTCATGGGTGAGATCTCAGAGCCGTTCGAAATTAAAACTGGAGTGAGACAAGGGGATGGACTCTCGCCACTTTTATTTAACTGTGTTCTAGAAAAAGTAATACAGGAGTGGCGTGAAAAAAAGTCGGCCCTGAATATTGACCAGCCCATTAAACTGGGGAGAACCAACATCCAAATTGATTGTCTGGCATTTGCTGATGATCTAGCAATTTTAGCTCAAGATGTATTAACATTCCTAAAAAAAAATATGGTAACATCAGACGAGTCTCTCAATTCAAATGTTTGGGTGAAATAATCATGGAAAATGGGTTGGAAAAAGCGGCCAATAAGGGTAGATGTCAAAAAATGGAAACGGCATTGAGACTTACACAAAATATTTACAACAAAAAATGCCTATCTAAAAACACAAAACTGAGACATTACAACACAGTTATTAAGCCAGAATGTCTATATGCTGCGGAAACGCTCATTTTGAATAGAAAGAGGGATATCGAGGACATTGAAAAGAAGGAAAGAAAAATCATAAGAAAAATCCTAGGGCCCAAACAAATAAATAGCACAACATACCGACTTCGAGAAAACCAAGAAATCAAACAATACACAGATATACATAGCGATATGAGAAAAAGAAGACTTAAGTTTTACGGACACATAAAACGGATGAATCCGAATAGGTTAACTAGGCAAATAGTCGAATTTTATGAAAATAGGAGTAAAGCTAAAGTAGAAATAATTAAATGGATTGCTGCAATTAAGGAGAACCTAAGATCAGCAAATATTACACAAAGTGAAATTCAGGATAGAGGCTGTTTCAGACACAAGGTGAACGTTTGGAAGGTTGGCCAGAGAGAAAAATGTAGGAAGACTGGAACAACTTGGTCTGACGAAAGGAAAAAAGCTCATAGCGAAAGAATGAAATTAGTATGGGCACAAAGGAAAGCTAACAACAACAAACGCCTCTAATTGTACTTCACGTGGTCCACCAGAGCCCATACGTGAATAATAATAATAATTATATATATATATATATATATATATATATATATATATATATATATATATATATATATATATGCATGACCAGTGATCACGTACTCTCGGAGTCCTGAGAATAGACGATGTGGTGGAAATGGATTCCTCATTAATAAAAAATTAAAACATAGTGTCATAAAATGACTATCTCAATGCGTCATTCAGCTGAATAAAAAGTTTAAGCTTCAAATCGGCCAAGCTTATGTACCAACTATAAGCTAAGGTGATGATGAAATTGAGATATTTTATGATGATGTGGCCCAGCTTTTATACAACGATAAATGCAGGTACAAAATCTTGATTGGTGATTTTAATGCTAGAATTGGAAAAATAAGAACTCGTGAAACTGCAACTGGTCCATATGGAAGTGGTGAGCGCGACAATAGAGGTGACAGACTGGTTGACTTTGCTGAAAGATAAGAACTGTACATTATGAACTCGTTCTACAAGAAAAATATCAGTAGAAAATGGACCTGGAAAAGTCCATCTGGTCATTGCTTTGTCGAACCGCTTTGCTCTGTTGCAAGACCCAGAAGAGTTGGAAATAACAGATCATTACGAAAAAATGATCGACAATGTGCTTGAAGCGGCTGCTACAATAGCACCAGCAGAAATACGTTTTAAACAGTCAAAAATCTCCAATGAGACCATGGATTTAATGAAGAAACGGCGGAAAATGAAGAATGCAAGCAGTCCTTTTGGCAAGGTCGAGTACCTTGAGCTTGGCAAAACTATAAGAAAACGTTTTCTATAGGAAACGCGTCGATTGAACATGCAGCTAGTGCAAAAAATACTAGAAGAAAACAAGAGAATAAACAAAGCTTAACACAAGCTGATAAATAAAAGGACACAAATGTTTGTCTTAATGCGTGAGGATGTAACGGTTGAAATGTTAAAAGCAGGTGGTTGAAATTTACATAAGATTCTGGTAAAATTCTTGGCAGGAGAAACATTTGGTTTGAAAATAAACCTAAAAAAGAGTTAGGTGATGTTCAACAAATTTGCTGTCAACAGAGGAATTTCTATTTTAGGAAGCGATTTGGAGGTTGTGGGCCACTGCATGTATCTTGGGCAAAGGATTTCAATGGTAGGTGATACTGGCCAGGAAGTAGAACGGCGTGTTAAATGTGGCTGGTAGGTTCAATCTAGTGTTTAAGAGCAAAGTCCCACTTTGTCAGAAGAGAAAAGTCTTTAATCAGTGCGTGCTGCCTGTTTTGACATACGGGAGTGAAGCATGGACACTCACATCACAATCAGTGCAAAAGCTTCGGGTAGCACAGAGTGGAAAGGTGTTTGCTTGGTATTACAAAGCGGGACAGAAAGACCTGCATATGGATCAAAGAACAAACGAGAATTTGTGACATCACTGGAAGGGTGAAGGAATTGAAATGGAAGTGGGCAGCCCATATAGCGAGGCGATGCGACGACAGATGGATCAAAGCAATCCTAGAATGGACACCGCTTGATTATAAACACCCACGGAGAAGACCGAAAACACGATGGACGGATGACATCGTCAAGTATATTGGACCACCCGAATATATAGCGCGCATTCTCGCACAAAACTCTCTGCTCTGTGCAAAATTCCTGTCGGTCAGCTGTTGCACGATCATGTTGTCATGCACAATGCGTTGCATCGATCGACAGGACATACTCAGAGCTGAAGCTTGGCGCCTAATGGCACGTTGAGGACTAGCAAGAACCGCCCTTCTTACTGTTTCAACATAGTCTGATATTCGAACGGCACAGGGAAGGCCAGGTAGTTTCCCCTTCGTCACAAAGCCGGTTGCACGGTAATTATAAAATCACTATTGCTACAAAACCGCTCGGTAACAAACACATGATGCTCCAAGATCCACAGTGCCATGCCTAAAACTGCTTTACCTGAGCTGTCCGTTTGCGGCACGGCGAGCTCATCAATCCTCTCATTGCAAAATACTAGAAAATACTAGACGTTCAAAAAATATACGTTTTCTCTGCGCCACTCTGTATAACTTCTTTTAAATTCATTGAGTCTATTGGAAAAAGATCTTCATTTAATGTGTCCTGTCCAACATAGACTTTTGGGTATGAACTGAACTCAATTAAATAGTCTCCTGATTTATAATATTTATTCGTTTGATTTTTATTGCTTTTAATGAGGCGACCTAGGTTATGATTTCTTTGAAAGTAATATTTATATTTCTTGTTTTTGATAAATATCAAATCTGCTATCTGTCTCATGACATTCAATTATTTGTTGTAATTATCTATTGACATTGGGATATTTAATAGTCTGTTTATGAATTATATAATATTAATGTAAATGTATATAAATGATCCGACAAATTTCCCGACTATCATCATTTATGATGTTATTAGGTCTATGAACCTTTTTCTTACAGTTAATTTAATATAGTTCGTATTTGAACAATACACTGTGTGCCGAAACAATTCTCTATGTTTTAAACACAGTGGAAATGTAGCTATATATCTCGGTTCACTTATAGTAAATTAATCAGGTCTAAAATAAATGTTAGGAAAGTAAAATTTAATTGTCTGAACTAAGATGTAAAAGCTTACGACGCGACTTATATATAGATTTTACGAATAGATTCATATGTTAAGTCTTTGAACCATCTCTTCTCTCTTAAGCTTGAATGATGCCTTTCCATCACTAGTTCCTTCACTCTGTCAACGTTTTTGTCAGTATATATATATATATATATATATATATATATATATATATATATATATATATATATATATATATATATATAAAGGAGCAGGTTGGGAATGTATCATGTTAAACTTTGCAGCAACTGCATTTCTCTGCATTTTCTCTGCAGATCTCATGCAGATTTCTCTGCATTCTCTAAAGTTTAATTCTCTGACTACTAATTATAATTATAACTTAACGCAATAAAGTCAAAGTTTAATCTGGCTGACAGTTAACACTACTGTCAAATTATTACGTTCCATGGCACATTAATTATTAAATTAATAAATAAATTTGTGTATAGACCAAAATAATGAAAACATTAAAAAAGCGAATTTTGTCATGAAACTCGGTATGTGGGGCAAGAATAATATTCTGAATATTTTTTTCTGATAACTTTTTTTGGATATCTCTAACGCGAAGCAAAATGTCGAGAATTGACTCTGTTTGTGGATTCGTAGTACGCCGAGTTTAAAGTTTATATCTCAGTTGAGTATCTTAAAAAATGTGACTCATCCACCTGTATGATTGTGCAAAAATTTAAATCTGTGTTCCTTCAAATAGCAAAAATATAGGGATGTCCGTCTTAAACGCGACACACTGTATAAACTCCCTAACTAAAAAGAAACGTTTTTAGAAGAGAGAAAAAAATATTATTTCTCGGTTTTGTCTGGTCAGACTCTCATGATTAATCAGAAACAATTAACTACAGCAAATGGACTTCCAACCAACGTTACGTGAATCTCGTTTTGTATACCAGCGCTGAACCTTCCTGGTAGAACCAATATTCTTCTGCAAACATTATGTTATTGAATTACGTGGTTTTTTGATGCATGCATTTAGACCCTTTGCTCACAGAAATGCAGTTAACAACAATCCCCACCTATCTATCACTGAAACCAAATGATAACCCCTTTCCACTTTCCAATTTTTTTCAACAGCGCCCTGAGAGTAATGAGCGTAAACTTTGTCATTTTGCCTGTTGAATTTCTCTTCAACAATTAAAATTGTTTCATTTATGAGCAGGATTTCCTTGTGTCAGCTGTTTGAATACCGCTAAGTAGCTCCTGCCCTCTCATGACTAGTATGCTACACACACTTGCCATTAGGAATAAAATTTATGGCTACGTATATATCCTATGATCAGTCTTAAAATCTCTGGATTTATCTTTCGTTATATAAAAATCTGATTACCTAAACTGATTTTATAACCTATCAAATTTTGAATTAAAAACGCATAGAATTTTGAAATAATTTTATCAGTTAATATATACTATCTGCTAATATTTATTTTGGAATTTTTGTTGTTGAATAAAAACTTTATAAGGAATTTTCAACTCACACAAAATCACATTAAAATCACTCGATGCACGTTCCGTAGTTAGCAGGAAATGTTTAAAATCTTTCTTAATTAGTACTAACTTAAACAATTTTAATCATCACCTGATGAATTGGTTAGCAAAACATTCGTCCAGTGAGATAACAATAATGTGAGTACAATTAACACATCGGTCAATAAGTCCCTGGTCTGACATATAGATGGCGTCACTTGCAAAAAATCCTTACCAGTGGTCGATTGTACCAACCTTAAAACGTAATGTGTCAAAATGGCAGGAAAATCTGTCTGCAGTTTCTGAGTTTGTGCTTTAAGTGACGCTACTTTTGTTATTTTCTGAACAATAGAAAAAAAAAGAATTTCGTGTGTTGATTAAGCATTGCTTTTTGATGAAAAAAAAAATACTTTGGAGCAAAACAATGGCTTAAAGGCCTCTGCCCCAGGAATATCATCTATAATTAATTGGTATGCTGAATTCAAACGTGGTGGTACAAGCACCAACAATGCTTAACGCTCTGAACGACCAAATGACGTGGTTACGCCAGACAACATTCACAAAATTATTTCGTAAAACCGTAAAGTAAACCTGCAGGAGATAACTGATATCATGAAAGTATGGAAAGAAAGTGTTTACACTATTTTGCATGAACATTTGGGAATGCGTAAATTGTTGTCGAAATGAGTACCGCTCTCGGCGGACGAAAAACAAAAGCCTATTGATGATTCTGAACAATGTTTGGAGCTGTTTAAACAAAACAAAAAGGATTTTTTCATGCAGTATGTGACAATGTATGAAACATGGATCCATCACTACACTCCAAGCATATATCAGCAGTCATCTGAGTGGGCAGCACAGGACACATCTGAGTGGAGAGTGAGTTCACAGCCCGTGAAAATTATCAAAAGCTACGAAAAATATTACCATCGGCCGGCAAGGTTATGGGCTCTGTTATTTTGGGATGCGCGTCTTTTATCTCGCGAAAAGTAAAACCATCAATAGCGAATATTACATAGCGTTATTGGTGCATTTGCAAAAAAGGCTTCAAATGAAGAAAAAAAAGGTACTGTTTCACCAAGACAATATACCGGGTTACAAATCGGTGGCAACTATGGCTATATTAGATGAATTGCACTTCGAATTGCTTCCTCATACACCGTATTCTCCAGATCTGGCCCCCAACGACTATTTCCTGTTCTCAAACCTCAAAAAAATGCTCGTTGGAAAGAAATTTCGCTCCAATGAAAAGGTAATCACCGAATCTGAAGGAAATTTTGAAAGCAAAGATAAATCGTTCCTTAAAAAAAAGTGTAGAAATGTTAGAAAAACTTTGGAATGATTGAATTGCTCTTCAAGGGGAATATATTGATGACTACAGTCGAAATTTGCAAAAAAGTGTTATATATCAAACCAAACCAATGTGCAAACCGACCAAACCGATTGACCGATGTGCTATAAACCGATATATAACCGATATGCTATAAACATAAACGTTATTCTGAAATATACTAACATGATTTCTATTTTTAAAATAAAAAAAATCTATTATAACAAATTTATAATTAAAGATTTATTGTGACTACACTGAACACTGACAACTGAAACTTAGAAGCAGGTGCTTTTGACCAGCTTCGGAGTACAGAATTTTATTAATAAATTTATCCAAGACACTTTTTAAAATAAGGTTTTTCACTCCTTCAACTCAAAAACTGCGCCAAACAATGACTTTCTGAAGGTGAAGAGGTCCTGAATCACTTGAGGATTTTCATCGGCTAAAATGTTGCAGTTATGTTTGTTCACAAATAAGAAGTGCAAACATTTTTGTAGTGGAGAACTGATAGAATCTTATTTTAATTTAAGACGATAATGGAAATTGTGTTATTGTTACTTGCGAACGCTGTAGGAATATGCTAACATAATATATTTCACCTGAACTGATAGATGTAAGTATAAACAATATTTTCTTTTGACTTCGAAACTTATGGTACGACTTGTCGCGATGAAGTTTTGTTGTTGCGAAGACTTTCTTGGGTGCATTATTTCGCGAAATAGTAATGTTCATTGGCCAGCAAAATCATGCGATCTCACGCCTCTGGAGTATTTCTTGTGGGATTATGTTATATCTCTGGTTGACTGATCTTAGACGAAACATACCGCGTGATATGTAAAAAATCTGATATGTATGAAGGAGTAATGGAAAATTGAGCGTCCAGAATTCATTTCACCAGACGAAGCCAAGGGGGCATTTGAACAACATTATTTTCAAGATATAATAAAAATTATTGGATTGTTACTTGTGTATCGGATTATTACAGTTCCGACACCCTTATTACCTTTTAAATACTGGAACACGATAATGCCCCCATTCACGCCAACATTTGTAAATACTTATGTTGGAGGTTATTTTCTTCTACTACCTGATGGGCGATATAAGGCAATTAAGGAAAATAACTTACGTAAATTTAACCAACGATTCTTTTCATAATTTTGAACAAAAATATTACATAAAACCATCCAAAATTCAACCATTTTTGCAAAAAAAACAGATCAGAAATTTTCATAAAAAGTACCAACGACGCGTTGTTTTTCTTAATTTCGAATCGAATAGAATTCAGTTTATTGCTTGAATTGGAATTTGTATCACAATGTAATGTTTTATAGCCATTTATACCATGCGTTTCAGCATAAATTTGTTTTGTTACAAACAAAAAGAAAAACTTTAAAAAAATATTAAAGTCGTTTAATGTCAAAGTTGAAATTACTAGCACTATTTTTTTAAACCATAACACGTTTTAAATGATTCACATGTCATTAAGAAACACATGATTAATTATTTTATTACATTTAATGTTCATAATGTCCACCATTTGTGTCTGTGCAAGTCTGGCACCATTTTAAACAATTTTCCCGAATACGTTGAAAATGTCCTGAAACATTTTTAATCTGGTCAACAGCAACAAAAATTATTTAATGGAAACTACAACAAGAATGGTTTACAAGGCAAACAGCTGAACCCGTTTGGCGATTTATTCAAAATAGACAAGGTGAATATAAAGATAACTGATCAAAAAAGTTGTTATGACTAGAAATATTTACAACTGAAACTTAGAAGTACGTGCTTTTGACCAGCTTCAAGGTACTGAATTGTATTAATTAATTTACCCAAGAAACTTTTTAAAATAAGGTTTTTCACTCCTTCAGCTTAAAGACTGCACCAAACTATGACTTTTTGAAGGTGAAGCGGTCCTCGATCACGATGATTTTCATCGAATGAAATGTTGAGGTTATGTTTGTTTACAAATAAGAAGTGCAAACGTTCTTGGGGTGGAGGAGTGATAGGATCTTATTTTATTTTAAGACGATAATGGAAATTGTGTTATTGTTACTTGCGAATGCTGTAGGAATATGCTAACATAATATATTTCACCTGAACTGATAAATGTAAGTATAAACAATATTTTCTTTTGACTTCGAAACTTGTGGTACGACTAGTTGCGATGAAGTTTTGTTGTTGCGAAGACTTTCTTGGGGGCATTATTTCGCGAAATAGTAATGTTAATTGGCCACCAAAATCCTGCGATCTCACGCCCCTGGAGTATTTCTTGTGGAATTATGTTATATCTCTGGTTTACAGAAACAAACCCCAAAAAATTCTTGACTGACCTTAGACGAAAAGCCGCGTGATATGTAAAAAATTTACCGCGTGATATGTATAAAGGAGAATTCAAAAATTGCGCATTCAAAATGCATTCCACCCGACGAAGCCAAGGGGACATTTGAACAACATTATTTTCTAAATATAATGCCATTATTTGTTCTTCAAGATAAACTAAAAATTATTGGATTATTACTAGTGTATCGGATCATTACAGTTCTGACACTCTTATTACCTTTTACATACTGGGACACGATAATGCCCCCATTCATGCCAACATTACGTCTATATCCTTTCAAAAACTTAGCCACGTATACTTTCTGTTTTTTCTCTTCGAGTAAATGTGACAAAACCACCTTCTATAATTTAACAATTGATACAAAGTTGATTGAACTATGGTCCCAACATGTTTAAATAAATAAATTCAGAGTGGGAATTGGCATGTTTCTATTTTTTGTACCTTCCACCGCTCTAAACATACAGTAAACGAATTGAAAATAAAATTTGAGTGGTAGAAAAGAAAAAGTTCGAATACCGAAATAAGTGACAACTCGTTCCGCGAACGGTATTAGAAAAAGTTTTTCAATTTTTGCAACTTGAACTTGACACAGTCGATAAATTTCCTTTGGGAAAATTGGTCGCGCTACGAGAACTAACAAGAAAATCCCGTATACTATTTATTGTACTCTTTGAGAAGCAACAAAGATAAAACAATTTGTCAATACTCATGTGAGAGGTTTTTTTCTTCTACTACCGGATGGGCGATATAAGGGAATTAAGGCAAATAACTTACGTAAATTTAACCAACGATTCTTTTTTGCAAAAAAAGCAGATCAGAAATTTTCAAAAAAAGTACCAACGACGCGTTGTTTTTTTTAAATTTCGAATCGAATAGATTTCAGTTTATTGCTGGATTTGGTATTTTGTAACACAATGTAATATTTTATAGCCATTTATTCCATGCGTTTCAGAATAAGTTTGTTTTGTTACAAACAAAAAAGGAAACTTAGACATTTACGTCGTTTAATGTCAAAGTTGAAATTACTAGCATTAATTTTTTAAACCATAACACGTTTTATATGATTCTCGTGTCGTTAAGAAACACATTATTAATTATTTTATTAAATTTAATGTTCAAAATGTCCACCATTTGTGTCTGTGCAAGTCTGACACCATTTTAACCAATTTTCCCCAACACGTTGAAATTGTCCCGACATATTTTTAATCTGATCGACAGCAACAAAAATAATTTAATGGAAACTACAACAAGAATGGTTTACAAGGCAAACAGGTGAACTCGTTTGGCGATTTATTCAAAATAGACAAGATGAAGAATTACCGGATTATTAGTTGTGCTTCATTTATCAGTGCGCATGATTTTAAAGTTCTGACAGACTTATTGGACAACCTTTAGGCCTATATCCTCTCAAAAACTTAAGATTCCTCTAACGTAGCCATCTACAGTTTCTGCTTTTTCCCTTGTAGTAAATGTGACAGAACCTGCTTCTGGAATTGATAAAAAGTTGATTGAAGTATGGTTCCCAATTAGGTTTAAATGAATAAATTCAGAGTGGGAATTGGCATATTTCTATTTTTTGTACCTTCGCCGTTCTAAACGTACAGTAAACAAATTGAAAATAAAATTTAGAGTGGTAGAAAAGGAAAAGTTCGAATACCGAAATAAGTGACAAGCCGTTCCGCGAACGATATTAGAAAAAGTTTTTCAATCTTTGCAACTGGAACTTGACACAGTCGATAAATTTCCTTTGGGAAAATTGGTCGCGCTCCGAGAACTAACAAGAAAATCCCGTATACTATTTATTGTACTCTTTGAGAAGCAACAAAGATAAAACAATTTGTCAATACTCATGTGAGAGGTTTTTTTTCTACCGGATGGGCGATATAAGGGAATTAAGGCAAATAACTTACGTAAATTTAACCAACGATTCTTTTTTGCAAAAAAAGCAGATCAGAAATTTTCATAAAAAGTACCAACGACGCGTTGTTTTTTTTAAATTTCGAATCGAATAGATTTCAGTTTATTGCTGGATTTGGTATTTTGTAACACAATGTAATATTTTATAGCCATTTATTCCATGCGTTTCAGAATAAGTTTGTTTTGTTACAAACAAAAAAGGAAACTTAGACATTTACGTCGTTTAATGTCAAAGTTGAAATTACTAGCATTAATTTTTTAAACCATAATACGTTTTATATGATTCTCGTGTCGTTAAGAAACACATTATTAATTATTTTATTAAATTTAATGTTCAAAATGTCCACCATTTGTGTCTGTGCAAGTCTGACACCATTTTAACCAATTTTCCCCAACACGTTGAAATTGTCCCGACATATTTTTAATCTGATCGACAGCAACAAAAATAATTTAATGGAAATTACTACAAGAATGGTTTACAAGGCAAACAGGTGAACTCGTTTGGCGATTTATTCAAAATAGACAAGATGAAGAATTACCGGATTATTAGTTGTGCCTCATTTATCAGTGTGCATGATTTTAAAGTTCTGACAGACTTATTGGACAACCTTTTATATACACGATAATGCCTCCATTCACGCCAACTTTAGGCCTATATCCTCTCAAAAACTTAAGATTCCTCTAACGTAGCCATCTACAGTTTCTGCTTTTTCCCTTGTAGTAAATGTGACAGAACCTGCTTCTGGAATTGATAAAAAGTTGATTGAAGTATGGTTCCCAATTAGGTTTAAATGAATAAATTCAGAGTGGGAATTGGCATATTTCTATTTTTTGTACCTTTGCCGTTCTAAACGTACAGTAAACAAATTGAAAATAAAATTTAGAGTGGTAGAAAAGGAAAAGTTCGAATACCGAAATAAGTGACAAGCCGTTCCGCGAACGATATTAGAAAAAGTTTTTCAATTTTTGCAACTGGAACTTGACACAGTCGATAAATTTCCTTTGGGAGAATTCGTCGCGCTACGAGAACTAACAAGAAAATCCCATATACTATTTATTATACTCTTCGATAAGCAACAAAGATAAAATAATTTGTACATACTTATGTTAGAGGTTTTTTCTTCCACTACAGGATGGGCGATATAACGGAATTAAGGGAAATAACTTATATAAATTTAACCAACGATTCTATTCCTTATTTCGAACAAAAAATTTGCTTAAAACATATCCAAAATGTATTTTTCGCGAAAAGCAGGTCAGAAATTTTTGAAATTTTCTTAAAACATACCAACGTGGCGTCATTTTTTGGATACACAATTTCGAGTCGAACAGAATTCAGTTTATTGCTTGATTTGGTATTTTGTAAAAAAATTTAATATTATATAACCATTTATTCTATGTATTTCAGCATAAATTTGGTTTGTTTATTACAAAAAAAAGGAAAACTTACATATTAATGTAGTTTAATATCAAAGTTGAAATTACCAGCACCAATTTTTTAAATCATAACACGTTTTAAATGTAAGAAACACCTGATTAATTATTTTATTAAATTTAATGTTTAAAATGTCCACTATTTGAGTCTGTGCAAGTCTGGAACCATTTTCACGAATTTTTCCGAACACGTTGAAAAACTCCTGGCATATTTTTAATCTGGTCGACAGCAACAAAAATCATTTAATGGAAACATACAACAAGAATTTTGTACCGGGCAGGTCTAGATTTACATGGGTACATTATAAGGTATGAAACAATGGGTGACTATTTATCACAATACACTCCGATGCCTATTACAGGCAGTCGCAAAAGAAAAAGATTAAACGATGTGTAAAGGAAACTAATTTCGTAAATTTAGCCAACAATTTGTTGCATTTTTTTGAACAAAAAGTTTCCTTAAAACAAGTGTCCAAAATGCAACCATTTCCGCGAAAAGCAGCTCCGAACTTTTTAGAAAAAGTCAGGAGCTTTCTTAAAAATTGGCAACGTAGCCAATTGTTATTTCGATTGTCTGTTTATTTCCATCGAAAGAATTCAGTTTTTGTCGCATTGACCTCTTAAAGTTTAATTTGAAAATAATATTTTTATAACCATTTATTCCATACGTTTCAGTATAAATTTAGTTTATTTTGTTACAAAAAAAGAAAATCGTTTAATGTCAAAGTTATAACTATTTATATTCAAATTATGTTATGTTCAAAGTGTCCACCATCCCATTCCGGATGAACGAATGTTCTTTAAAAAAAAATATTGAACAAAAATCTGGATTCCTTTGGTTTTGGCCAATAAACCATTCACAAAATTTTTGTCTGTGAAAAATCTGCCGGCAAGAGTGCTTTCTGTACATGGTAAGGGTAGATCAATTGCTCTTTTAGTGGTCAACGCACAATCCTTCGTGATACTCCAACTTGTTACGCAATATTTCCAGTACTCCTACTAGAATCCTTTTCAACAAGATGTAAAATTTATTATTTGACTTCACGACTCATTTCTCATTGCCGCCCACATACTTGAAACTTTGGAACCACACTACCTGTATCCAAAAGTCTTTAAGAAACTTGGACAAATGTTTGCCGAGCCGGGAGCGGTATTTCTGGGTATCATTGCCCGTAAATACGTCTGGCCCCTGAGTGAGGGCCTGGATTGAAGTTCGGGATCATTTCTTCTTGATCAAATTAATTATTTTAAGAGCTATTAAGTCATTCATAAAAATAAATAAAGATTAATATCTAAAAATTTCCACTATATTTAAAAAATTTTTGTATGACAATTACATAATGTATGCAATTACATTATGTATGACAATTTCGATTCACACAGACAATTTCGACACACAGTGCCTTATTAAAATACCAACTATACTTGTATTTGAAAGTATAGTTTGAATGTATTTGAAAAAGGTACTATGTGTCGAAACAATGGTCATATATAAAATTTTAAATCTAGTGGAAATTTTTAGATGTTAATCTTTGTTTATTTATTTAAAATGAATTTCCATCAATTATCGGCTACCTCAGTTAGATTTAACATTCATAAAAGTTGGTAAGTAATAATGTACTGAATTAATTTTCAATATATTTGTCAAGCATTTAAACCTAACCTCAATGTACATGTATTAAAATAATCTATTTTTTAACTATTGTTAACTTTTATTAGACATTTTAACTTTATTTCGGGAGTAGAAAATCTATGTAACAGGTTAACTTGTTTAATACATGTCACTGTCACATGTCACATGTCACATGCCACATGTCACTGTCACATGTCAAATCCAAAATATAAATCAATTACAAAAATAATTCAAAAATCTATGTAACAGGTTAACTTGTTTAATACATGTCACAAAAATCCAAAATAGAAATCAATTACAAAAATAATTCAAATTGCAATTAGAGCTTACAAGACCAAATTTCTTTCTTAGTAATGGAAATGAAATATGTTCCTTTTCAATCCGACTGCTACAGTCATACACTGCCCGATTTAAATAACTATATTTTAATCACCAATAACCACTAATATAAAACTGACGTTGGAAGTTGCCTTCATAGCAACAACAGCTGATTAAAATTGTAAATAAACATCATATTATAACCTATAATAATGAATATGTCATCATGCGGTCTTATGCCTAATTTACACTTCTTAAGAAACAAAACAAATTATTAAGTTAACTCAATAATTAAATGTAAGGACTTTCATTAGGTAAACACGTTGATTTAACAGTACATCAGTACATAAATCTAAGTATTTGTGTGACGCAAGTCTATTAATTTAGCTTTACTTACATAAGATTCTTAAAATGTATAAATTGAGCATTATGGTGTTTCCTGTAACTGTTATATATTATATTATGATCACCGATGCTTATTTGGCTAGGAATTTTCGACATGGCTCATATGGATATTTGATGTAGATCACGGGCGTAGCCAAGGGGGGGGGGGGTTGAGAGTTCCATCCCCCCCCCTCCCGAAATAAGCCAAATATTACCTAATATTATACCGAAAAAATACGAGGAGTGAAGAGAGTTAAATTATTACCTTTGAATTGAATATATTGAATCATGCAGATGAAGTAGTGGATATATTTAAAAGAAAAAGCCGAAGATTTCTTCTTTAATGGTTTTTGATTTAGCGCAGAGGAATGAAATTAATTTAACCATTTCATGTAATGTTAAGAACTTTATAAATATGTCGTAATTTTTCCGATGAATATATAGATATTAAATTTCATGTAAGTATATTTTTGTTGTTTTATTTACTTCAAACTAACCCCCCCCCCCCCCTCCAAAACTAAATCCTGGTTACGCCCGTGATGTAGATGATGATGTAGAGGTAAAGAATCCTGAGGTGAAAATCCGCAACAGTGAATGTTCGGATGCATAGAACACAGCTGAATTTTCCTTGTTTATGAATATTTCAATTTAATAATTCTTTCATTTGAGTATCTGTATTTCCTTTTTTTAGTTTATATAACTTTACACTTATTATGTAATGACATATTATCAATATTCTTTTATGGTTTTTGAAAGTTAATTAAAGTTCCCTGAAATAATGAAACTTTGGTAGGAAACCATACTTCAGGTTTTTTTTGTTTTGACGTAATGACACCAATATTAAAGTAAATCAAATTCACAAATATCTTTAGACGTATTTTCAATTAATTTCCCCTCCTGTCGGAATAATGGCGGTTTTTAACATAATAACATAAAACACCATTCATTATTTAAAGATTAAACTTTCTCGTTATTTTTTCAGTTTCGTTTTTCTCCGTCCACCACTCGAAATCGAGGTTTAGAAACCCCACGTCATATATATTTTCGGAATAACATTAATAAGGCCTTATTTTCGACCTTCTTCTGGTGTATTGGTTTGTTCCCCTCGAGATTGAGCCTCTCGATCGACAAATAAAGCAAAGTCAATCGCAATTCTCTTCCTACACATTCGGTTCGGTCCGAGGAGCAAAAATATAATTCCATTTTTTTGAGGCGAGAAAGAAACTGAAAAATAATATCTGTTCAGTCGAGCTAAAATTTTGGGGATTTCTATAAGATGGCCTCAATATTTATTTATACATTTTACCCGAATGACATTAATTTTTGTTACCAATTGCCACTTAACCTCTTAATCTCTTCTAGACGTGATGTCTTTCCAAAAGTAACATTTGAAGCACTGTCGTCTTTTCGTTTTTAAACTGGAAAACATGCTGTGGAAGGCCAGGACATGATATGTGATGCTTTAGAAGATAATGCTATTTCGTACAGTACTTGTAAGAATTAGTTATAAGAAGATAATGAAAAATTGGAAATACTGATGGAAGTAAATCTTTATTGTACTCTGCCAGAACTCGAATAGGAACTTGTAGTAACACCATAAGTCATTTTTAAGCGTTTAAATACTGCTAGAGCTTAAACATTTACACAGACTAAAGAAAATTAAAAAGGAGAGTTGTGGAGTCCTCTATGAACTCACAGCTGAGAATAAAAGCAAACGCTTTTATGTTGTAGTATTGCTCTTCAGATTCAAGATAAATATTTTTTTGTGAGCTTATGACCCGTGACGAAAACTGAATCAAAGAGGCGTGAATTAATCGTGAGTTAATCCTGTCAGCCATCAGTCAGTATCGCAGAACCAAATATCCATGCTGTGTATAAGGTGGAATCAGCTGGGCGTCGTGTATTATGAATTGTTACAATCAGGTCAAATGGTCAGTGCTGCCTGTTATTAGCAGCAATTGATTCGTATTAGTGACGCTGGAGGAAAAAGGTGTTATACTGGAAAGGAGGAAAAGAAGACATTTTTATTTAGGACAACGCATGACCACACACCGCAAAAAGGACCCTGGAAATGATCATCGAGTTGGGCTTGGTTATTTTATTCCACTCGGCGTATTCTCCAGACCTTGTGTCCTCGGATTTTAATTTTTTCCGTTCCCTGCAATATTACCCAGTTCATAGCCGCTTACATATACAGTTCTTACAGAAACAGTTCTATCTGTAACTATAACGAAAGAGTGAAGAGTTTGTCGGATGTTTGATTGGTGATTTCTTACAGCAAGGAGTCTTAAATGTATTTCGTCCCGTCACTGTATACTTCAAGGGTTAGCAGAATATTTTACGCGTATGTAACTTTGATCATCAAAACACCATGTTTATATCTATGATTTTTGATTGATTGCTCATTTCCTTAACAGGCCCCCAAACGTCAGCAAGAAATAACCAAAGGCATATCCTATAGTGGACGTCCGCAACAGTCCGACGGTGGGAAACCCTCCGTGATCCACCTAAACCCTCTCAGATAGTAGGTGTGCATGACTATTGCGGAAGTTGACTACAGGATGGCGTGAGCTGCTTAGTATTGCAGACTTCTTCCGAAAAAACCGATATACGAGGGCTGCTATTTATGTACCCGGAATAATAAATAAAAACAAATATTTATCATTGAAAGTGTTTTATTGTTTTTCAAAATATTCTCCGCAATGATCGATACATTTCTGCACACGTTTGACCCAATTTTCATACCACTTTTTCCATTCCGATTGAGGTATCTCCAAAACATGCATTTTGAACGCATCAACCGCTTCTTATGATGTCGAAAATCGTTAGACATGTACAATATTCTTTACGGACGGGAACAAAAATAAATGATTGGATGCCAAATCAAGACCATACCACGGATGACCCATCAATTCCATGTTTTAAACGGTCAAATATTGAGTTGTTCGGTCCGATATGTGAGTGCTCGCATTGTCATGGTGAAAAATGATCCTGCGTCGCTGGTTGTTTTTCCACATTTCTTCAAAGACCCCTGGCAAACAAATAGTTGTGTACCTGTAAGAATTGACGTTCTACCATTATCTAATGGCACTGTAGCCACATGCCCATTTATCCCAAAAAACAGGCGACTATTTGCTTCAAAGTGCTTCTTGCGCGAATAACTTTTGGTGAGTTTGGTCATTTTAAAAGAACCATACAGTCGACTGCTGTTTACTTAGTTTACTTTACTTTACAAGATTAATCACCTGTGTAGATGTTATACACAGCTTTTGACCCACCATGATTGTATTTTTTTAATATTTTCTTGCACCAATCGACACGAGCCTTTTTTTGAGAGATTGTCAAATTATGCGGAATCCAATGCGCACAAATATTTTTCACGGCTAAATATTCATGTAAAATCTTGTATCTCTTTGTCATACTAATGTTCAGGGGCATTTCAATCTCCCGGTATGTCACATGACAATCTTGCTTTATCAGTTCGCACACGGTATCGATGTTTTCTGGCACAACAACCGATTTTGGACGACCTTCTTTAAATTGGTCCGTGAGCGAATGATGACCACGATTGAATTCACTAGAGCAGTGGTTTTAGATGGTGCATCATCGCCAAAAGCTTAACTGAGTTGGTCGATGCACTGTTGTCGAGATCAGCCACGACGAAAGTCGTAGTAAAGCATCGCCCGAAAATTCTCACGAGTTAATTCCATTTTTTGACTGAGATAAAATTTTCAAGTCACTAAACAACATAAATACCATCCCTATGACAAAACAACAGCATTATTGCCAATTCCGGATACATAAATAGCAAACCTCACATGAGTCATACTTTTGTCATTTTTTCACCAGCTTTCTGAACGTTCAATTTCAGCCCGACTGATGATGGCTTAAGGTCAGAAACCAATCTAGAGATACGCTTGTTGACGTTTGAGGGGCAGCTGAAGAAATGATCAATTATTACTTAAAGCGCGGAAAAAAATTCCTTGTTTTTGGGACATGTTTATGTTTCCATAACAATAGAAGCAGCAATACCCATTAGCTTTAAACCTGCTCCTTTAAATCAACAGCTCGTTCCTTTTCAAATTAGGTGAGTTGCTTGAAACGGCGAGGAGTATGACATCGTGGCACTTTATTTTTAATGGAAAAACAAAATGCTCTTTAGAAAAAAATGCTCTTATCGAAAAAATATTTCACATGATAGCAATAAATATTTTTATACCGTTTACTTTTCCACGTTTTTGAAATCGCATACAGAAATCAGAAGATAAACAAGAAAAAGGTGCGGTAGTTTTTCTTTTCAAGATATGCAATATTTTTAATTTTTTAAATAATTGTTTCTCCATATTTTTTAGATGTCTTTTCAACTTACATCTCCCAAAATTAAGATTAACAAGCTGATTATTAGACATATATTTCGGGTATAATAATAACAATAAAGCCAAATTTTTTACCTGCTCCAGGATGAGTTGCTCGATCGACAAATAAAAGGAAAATCAATCCCAATTTTCTTCCAACAGATGGGTTTTATCAATTTCGTCTTTGGCGGGTAATAAAACCGTCGTTCTATTTCTTACGAGTTCGTTCAATTACCAGATCGATATTTTGATATGGCGAAAATAATGAACCGTGAGCTGACAAGACATATTTATTTGAAATTTCGTTAACAAGAAGTTTCCTGGTCCCAAATTTTTTAGAGAACCTTTCTGTTACTCTCAGAATTATTACAATGAGAGGCCCAGTTCTTCGTTGTTGAATTACTAGGATGATTAGATTCAGCCTTTCGAAGCAGGACAATTATTTAATAGAGAATAAATGTACTTGCTAGGAACATGGATTCTGGTTCGGCTTATTACACAGTATTAAAGGAAAATAATATTGTATTTATAAAGGAAAAATAAGAAAATGGTTAACATAACTGCACCCACGTTATTCACCAGCCTTATTACCGAGTAACTTCCATTTATTTTAGGATTTACGATACCTTTCCTAGCTAAATATCTCATCCCTTTGAAGACTTAATTCTTGATTATTTTGTGCTAAACAGTCTACTCTGATTATTCACAGCCAATAATATTTTCCCGTTGATCATTGTTTTGAGCAATCAAGACCAATAAGTTGACCATCCAAGTCGATAAACGCCTAAAACATTTTACTGCAAGGGAAATAACAAAGAGATCCAAAAATTAAATGAGAGTGTGTGTATCTTTTGCGTTTGTTGTTGTTAGCCTTCCTTTGCGCTCATACTGATTTCATTCTCTCGCTATGAGATTTTTTCCCTTTCGTCAGACCAAGTTGTTCCAGTCTTCCTACATTTTTCTTCCAAACGTTAACCTTGAGTCTAAAACAGCCTCTGTCCTGAATTTTGACTTTGTGAAATATTTGCTGATCTTAGGCCATCTTTAATTGCAGCAATACATTTAATTATTTCTACTTTAGCTCTACTCATATTTTCATAAAATTCGACTATTTGTCTAGTTAGCCTATAATCCAGTAATTAACCGACAGACCAAAGCTCACCGGCAGCAATCGAGAGAGCAACTGACTACCACTGAGATACCACAAACAACGCCCGAGAGGGCGAGCCCAACACCAGAACCAATAGGAAGCTAGGAAGCACACATCACTACAATCTGCGACTCAGAAGAGTATAAATATTGCGGGAACAACCTCTACTTTCAGTCGTCAGACAGGCATTGACAATGCCAAGTGTGACCTTGGTGAAACGTCTGCAAGTTCCCAACAAACAAGACAGAAATGATTAGATGTAGTTCTCAGATAATTGTCAAATTATTCGGAATCCAACGCGCACAAATCTTTTTCACAGGTAAATGTTCATGTAAAATCTTGTGTATGCTTGTTATACTAATACCCTGGGATACCTCAGTCTCACGGTATGTCACATGACGATCTTACTTTATTAGTTCACGTACAGTATCGACGTTTTCTGCCACAGGACCGTTTTTAGGCGGGCTTCTTTAAATTCATGACGTATAATGTTTTTAGATGATGTTTCGTCGCCAAAAGTCGAAGTTGGTTGATCGATGCACTATTGTTATGATAATCGACATCGATCATCGCACCAATTAATTCCATTTTTTGACTGAGATGAAATTTTCAAGCCACTAAACAATACAAATAGCGCCCGTTTAATAAAATACGTTCTAATACATATTTAAACATAATAAATACTAATTCAAAACGTTCTGAGTACGTATACAGTCAACAATGTCAAACTTTAGGATCTATATGTCAGATGGAGTCTAGCAACACCATTGTTGCCAATTCCGGAGACATACCTCTTGTTTAAATGGTGTCGTAATAACATAAAATTTGGCAACCACTGGCAAAGAGAATATGTAATTCTGATTGCTAATAAATAATATATAAAAAGAATTATTGAAAATAACAAGCTCTACTGAAGATAATACTTTAGAATAATATTAATAAGGCCCTATTTTTTTACCTGTTTCCGGTGCATGCTCTTGTTGGTCTCGCGCTCGAACCGCTCGATCGGCAAATAATGCAACATTACTCGGAGTTTTCTTCCTACAGATCGGTTTTATCATTTTCGTCTTTGGCTGGTAATAAAAGCGTCTTTCTATTTCCTATGGGCCCATTCAGCTGACTGATCGATATTCTGATATGGCGAAAATAATGAAGCCTGGCTCGACAAAGCGTATTTTTCGAAATTCCGCCAACAAAAAGTTCCATGGCCCGAAAACTCTATAATAACCTTTTTATTATTAATGTTGCGCCTTTTTGTAGCGCCTTATAAGTGGCTATATTTGAACAGCCTATCGGTAGCGTAAAAATTATTTTTAACGCTTTCAAAACGTCATGTTGCACAATCAGCGATACTTTATATAAAATATTTTTTTACACGTGCCTAATGTATTTTTTATTTCCTATAATTAAATTTATTTTAACAATAATAAAAATGCGAAAATAACTACTGAACAATAACGACTGTCAATATTGGCGATTCATTTGCTCATTTGTCCAAAACTAATTTTGAATATAATTTAATGGCAGCTACACCAGCACCATTTTTTAAATTCCGCTCCAATATAACATCAAATATAAAGAAAATTAATAATAAATGGAGGAAGCAAGATTTATTTTTATATAAATTCAAATATACGCATATGAGTCCAATGAATTGATAATAAAACTTATTTCATATATGGAATATTAAAATAAAAAATATTCTATGGATTCAAAAACGGTCTGTACGAAGTGTTTTTTTGAATTCAGGGAACAGGAAAAAATCCTACGGAGTGATATCTGGCGAATATTGTGCCTGTGCAACAGTGCTTGTTTGATTTTTAGCGAAAAATTGATGAATAATTATTGCGGTGTGCGAAAATGTTTTAACCTGATGTAACAATTATCAATTTTTGGATTGTACGAAGTGTACGACTGTACGATGTGCTTTTTTCAATTCAGGGAACAGGAAAAAATCCTACGGAGTGATATCTGGCGAATATTGTGCCTGTGCAACAGTACTTGTTTGATTTTTAGCGAAAAATTGATGAATAATTATTGTGGTGTGCGAAAATGTTTTAACCTGATGTAACAACTATCAATTTTTGGATTGCACGAAGTGTACGACTGTACGATGTGCTTTTTTGAATTCAGGGAACAGGAAAAAATCCTACGGAGTGATATCTGGCGAATATTGTGCCTGTGCAACAGTACTTGTTTGATTTTTAGCGAAAAATTGATGAATAATTATTGCGGTGAGCGAAAATGTTTTAACCTGATGTAACAATTATCAATTTTTGGATTGTACAAAGTGTACGACTGTACGATGTGCTTTTTTCAATTCAGGGAGTAGGAAAAAATCCTACGGAGTGATATCTGGCGAATATTGTGCCTGTGCAACAGTACTTGTTTGATTTTTAGCGAAAAATTGATGAATAATTATTGCGGTGTGCGAAAATGTTTTAACCTGATGTAACAACTATCAATTTTTGGATTGCACGAAGTGTACGACTGTACGATGTGCTTTTTTCAATTCAGGGAACAGGAAAAAATCCTACGGAGTGATATATGGCGAATATTGTGCCTATGCAATAGTACTTGTTTGATTTTTAGCGAAAAATTGATGAATAATTATTGCGGTGTGCGAAAATGCTTTAACCTGATGTAACAACTATCAATTTTTGGATTGTGTTGGCTTCTACTTACTGGGAATGTATCATACATATTTAATGAAAGACTTTTTGTTTATATTTTCACTTTATTATTAATATTTGACGCGTTTTGCTAACACTGTAGTTTCTTCAGAACTGGCTATTTTCTTTTTATTTTATTTTATTATGTTAAAATAGATATAAATATAAAAAGTTTTTACAATAAAAATAACATTTGTTAAGAAATCTACACACATGCATAATCTACACACATATTTTGTCGTTTAGAAGGGTTTTCGCATCTTTGAGACGGTTTATTTCTAAACTCTCCAGATGGTTTAGTTTTTTGCCTTTGTTATGTACATATAATATTTTAAATTCACTATCAAAAAGATGGTTCTCATTTAGCAGATGTGAGGCATAGGTCAAATTATGTTTATGACTGAGAAAGCTTCTTTCGTGTTCTTTAATTCTTTTAAGAGATCAGCCTATTTGTCCTATGTAAGTTTTTGGACACGACCCGCAATACAGTTGATATATCCCTGATATATCTTTTTTGTTTTTTTGCTTTGCAATTTTTTATTACAAAATCCTTGATTTTGGTAATATTTTTTTCATTAGCTGACATGGAAAGTCTTGTTGATCGAGATTCATTTTCACCGTAATAATTTTAGTGATCAGCATAAAAAAAATCGTTTTTTATTATATGAAAATCTTTTCCTTGATACTTGATACTTATATAACTTGATACTTTTTGATCATAGTAATACATCTGGTCAAGTCAGATTAACATTAATGTTTGATACTTATCTACCAGCTGAATTAGTTAAAATGTTTTTACTTGTTGATAAAAAAAAACTAAAAAAAAACTTGTTAAACTAAAAAATTGATAAAACTTGACTATTTATAGTCTCATGAGAAGATTCTGTAACAAATCTCGAAAATCCCGCCAGACTACACACTGATTATATTATATTTAGTTCATTCAAATCGATGTAACATTGGTGTAACACACTATTAAACAAATTAGTACGCACATCAAAATCATAGATGGCGTAACCATAACTTTGTGCAAACGCGTGCAAATTTTAAATTTCACAATAAACTACAAAAAGTGCGGAAAATAGTGTTATTTTGCTGCAAATCTCTAGGTAAGTGAATGAATAAGTTTACTTATTGTTAGCAATCAATACTTTTGCCTTTTTATTTTATATGACAGCAGTAAGTTTTTGTGTTTGTAACATTCCTGTTACATTGAGTGAGAAGAGTAATATTAGTAGTGAGTAAAGAAGGTAGATGTTGTTGCTAAATCGGTTCATTTTCTTTGAGAATGGCGTCACGATCATTGCGGGATAATGAGATATGTGATATAGTTTACCACTATGGTCGTGAGGATGGATTTGATGGCGATGATGACAGCGTTATATATCCCGATTACCAACCACTATTAGACGACATTGAACCTTTTTCTGATCATGATGAAAATACTGGAATTGACGTAGATTCAATTAATCATTGGATATATTGAACGCAATGAGCACCCCTCATTTCCAGAACCGGAACAGCAAACGAGCCAATCGACTTCAACTCATCAAAAAAGGAAAAAGCGAATCTTGCAATGGAAAAAATATCTTATTCTAAACAACTAACAAATATGATTTCTGGGAAATTCCACTTTAGCGTCTAATTTATTAGAGCTCGATACATATATTCAATAATTTTTATATTTTTTTCCCAAAGACATGATAATTTTTTTTGCTGAACAAACGAACCTTTACATTATTCAAAAAAATCCTCATTAATCGTTTTAAGCAACTGATACTAATAACAGTTTATTGGAGCAATATATGTCATATGTCATGTCATTGATACACTTACTGAAAGTAGCAAGTCATTGAAAGGAAAGGATTTACAGTTAGAGGCACATCAGCATCTAAGGCTATTTAGCGACTGGACCTACAGCTTAACGTGGGTTCCGAACCACGGCCATCAGCTACCGACAACCCCAGGCCAGTACCCACCTCAGGCTATCAACCCTTGGTTATGTGCTTCCTCATAAGTCTGTCAGGAAGCCTACCGATCGGCGAGTGACCAACATAGAACACTTCTCAGAAGGCATCCGGCCTTGTCCAGCCTTTAACTGACGTGACTGAGGGGTAATTCGTTGTCGGATTTTATACTCTTGCCAAAGAACAATCTCAGACATTTAGGTGTGGATGGTTGTGCATGTGTGTGTATATGTCAGTGTACAAATGTGTGTGTACGGGGTAGGAAGTAAGACGAACAGCAGAATTAAAGACAAACCATCCGACTGCTGGAATCGAACCAACTACTTTTGGATTGCCAGGCGGGCGACTAACTCACCAGACCAAGAAGCAATGTCGATATAAATATAATAATATATATATATATATATATATATATATATATATATATATATATATATATATATATATATATATATATATATATATATATATATATACATACATATATATATATATATATATATATATATATATATATATATATATATATATATATATATATATATATATATATATATATATATATATATATATATATATATATATATATATATATATATATTTCAATGTGTGAAAATAATTCTAAGATGCCACCATGTAATGACCCGAATGGGAGAGACTAATCAAAGTTAGACCTATCGTAGAAAATTTGAACGAGAGTTTTTACAAAATATTCCTCCATGGGAACTCAGTAGAGTATATCAATATCTTTGCGTAGATGAACAGATTTGTTCCACTAAAGCTAGAAACGATTTGAAGAGGTATAATCTCAAACAACCTCACAAATGGGGTTATAAGATATTTGTTCTCAGTGGGGTTTCTGGATATGCATATAAAAAAAAAACCCGAAACGGGAGTTTCAAATGTTGTACTTTATGAAAAACCTGACTTAGGAGCATCATCTAACGTAGTTGTGAGAATGACGCGAGGAATGCCAGGCATCAAAATTATCAACATTATTTTGATAATAATTTTACTTCATTGCCGTTACTGGAGTACTTAGCTAAATAGTGTATATTGAATCTTGGGACAGTACGACGCAATCGAATTCCGGATTGCCCACTGACAAGGAAAAAATTATGCGGATTCTCAGTTGGATATGTAGCTGACATGGATTGTATCGATGTGTTAAATGTCATGCTGTCAACAAAGTTGTTATTCTCGAATCATTTTTTTCTGATGAATTACCTAAGGCTCAGGCCAGACTTTATGATAAGACCAATAAGAGATATATCCTCATTGATGTCCTCATATGGTAGAAGAATACAATTGGCACATGGGTGACGTAGATTTGATAGATGGTATTATGGGGAGACATAAAATTGTGATACGAAACAAAATATGGTAATCATCAATATCCATATGGTAATCATCAATATATTATGGGGAGACATAAAATTGTGAAACGAAACAAAATATGGTAATCATCAATATGCTCATTGATGTCCTCATATGGTAGGAGAATATAATTGGCACATGGGTGACGTAGATTTGATAGATGGTAATATGGGGAGACATATAATTGTGATACGAAACAAAATATGGTAAGTTCGGATGTTCTATCGTTTATTAGACCTCACGATGGCTAATTCTTGGCTTGTACCGAAGAGTCCAAAAAAGCAAAAAACAAACAAACAAATGTCTTCATCAGATTTTCGACTTGAGGTAAGGGAGACTTTATGTAAACTTGGACTGAAACCTAACATCAAAAATCGAAGATGAGTTGAAAATAAAATTCAGATAAAAGCAGATAAAAACAGATAAGGGTCCCGCGCAGCATATTCCACCAATTGCAGTATGGCAAGATCAAATCGGTTACTGGCCACTTTGAGTCGAAAAGAAGATACGTTACAAGTTTCCTAAATGCAATGGAGTATCACAAACCATTTGTGAAAAATGCGGTGTAGCATTTTATTATAATAAACAAAATAATTGTTTTAGATCCTTTCTTACCAGTATTTTTTCAGTTTAACTCAATGTTACAGTAATGTTACACTCCAAAATGTCCAACAAATGATTAATGAACAATATTATTATTGCATTTAAAAAAAAAACGTGTTTTTATTACCCTAAACCAATAACATTAAATTTATACCGTCTTGGGCTACCAAGTGTTAATAAATAATTCATGGTATTCGTATTTTCTTTTATCAGTAGGCAGATTAATCAGTATTTCCAAAAAACATATCAATTTCAGTTATAGGCTTGTACTTTAGCTTGATCTTTCTTAGTTGTACGTAAAACCCTTTCCTCAATTTGTTCCTCACTATAGTTTTCTTTAGTTCCAGGGCAAGAATAACGGACATTAAAAGCGGTTAGAAAAATTAAAAAAAAAACAATCTACCCAAAATTAATATTTATTTACATTTCTTCTTCATACAGTGGCGGCTCGCGAGGGAGGGCGTTGGGGCGCCCCTCCCCCCCCCTCAGCATTTAGCACAGTAAACATTTTTTTAGAGCAAAACACCATATTTCTTTTCCGTTCACTTTCTTTCCTTTAACTCATTTTAAGATATTATTAAAAATTAAAATCTCAGAACGTCTGTCGACCCATCACATCAAATAATAATGATGAATCCATCCTTTCACCACAATTTTTACATCGTTGGCCGTATCGGTAATGAGTTTTAAACGCTGATTTGACGGGTACAGAGCGTTTGATATGTCTCGCGTCGCATATTTCGTTCGCCTGGCGAATACTTGTTTGATTTGGGATTTGCCACGTGTGTACATACTAAGTAATAATTTTTAAATAAAAATAATCAACTTTTAACTTCAAACATGAAGGTGTCTAATTTAAAACAGTTAATAATGACTAATTTAAGTTTGGAGTAGAAAGTTGAATTAAAAACCAACGGTCGTCCCATGCCCGTTTTGAATTTGAGTCAAGTTCAAAAAGAATGTAAGAATAGAGCAAGTTTTATGCGAAAATTTGACAGTAAACTACAATAGTTTTTTGTGGCTATGTGATTGGGAAGACACTAATTCTCTGTTTTGTTTTGTGTGTTTATTGTTTGGTGGTGAGCAGCAATGGGCTCGCGAAGGAGTGAGGGAAAAGAAGATATTAAAGGTTGTTTAAAGACATTAAATTTTATTTTGAATATGGGACTAGATTCAGATTTTAAATAAATTACTAAGGAATTGAGAATACTAATGACCATACCGATGACACAGTCGAAGCCGAAAGGGGTTTTTCGACTTTGAACTTGATTAAAACATATTTATGAAATTCAATAGGGAAAGGCAGACTAAACGTTTTAGATATGTTAAAATGGTTGAACTAATTCCGGACTTTAATGAAAAAGTTATTGAAAAATTTATTATGGACAAAAACAGGTGAATGGAATTTCACTTAAAAAACTAGGGATCGGCGAGGTGCTATTCACCAACAAAAATTAGTACAATAACCCTTTTTTGTCATAAAACCTTGATATATTTTTGAATTTTTCGAACTTCTCGTAAACTTTTTCGAACTTTCTCTATTGATTTGCAGTTACAATAAAGTGTTTGAATCGTTTACTCTTTGGAAAACGGTAAGTACCTATTCATTCATTCCTTTATCTGCACAACAAGCAAGAGCCCATCCTCCAATGTGCCTGTAACTATTAACAATACAAAATTTTAATGTTTTCCTGGTTCACCTCCTGTATAGAGTTTCAATAGCACGAAAAGTAAAAAAGAGGAAGGGGAAAGCAAAACAAATTCTTCAGCGGAACTTTTTTCTTCTTCATTCTCCCACTTTAAAAACCTACGAGCCGCCACTGTCTACATAATATCAAAATGCATGATGTCACGTGTATATTTATATTTTATTATCAAAAACAATAACAGAGAAGTTTTACCATTTGAAATATATGAAGTGAATGTAAATATGTAAAAGGCATGTATATAATTTTTCAAGCCTTGTAACGTAATGCATAACTTTAATTTAAAATTCAAATATACTTTTTCTGTCTGTTGTTTTATATAAATATAGCATCGGACTTAAAATTAATTTGAAAACATTGCAGCAACTTACCACTTGTGTTTATAAATAATGATTTTGCGTATCTTTTTATAGATATTTATTTCTAGCTTTATGGAAGATCTTCCAATGGGTCTTCTGCCTAATGGGTTCGTATCTGCATTTTTTGGTCACTCTTTTTGTTTGTTGTCCTATCTATTACTGTTAGTCCCAAGCTGATTTTAATAAATAAGTAAGGAGAATAATACCGAAAGATGATGAGAGGTTTTTCGTTCAGTTGGCGATAATTTTCGTCAGACGAATATCGAATGTATTTCTTATTCATCGAACCTTCTTCTTCTTATCCTGTCGTTTTCAAACGAAGGTTGGTGACTATCATGACTATTTTTATCTTGTTTATAAATGTTCTAATTAACTGGTTCCATGTATAATTGAACCATTTTCTCACATTTTGCAGCCATGACATTCTGTCGCTTCTTCTAGCACTACCTTTTCCTACATAAACACTCTTAACAGTTTATACCGTTGCTGTCTCAATCCATGACCGAAGTGATCCAATTTCCGTGACTATATGGTTATTCTAAAATTCTTTGGGTAGATATTCTACGTAGGACCTCTTTATTTGTGAATTTCTATACCCAAGATATTCGTAGCATTCATCTGAATAGCTACAATTCAAAAGTATCGAGTCTTTTGATTAAGGATGGAAGTTTCTATACCGTAAAGGAGAATCAAATATATGCAGCAGCGAATCATTGGAATTTTCAATTTATTTTCTATTTTTTTACAGCCGAAGAACGATTTCATCTTGTAGGATGTGTTGCGAGCTATCCTTGTTTTTATTTCTTTGGTGTTTTAATTCTTGGAATTAATCCAAATTCCTAAATATGAATTGAAACGATGCGTTTGACGAAATATGAATTTCGTCGAACGCATGGATCTTACTTTCTTAGGTTTATATTTAATTCGTAGAGTTTGCTCACTTCTACTACTATTTTCGTTATTTTTTTGTAGGTCCTGGATATATTTCGCCAATACTATGTCATCGGCATACTTTTTATTATTAATAGGAACTCCTTTTAAGGGGAAGAATCCTTTTAGAAATTTCAAAAAATCGATTTGTTTTTTCATATTTAAAAAATATAATATATTGAGAGTATAGTGGCAAGAGGAAAAATAAAAATATCAAATATTTACGGAGTTATCGCACATATAGTCGAATGCGCCGGAACCCGCTTATTGCGGCCCAGACAGCTTAATCAGCATCTTGGCCGCTGAGATGCGCAAACAAAAGAGTGAGTAGGTCAATGTCTCACAGAGACCGAGCATGAAAAGTTTTGTGAATGTACAGTTCTTAATCGATGTTAGCACGACGAATGCACTACTTTGAATGAGCCCTGAGGCGTAAGGCCGTTAGGCTACTGCGCATCAAAACCTTAGATGCTGAGCTGTAAATATCGGCAGGGGAAAACCAGGCTATTCAATTACAATATGATCTTATCTATTACCGAGGTTACAATATGATTGGTATCTATTACCAATATTTCTAGTAGGTCTAATTTTTTACATTTTTTTTCTGAATATAATATTTTAACATTGTTTATATCTATAAAATTATTGTATTTAATACGATGTGAAGACATTCCAGTACTTTTTATATTATTTAAGACATTTCTTTTATGTTCTTATATAATATCGCTTGAAAAAATTCTACAAAAAGAAATTATCAGGATAATCAATTTACTGATGAACACGAAGAAAGTTTCGGGCCAAGTACAAGTGATAGTGCAAGTGTATTTGTGTGTAGAGTGCAAGTATAATTATTGGCATCTATGCCAAAATTTTCGCCGAAACCACCGATGAGGCGCAAGTAACGAGACAACCGGAGGAGTCTTTTCAAGACAAAAGCTGCTCCTACAGCCCGAAAACTGCAGCAAGTTGAAAAAAAAACAGCTTTTCGAAGAGGTTAAAGGTCTATTATATGCACCTGGAATGGCTGATTCATCAGTAAGTCACTAAAACTAATCGTTTTATCGTACCGAAACTTTAAATGCGATTATCTCGAAACTGTGTTTTCAAAAACTGTTCGCTCTGTAACTCAAAAAGTTACTGATCGATTTGACTAAAATCTTGGGAGGCTTTTCTCTATATTATTACCGGAAGGATGTACCTACGGTTTTCAAGATTTCGTGTAAATAAACTACTTTTTAGGGTAAAAATGTCTTAATTTTTAATTTAATACTTTTTTATAGTTTTATAGGTTTATTTGTGTTTCAGATGAATAGAAAAAGAATGACGAGTGCAGCACTTTTGGACCTCCCGCCAGAGACGCCCGAAAAAAAATTACTGAACCGCTATTTTATAAAAAAGAAATAAAAATAATTTTATACTCTCAAAGATCAAATAAAATTATGCTAAAACTTTAAGATGATATAATTATTTTATCACCTTTAAAAACACTTCTAAATCAAAACACAATGACTCATTTTGAGACGTCTAAAGGGACTTCCTCCCTTAATACCACGCTGGATATTTTTCCTTGAAACGATTAATGACTGATGACGTAATATATATTGAAAAGTGTCGGTGAGAAAATTTATTCCTGCCTTACTCATCGTTTTATATGTATGTCTTTTGTATATTCTCTTTCTACATTACCTCTAGCTGTTCGATTATTGTATAAGGTCTCTATTACCCCTAAATCTAGCTTATTTAATTATTTTTCCGTTAGTAGCTCCATCAGCTACTCAGCTCCATCAGGTACTCCATCAGCCTTACTTTATCGAAGGCTTTTTCATAATGTATAAAGCACGCATGCATTTCTTGAATTGACATAATAAAACCTGAAAGGTAAAAATTTGATCAGATATTAATAAATTGCGAATAAGGTTTAAATTTCCTGTAAAAGAAGCGAAATTTTACGACAAAAATTTATTAAATTATCTGATCTCTGTTATTGATACCTCAATACACGCAATACTGGAATTTTAATAGAGCTCGACTAATTTGAAACATCTCTTGCATGGTTACAGGTTATTATAGTAACCTGGGTATTATTAATAAAGTGGTGGACGTACTGACAATGTTTATTTTGTATCAAAATAAAATTTATCATATAATAATTATCTAATTCTGTTAAACAATACACATTTTGTTCATGGTGTGTATTTTTTTTGTTTTCCAGCATATTTTCAATTAATTTTGTATTCTATTTTACTCCGGTTTTAAATTTAATTGAATTTGAAATTAGCATTGACCCCTCGTTAGAATTCTCAATTTTTTTTTTTGGTCATTTTTGTTAGTTGAATATATACTGCCATCGGTAACATTCATTATTTTTCGCGGTATATGAAACAAAGCAAAAAAACCGCCAAATCAGAAAAAAGCGAACAAAACCGGTACAGTATTTTATTATATATTGAACGATAAATCAACACCAGCAACGAACTTTTTTTCGCGTGTACGAGCAAAATAATGTGTGTCGCTGTCCGGCGGCCGCAATACAATAGTACAACGCATCCAATTATTTACGTAACGGGAATAATTTGTATGTGTTTGCTTATTCCGCTCACAAAATTCTGCTGTGCGTGCTCACAGCTTGTTGCACCAGAATCAATTTCCAAAGCCAATAGATCTTTTCCACTTGATGGCTATTAAAGAAAATATATTATTATTTGATAATATATATACATATATATATATATATATATATATATATATATATATATATATATATATATATATATATATATATATATATATATATATATATATATATATATATATTAGGGTGGTCGTTAAAAATTAAATTTTTTCCGACGTCCCAAAAAACCTTCCTTTTGATGAAAAATATGGGGGATTTTTTCTTATGAAAGTCATTGAAAAAATTAGTATTTACTGATAACCAAAATATCTAGAATGTATTATAATTTTACGAAATTGTTTATATTTCAGAAAAATGACGAAAATTTGTGGGTCTTAAAATGTTAACTATATGGAGTTAATGAACTAATCATTGAGAATATCCCCATAAATATGAATTTTATGAAGAAAATGGTAAAGGCCTTTTTTTGAAGAGAATTTAATTTCCTACAAAATTGCACCTATATCTTTTTCTCAAATATGTCTACTTTAAGAGATACTTACAAAAAACTACGATTTTATCAAAAAATGAACATAGATCGTCTTGAGGCACGTGTTCTTTTTGTTAAAAATATAAATCCCCTGTATTTTTTCATTAAAAGCAAGGCTTTTTTGGGGTGTCAGAAAAAATTCAATTTTTAACCACCACCCTAATATATATATATATATATATATATATATATATATATATATATATATATATATATATATATATATATATATATATATATATATATATATATATATATATATATATATATATATATATATATATATATATATATATATATATATATATATATATATATATATATATATATATATATATATATATATATATATGTATATATATATATATATATATATATATATATATATATATATATATATATATATATATATATATATATATATATATATATACACATATTTACACGTACATATATACTGTATATATTTATATGTTTTCTCAATTTTTTTCTACTATCGACCACAATGTTTTTAGTGTCAAGTTGTTTATTCATTACGGGCAAACTTTTCATAGGAGTAAAATTTGCCTGCTCGTGTTCCTTGTGTATGAGCTGAAGTAAGCCGATAAATTTGGGAAAAAAAAAATTTCGAAAATTTCCAATACGTGAGAAAAGTGCATTTTTTTTATCACTAGAAAAAGGTCGCTATAACATTTGTACCATATTTTTTTTATCTCTTTTATAGCCCTGAATGAATTTGAAACATATCTTGCATAGGGAAAAAATCATATCATTTCAAAATGGCTACGATGTACGTGAGTTGGGACAGTTGGGGCATGTAAGTTGGGACACTAAGTGTTTATATATTTTCTAGAATCTAGAATTCCAAAATTGTAAACAAATTGAAGCTTGGAGATGTTCTATCCCACCACTGGACACTTATTCATGGCCAGCTGGTGGAATAAAAAGAGCCTCACTTCTGCTATGACGTTAGTTCAATTTTTGACAGTGAATCATGGTTGACAATTGATCATGGTGTTTCTAATTTTGACTCATTACTTCGAGCGCTGAAATATATCAAAATCGAAAAGAAGGGTATCAGACTCACTGTTCGTGCCTACAAATTGAGCAAATCTAATTTATCGCGCTATATTGCAAAATTGGATAAAGAAGTTCCAGACATTTCAAATATGTCTTGACTATCGTTCATTGTATTGCATCGTATTCGACGCCAAATATGGTACGACATTTTTTATTCATTTTAATCACAAATTTGGTTTATTTTTGATTTCAAAGGTGTTTAATGACGAACAAGAAGAAGCTTTTTTCGAATATCTTGTGCGATGCGTCTATTACGGCTTAGGCATAACCGAATTGAAACAATTAGCCTACGAATTAGCGCGCAAACAGAATATCGAATATCAAGCATCATACTGATGAAATGGCTGAAAAATCTTCGTACTGCGCCTTCATGCTGCGGCACAAAAAAATTTCCTTTGCGCATGCCCGAACAAACAACCGGATCAGTCTCAACCGGATCGAGGCTTTCTGCAAGGAAAATGTCGACCCATTTTTTAATAATTTAAATGGGCTTTTTGATTTGTACCATTTTAAGGCACAATCCATATGGAATATGGACGAGTCTGGTTTTCTGACAGTTCCCATGAAAATCGGAAAAGTCATCTCGTTAAAAGGGACGAAAAAAGTCATTCAACTGCTCGCACAAGAACATGGCACTACGGTAACTATGGCGCTTACCGAAAATGCCTCCGGAAATTCTATGACTCCTTTCTTCATTTTCCCGAGAAAAAATATGCAAATATGCAGGAAGGAGTAATAAGGCTGACAGGATTGTTGAACGACATTATGAGAAAGGTAAAAGTCCCAAAGGAATGGCACTATGGAATCATATTGCCAATACATAAAGGGGGTGGCAAGAGAGATTACAATAATTGCAGGGGAATAACATTGACAAGCATACCAGGAAAGGTTATGACTAGAATATTGGAGAAAATGATAAGGAACAAAATCGAGTTGACACTGGATGAAACACAATGTGGTTATAAAGGAAGTGCCCAAAACATAAAGGGGTGACAAGAGAGATTGCAATAATTATAGAAGAATAACATGGACAAGCATCCCAGGAAAAGTTATGACCAGAATATTGGAGAAAAGGATAAGAAGCAAAATCGAGATGACAAAGGATGAAACACACAGTGGATTTAGAAGGGGGAGGGATGCAAGATCTACTATTCGTGATAAGACAAATAAGCGAAATAAAATAAATTAAATTTATAAGTATTTATATTTATAAGTTTATAAATTAAAAGAGAGGACAAATGGAAAACGCTAGAGAAATGAGAAAACACTAGAGAATGACTGTACTATAGGACAGTGGATGTAATAAAGGCTATGTTCAGGAACAATATCGTGAGGACAAACAATGAGGAATCGAATGACTTTACGACAACTATCGCAGTAAAACAAGAATGTGTGCTGAGTTCATTGTTATTTTCGATTATAGTAGACGAAGCGTTAAAAGAAGCAAAGAAAAGCATGAGAACATCGAAATTGGAACAGATTGAACTGACCGAATTGCAGACCGAAGTTTGCAGATGATATGGGCAAAGTACAAGATACAAAAAAAACTTTCAACACAACTTCGAGATTTTGAACATCATATCCAAAGAACATAAGGAATATAACATACAATTAAATGGAACGTTAATAGAACAAGTGAAAAGCTACAAATACCTGGAATCAACAATCGAGAGCAAAGGAAGAACGGAAGGAAAAATAAACGATAGACTGGGAAAAACCGGAAATATGTTTAATATGATGAAGACAACTTTCCTTGGAAGGAAAGAAATACCGAATAATATAAAAACAGCAGTAAAAACACCAACCATAATGTACGGTCGCGAGACATGGACTCTAACAGAAAAACATGACACGCAAGCACCTCAATGAAAATGAGGCTCTTGAGAAAAATAAAGAACAAATACAGTGGCAAAATCAGAAATCAAATAATTAGAGAAAATCTGCAGATTAAACCCATAAGTGATAAAATAGCAGATGGATAACTAAGGTAGTTCGGACCTGTGTGTCGCATACCAGGAAACAGACTCACAAAGCGAGTGTACGAAGCGCGAGTGGAAGAACAAGGAAAGAACTATAAAGGAAAACCAAGAAGAGCATGTCACAATGGGACTAGAGAGGAGGCTGGAAAAAGGGACATAATATGGGAAGTAATTAAGGAACTGACACAACATAGGAAGAAATGGAGAGAGAAATCAACTTCACATGCCTGACACCTAACGGTATAAGGGCGTAAAATGAAGTAAGATTTATTTTTACTATGTAGCATTTAAAATTATTGTTGAAATTGTGATTTGCTAGCATTAAGTGGTTAGTAAAATGAGAATTACTTTGTTCCTTAATATAACGTCTTTTATGTACATTGAGCCTAGAGAAAAAAAAACCTTTCTGCTTATCCAACATAGACTTTTGGACACGAACCGAAGTTCATAGTAAAGTAAAAGTTAAAAGACTTTGATTTTTTTTTAATGAAACATCCTAGACTATTATTATTGATATTGTTTGTTTTTGATAAATGTTTAGAAACTAATTTGGTATCTTTTCCTGTATATGTAATTATTTTTTAGGCGATATCTTACACATTACGTTACGAACAGAATATATTAAATTAATAGATGTATTATAGCATTTTTTATGAATTATCCATATAATTATTTGACTAAGGATATTTTTCAGGCAATAAATTAGAGCTTATTAGTGAACGAATCTACATAACTCTTTTTTTTATAAATAATCCTGTGTTTACGGAGACCATTTACCGTAATCCTTTTAAATGTTTTGTTGCCCACAAAAATGTTTTCAATAACAAAACGTATGTCTGGTTGCATAAACAGAGATTTTCAACGTTATGTCATAGTAAGTTGGCAGTTAAAACTAATGCTGGTCATGTTGAATTAAGTTGTATTGCTCAGTTATTCCCCAATAATTTGTTTAGGGTGTATATGCGGAATAATAACTGGTGTACTAAAAATATTATTAGCAATCTACTCTTTTCTGGCAATTTTGATCATTATAGTGTGTATCATTATTTTGATCATTATATTATTAAATTTTCGTCCTATTAATTTTGCAGGAAATGAAAGTTCCAGTTCTCTTCAATTTTCTTCCTGTAATGTATTTCAACAAAATACAAATAGTAAACATAAGCGAAGAAAGACTTTGACTGGTAATAGGAAAACTCTTATGAAACGCAAAAGCAAATAAAATATCAAACACAAATAGCATTAAAAATTAAAAGGAGATCAAGAGGTGCTATTTTAGAAGTTATTTCAGACGTCGTGCATCCTTTCACTTTAGGTAATTTAGATCAGAAATGTGATTATTGTTTTGTTCCATATTTTGCATACGAGAGAAATTTATTTTGGTATTTGTTGTTCATTTATTGCTCTAATAAAAAGTTTCAGTTAGCTAATTTTCGTACTCTTAATAAAATAAAGAAATTGTCCGCTAATGATGATGATTTAGCAAAGAATTTTAGGGAATGTATTTGTCAATATAATAATTATTTATCATTTGTTCCTTTTGGTTCAAATATGCAACTGCTTTCTGGAAAGGGACCATTTCTTGTTACACTCAACTATATTTATCAGAACAAAGGAAACTCCAAAATCATTTACACACGAAACAAAGCAAAATGATAATGGTTATCCTCCCTATCAACGAAGATATAATGGAATATCACTAAATATATTAATGGCAAATACATTGAAATTGATAGCCAATACATAGTTTCATACAATCAATATATTTTAATTCATTTTCAACCTCATATTAATATTGAATTGTATGCAAGTGTTCACAGTGTAAAGTATATACACAAATATGTCTACAAGGGGCATGATTGTGCTAATGTACAAATTACTAATGCTGAGAAAGATATACTTCATCATGATTTATCATTCAGTGAAACTGCCTACAAAAAATTCTCCTATCTAATGCATGAAAAATGTCATGTATATTCATACACAGGATATTTTTAGTTTATCTTAGGATTAAGCCTCTAATGATTTGATAATTAGATTTATCATACTGCCTTTTGAAATGCTTCGCTGGCTCATATTTTTATTATCAGTTATTCAATCTTTCTTCTTTGACTATTGTTGGGTCATGCAGTGAGTTTTACCGTATAATTATTTTCATACTTATATCTGATATTTACTTTTTAGTTTTGGTTCAATGTTCTTTCTGTTCTTTAAGAACAAAAGAAAATTGAAGATCCTAAAATACTTCATGAAAGCTCACTTTTGAATATTGTTTACCGTGGAATTTCGACGGGATCAAACTAGTTTTATTTATAATAACATGTGGGTCATAGCTGTTATTTATTACGATTTGTTTGATGACATTGAATTATTTGTTATATTTGTCGTTCACCACTAAATAATTAAATGCTAAATTACAAATAATTGCTATTAAATAATATGATTATAAATAAAATAAATGGATTTTTTATATAATGGATTTATATATATATATATATATATATATATATATATATATATATATATATATATATATATATATATATATATATATATATATGGATAAATTCAGTTTTCCATCAAGTGGAAACTATGTCTATCTCAGTTAAACAAAAAACTATTTCAATTTAAGTGCCAGGACAGAGAAAAAAATATATGAAATAATAATGTAAATTTTAGAGATTTACTTATCTCAAGATGAACTGTGGAGAAAAAGCCATCAACATTAATCAAAAACTGATTTGTCTTGACTAAAGTAACAACTGAAAGCGCTTTAAATCCAGCCGTCCTCGGTGGATGCGGTGTGCTTCTCAAATCTCAACACGTATTATATTAGAAGCTCATTTAAAATTAAAATAACGTGCTGAAAAAAGGAAAGCAACTTCGTCAAAGTTACAAACTCTTCGGGCGCATGGTAAAAAATGCCTCCAATGATTAAAGAAGTTTTTAGAAGTATTAGAAACTTTGGAAAATATGCAAGAAGGAGGGTGAAGGTCTTGGTCCAGATTTTTATATACAGTTTTGTGTTGATTCGTTGTGTAATATGTCGGCCGTATCGTCTAGAAAAGTTTTAAAATTTGAGTTTTTTTTGTTTTCATTATTCGTAATGACGTGGTAGATATGAATAGATTAGCAAAATTAAAAAACCTTTAGAGTGAAATAATAAGTTCAAAAAGATTTGCCAGTATACACCAAATCATCATCACATTCTATCATCTTCTGATGGTCCTGATGTGGTTAGCGAAACGTAAATCCCTTTAAGATTGAAATCACACATTTTGTGGTAATAATATATTCAATTAAGGATCATTACTGCTAATGATCCTGAATTGAATCATTTCCTGCTGATGCAACCATGATTAGCGAAAAGCGTAATGCAGTAAGTGCAGTAATGATAATTTATGGTAGTGCAGTAATAAACCCTAAAAACGTTCTAAAATGATTTTAAATATTTCGTGATAACAGAAAAACAATAAATTTGCGATGCAATAAAAGCTAACTATCAAAAGATTTTGTAAGCGGTAAAACAAATAAAATAGTAGAAACAAACAGGAAAATTCTGCTTTGAATTCTCAGTATAGAGAAAAAAAAAGTGTTAGAGCAAGGAACGAAGATCGGAATTTCTTTTTATCTGATCTCCAGGCGGTAGCACGGACAATGAAATAGCTGGTGAGCTCTTGTCATATCTCAAAAGATATTCACTGTATTTTAACGGCGTAAAGTACCTGATGGAACAGTTTATTATCGATGTCGCTTTGATATTTCGGAATATGTAAATGGGAATCGATAGTGGTTGTCGCGATCTTCATGTTCGGGCGTGTCTGGAATGAAACCCCTGCAAGCTCTAATTTTCTAACTCTATAAAGACAAGATATGTGACATGCGATGGGAATATCGCTGAAATTTCAACTGTTGATCTTATATTGGAAATAATATATTAAAACATATTAATGTTTTATGGTTTATTTAAAATTCATATCTACATTTATGGAATTTTATTATTATATATTTCGTTTTATGTAAAAGTGTACTTTAAGTTGCTTGGAATAATACATAATTATTACTTGGAACTTGAATTATATTAAGCTTGAAGAAATTTACCACTAACTTAACAACTTACTGAGGGTGTGGTTGAGATATTTGGATGATGTTTTTGTAATTTCGATTCAAAACATGAAAACTTTGTTAAGTCAAATCAAAAACAATATAATTCACATATGAAATCGAGAACAATGATATATTATCATTTTTTAATGTTTTATGGAGTAGGAGCAATAAAAATAGATTAGATTTTGAAACTTTTAGAAAAAAACACCACCACTTCGAGATATATTTCCATTGATTCGAATCATAGCTCCCGTAATAGGATGGCAAATTTAAATTTTATGGTAGATAGATTAATACATTTTCCTTTAAACAAAGATAATTATAACACAGAATTTAAATTAATTAGGGAGGTATCCGATGTGAATGGTTATAATAAAAATATTTTAGATCGATTAATTAGGAAACATAAGTTTAGACAATTATGGACTTGGGAGGAGAAGACATTGTGTCCAGCAGCGAGGCAATTGTAATACTTGTAAGGACGGACACGGCTCAGATAAGTGGGGCATGTCGTCAGAATAGATTCTAACAAAATGCCTAGCAGAATAGGGTCTACGTAGTGTCAAATGGTTGAAGCAAACCGGGAAGACCTAGGTTCGGATGGGAGGACAGTGTCAAATGCGATGCTACAAACATCCTACCAAATTGGAAAAGCGTAGGAGCTGATGGTTCAGATAGAATAGGAAAATGCGACGGCCGGGGACCACAGAGAGTTGTTGAGTCATAATTGTATGTATATATCTGTCATTCTGACCAAAGTTAAAAGTAAATAATGAATCTTAAGGTTTAAAGAACTGTTCCAGATGTCCGTGCTGCCACTTCATTACGTTGATAGATTTATACAAAAATTATTCAAACGCAAACATTAAATAGTTCTAATTAAATCATGTAAAATGTTAATGTATTTAAATATTTCTCCAGAAGAACAACAGTTTAAATTTCAACAATATCCTCCCTCGCATGTCACAGTTCTTGTCTCTCGAGGGTTAGATAATTACAACTTGCAGGATTTTAATTCGAGTCACGCCCAAACAACAAAATCGCGACAACAACAACCCATCTAATTTGCATATTCTGAAATATAAAAGCGACATCGAAAACTGTTCCATCAGGTGTTTAGGTCGTTAAAATATACCGTTTTAAAAGATACAAAGGCTCTTCATTTATTCTGTTGTTTGTTCCACCGCCTTGATATCGAAAATAAAGTTCTCAGTTTTGTTCTTTGTGCGAAAATATTCTTTTCTGTGTTTAAATTTGAAACAGAATTTTTCTGTCCATTTCGGTTCTTTTGGTTATTTTAACAACCTTCACTAACAATGGATTTGGACAGTTTAGAATAACAGGTTGGGCCGGGCATTAATAAATGTTAATTGTGCGGATTTAAAATATGATCTAATTGTGGATTTATTATTCAATATTTTCATGTTTTTCTGGAAAACAACGTTACATCTCATTACAAATATTTCAGGAATATTTAGTTATAATCTTATGGGATATGACAAAATATTCTAATAAACATATTCTCTCGATATGGAGGATGGGACTATTTGCTATTTTTTGTATTAAAATTTGAAGAGACAAGTAAATTATGAACGTTTAACTTTTTTGGTTGTTCCAAATATATTAATAGTGATAGCTCTTTATTAAACTGTAGCAATAATATAACAAGTTTTATAAGTGCAGTGAATAATTCTAACTAAAACGTACAAATGTGAATTTATTTCAATATTTCTGATCCTAACTAAAATTTCAACTTCATTCTTCTTATATTACTTTGTTTATTTCCAAAAAGTTGGATAATATAGGTTGTTATTAAAATACCTTTTTGTAAAAATGGCCTAGCACGTCCCATATTCAAGTACCTGCTTCTCCTTTATATCATGCCGTAATTGAAATTATTTGTACCTGACTTTGGACTGGACAATGTATGGGATTACCGCAGGACCGCAGAGGGAGTATTTCCACAATATACTACGAACCTTTAAGGCCGGTTTTATTGTTTCCTATAGTTTAGTTTGTTTCTGTCTCGTTTAAAGTACAGTCAAGTGTTTAAGTCGATTTTATACAAAATGGCAAGTTTAAGTCAAGATTTTGCAAAAATCCAGCCGATAGGTTTTGTTATATATGCGAACGATTTATTTTAAAGTCACAAAAAATTATGTTTTATATTTTAAGTGCCAAATTGGAGATCAAGAGAAAAGTTGAGCTCCTCATGTTTGCTGTGTGAGTTGTCACGTAAATTTAGTGCAGTGGATGGCATCGCAAGAAAACCTGCTGCCCTTGTAAGTGAGTAAGTGATTGCTACTTTAGTATCACTAAAGCAAAAGGGATACAAAAACTTCCACTTCCAGAATCCAGCACTTTCTACACTTTCCGCACTTTCCTATGAGGCCAGTTCCTCGTAGCCAGGAACTACCCGTACCGATTGCGCCTTTAAACCTGGGCAACATGTTTCTCGGTGATTCTAATTCTTCATCAGGATCTAATCCACAAATTTCTGAGAACACCAGTTATAACCCAAGGTTTTTAACAACTACCAGTGAACTCCACTTAATAATTCAGAATGAATTAAATGATTTGGTATGTGACCTGGTATTGTCAAAACAAAATTCGGAACTTCTTGGTTTGAGACTTCAACAGTGGAATCTGTTAGATTCAAATGGAAGTGTTTCACTTTACTTAAAACGGAATGTTACAGTTTCAAGTTTTTAATAAAATCGAAGGGTCGATTTAATGAATGAGTTTAATATGGAATGTGTACTTTACAAGTGGCGTATTTTCATACATTCGTCAAAATTTAGTCTAAAGGCAGTCTTGCTTCACAATGGAACCAAAAACCCATTTATAGCTATCATGGACAATAAAAGAAATCTATGAAAACTTATCAACCATACTAAATCGCGATATTCATGAACCGTATTTGTGGGGATTTAAAAGTAGCAGGTATATTGTTACGACTTCAAAGGGATTTACAAAGTGTTGCTGTTTTTTGTGTCTGTGGGACAGCAGAGCAACAAAACAACATTACAGTAAGAAAGATTGGCGTCATAGGACTTCTATTGAACCTGGTATTTCAAACATAAAATATGTCCACCTTGTTAACCCAAAAAAGGCGCTTCTTCCGCCTCTCCATATTAAGTCTGGACTAATGAAAAACTTTGTCAAAGCCATGAACAAAGAAGATGACAGTTACAACTACCTAAAAGAAATAATTCCTCAATTAAGTGATACAAAACTAAAAGAAGGCATATTTATTTTTATTAGACCTCAAATAAGGAAGCTTCTAGGTGATTTCTGTTTTCAAGAAAAATTAAGTGACAAGGAATTGGCAGCTTGGAAGTGTTTTGTAAGTGTGAAAGAATTTCTGGGCAACAGGAAAGATGAAAATTATAAAAATCTCATAGATGAACTCTTAAAAGTCTATAAAATATTAGGGTCTGATTTTTTCGGGTAATGTGGGTGCAGTAAGCGATAAACAAAAAGAGAGGTTTCACCAGGAGGATGGAAGCAAGATACCATGGG
>JARFXV010002017.1:0-105100 GCA_031761425.1 Cosmopolites sordidus
AAAATATATATATATATATATATATATATATATATATATATATATATATAAAAATGTATCTGACAAGCAAGCTTCTGAGACGTTTTCTACGTTGGTCACTCGCCAGTCGGTAGGCTTCTCGAGATACTTTCGGTTAAGCACAAAACCAAGGGTTGATAGCTCGAGATTATATATATATATATATATATATATATATATATATATATATATATATATATATATATATATATATAGCTCGTAGATATATATATATATATATATTATATATATATATATATATATATAATATATATATAGCTCGTAGATATATATATATATATATATATATATATATATATATATATATATATATATATATATATATATATATATATATATATATATATAAATATATATATATATATATATATATATATATATATATATATATATATAAATATATATATATATATATATATATATATATATATATATATATATATATATATATATATATAAAATGTATCTGACAAGCAAGCTTCTGAGACGTTTTCTACGTTGGTCACTCGCCAGTCGGTAGGCTTCTCGAGATACTTTCGGTTAAGCACAAAACCAAGGGTTGATAGCTCGAGGGGGGTGCTGACCGGGGTTTTTGGTAGCTGATAACCGTGTTTCGGAACCCATGTTAAGCGGTAGGTCCAGTCGCTAAATAACCTTCTCAGTTGCTAATACTCCTCTAACCCCAAAACTTTACTTTTATATATAATATATATATATATATATATATATATATATATATATATATATATATATATATATATATATATATACAACTTAAATTATCAGTATCAGTTCTGAAATTAATTACTATTAGCTTAAAAAAATCTAAAGGTAAACAATTTATAAAATATCAAAGTCAAAAATTATGTCCTATATATACGTATCGATGTAAACTCTCACCGGAACTTCATAGCGTTATAAAAAGTACCACTGCATAATCGACTTCTATGCCAAATTTCATTACAATCCTTCCATCCGTTCGACTGTGATTGAAGGACAAACATCCAAACAAACATACTTTCACATTTATATTATTAGTAAGATATATCACGTATAATTAATTTTCAATTAAATAAAAGTACAAGAAGAATTAAGAATCTTTATTAATACTTCAGTCTTATAAATAAAAATATTTAACAAAGTCCAATTAATAAGTTTTATTTCTGATGAAGGTCGCATCTCTCATTCTATTTCTTAACTGAAACAAACATAAAATGGTTGTAATATATTACAAATTAACCATATCTTTAATTTAGTGATATTGTTAGTGAAATACAAAACTTTAAACATCGCTTTCATAGTTGTATCAACTTCTATATAGCCAGCTAACAGGGATTTCATTTATCTCATAGCAACACTAAATATTTGCTTAACTTTGCTCTTTGTGGGCAGGAATTAAACCAAACCAAATTAAATTGTGTACTGGATAACATACAAGAAGTTTTTGTTAGAAAATACATGACGGTAATTAATATTATTTTATTCGCCCGGGCTTCCTTCAAATGAGGCGATCTATCAAATGGATTTCTTCCCTAGCAGCTTGTAGGACGTCATACCTCTGTTATATATTTATCGAAGCACATCAATCCTTCGACATATTTTATTTCAGACATGATCATTTCATATTATTTATCCTCGGAAGTATAATTAAACAACAATTACCTTCAAGAAATACCGGAGAAGTTGTCACTTTTTATTCTATAGACAAAAATTTCATAAATAAAGAAATAAAATGAAATGAACTACAAGAACCTGACCACCTTATTTTTACAACTCTCAACTGCTCGAAGCTTGATTAAGCAACTTAGCAATGCGCTCACCATATTTAGCTGATCTAATATCAACATATTATTGTTCGTGAATATTTGAAAGAGATGATGTTTAAAATCAATTTCTGTTCTCTTATCACGTTCACTTACCGCAGCACGACGCCGTTTATCTTCAACAGTGGCAAAATTCAGAGCTTCCTGAGGCCAGTAACAGTGATAATACCATCTGCTCCTGTTTGGTTCGTAGAACAAATGGGCCCCCCTGTAGCCATAATGAAAGTACATGTCGTTGTAATCGAGCGGACAGCTGTAGTATTTATGTCCATAACGGTCATGGTGAATTTGAAGTCCCATATTGTACAAATCACTGAAAAGTTAAAACAATAAATCAATATCACGAACAATTCTTATATTAAAACTTTTATACAAAATAAAAAAAAAGTAAACTTCAAAGAGATTTTAAAAAGAGTTTAAAGTAAACTTTAAAGAGATTTACCACTAAATAACTTTTTTCTTGTTTTAATTTCTCGACGCACTTTTCGCTCATCAAATTAGCATCTTCATGAGATCATTCAATCTGACTGAATCAGGGAGAAAGGCAGCGCGTAGAAAAACTAAAAAAAAAATTTAACTGGTCTACTCAATAATTTTATTGAATATTTCATTATTACGTTCACAAAAATTCAATTAAAATAAAATATTACTAAATAATTTAAAAGTAATGCTTCTTCTATAAAATAGACTATTATTTCATCAGACTTTTACCAACTCAATTGTCTGAAAATTTGTTATAACAAATTCTCTTACATGTACTATATTGACTGAAAACGGTGACGAACAAGTGGTAACTTTAGCCAAGGGAAAAAAGAAAAGCTCATGAGACCACATCAGATGAATCTGGAGCATCTCCGCTGGTTTTTGTTGAATATTGGCAAGCTGTATCAGATCACAAACTTTATTTCTAAGATGGGCAAAGAATCTCAAATAACAATCTCATTGCCAGGGGTTTCCACGTGGCTCAGAAGTGAGATAAATATCACGGAATAGGACTTAGAGGAAAGGGAATATAGTAGATCGTGAATCTTTGTAAACAGATGATGTAGAGATGAAGATTTATCTAGGACTCAAAAAGAACTAGGGGAGTAAGTGGAGTCAGTTGCTGTTGATGTTTGAAAAAACCTAATGGCCTCGTAATTACTCAATTTACCGAGCTAAATTCATAGCTCGGTAGAGAGTATACTAATAAAAACAGGAAGGCTATATTTAGCAGAATAGTGATCAAAATAAAACTCTGGTCCGATTCCCACTGACGATCTACAGCAATGCGTCAACAATAAGCAGTAGGATGGCTATTCAGGCGAGGATGGTTATTCAGACAGGGTCTGAATCGATCCGGTTACCGAACGATGACAAAAAAACAAGATTTAAGAGTGCAGCTCTTATCAAAACAAATAACAGAAGAGTCGATGAAGAAGCAGAAAACAGATTTTATCATACATTATTCTTAACACCATAATCATACATATAAAATATATAGTTTACTGTATTTTTTTGTCGTGTGATATATATAGTTTAAATTCTAATGATATTCTCCGGTTAAACTTACGTGTCCGTATATATCTGGCTTGTTATTCTGGATCAAACCGAACGTCAATTTTAAATGGCTACTCATTCTCCGAGCGGTCCTATAAATTGGAACGAAACTATTTCTATGTGTCAACGTTTGGCCCAATAAAATAGGTCCAGGTTTATTAATAGATATGCTACTTTTCGAAGGATAAAAACATATTGTATCCACTATTTCTTTATAAATTGGTAATATACATTAATTATAGAATATATTTATTTCTCTCTATTAGGGGTAGTAATGTCCTAAGATTTTTTTCAGATTTTAAAATACAAAAACAATCACTTACTGACCAGAGGAGGTTCGTAGGGAAAAAACAGGTGGGGCACGTATAACCAAATTTTGGAATAGGGATAGGGAAATGCGTCGCAACCAAAAATTTTACATTTCTTAGTATCATGCACACACTTTGCTGTATAGAAATACGAGTGTAACTGTCAGACATTAAATTTTCAAATAGGTACCTAGATAATAAAATTTTGCTAAACTCACCATAGGACCATAACCATTAAATCTGTTTGTAGTTAAAGTCCATCCTCCTTAGCAGCAAAGTGGTCGATGATTTAATTATTAAATTTTGAAATTGACTTCACAAGTTTTTTTTCAATAGATAGCGCTGCTAACGCGCACAACCCTTCTTGGCCTATAGTGTTTCTTAGAAATGTTTTGATTCGTTTGAGGGTAGAGAAACATTTTTCGCTTTTCACAGTCGTCATAGGGACGGCGCACAAAACAGGGGTTCAGATCTGCATCTACATCTGCGTATGTTGTAGAAGTCGCTAGAAGCATGATCATAGACAGAACAGATAATAAATTAATATAAAATCTGAAAATATTTTTTCACTTCATTTTTTATTTTTTAGGTTAGGTTAGATGTTTTGGTTCTTTATGGACCAATCGCCACTGTTACTGACAATAACTTAACGTCTATTTTAGTTAAAGATATTGATATTCGATATGTTTATTGTTAAATTTTGAAAAAAAATTGTTCAATCCTATAACAATGAAGGAGCAAAGTATGGATAAGTCCTGTATCAAATATTTTATGCTTTATGAGTTTCGAAAGCATAACAATGCCACTAATATCATTATCGATATTTATCCTCGTGCCTTCGATAGCAAAACATGTCAGCCTTAGTTTAAAGAAATTGAGAACTGTGATTTCAACCTTTTTCATGGAATCCAGAAATCTGTTGGGTTTGATAAAGATCTGTTGTTGGCTGAAATTGAATCTAATCACATACAAACCATCCAGAAATTATCTGCAAGGATTAAAACTTAATGGTCCACAATAGACCTTTTCACGAGCTGCAACTGCCATGTTGAAGAATTCAAAAGTTTCGTACTGTTTTGTGTAATAACAACTGGAAACGCCATCTCCAATATCAAATAGTTCATTAGAAAAAAATATTGATGGTGGTTTGCTGATTCACAGTTCAGTAGAAGCACATAGTTGTGAACAATTAAGAAGATAGTTCGCAACAAGGAAATAAAATTGAGCTGATTGAGAGGTTATGGGTTTGTATTTTTTTTTGTGATAAAGAAATTAATTTAAATAGAAACAAAATGATTAATTATTTTAAATGTGTTTTAAATTCATTTTTTATCATCACAGCGGATTGAATATTCAAATTTTTCCATGGCTGATGTTTTCTGCAAATTAACTTAATTTTTTTATTACGCGTTATCGTTCTCAGAATTGTATTTGAAGCTTTACAGTTTGTACGTTCTCTAATTATACTTATTTTCAAAGACAATAATTCTTCACGTAACGTTCCTTCAACAATACAGGTATTGTTATTAATTACATCATTAATGTTTTCTTCATCCATCAATGTCTACAGCAAAAAGATTTTTTTTTTATTAAAGCCAATTATTTGCATTTATTATTTCTATATTTATACTTCACCTGTTTAACAGGTTCAATATTATGAATATTTTTCGTAAGAGATCCATTTTAAACCATTAAACCATCCATTAAACTTGTTCTTATATTAACCACCTATAAGATATGTTAGAAGTTATATTGTCGAAGACCTTATTTTTGTTGTACAAATGATAATAATAATAATAAAAATAATTACCTTATTGTTTGAATTATTTTTTTTTTAATTCTTGAAAGTTGGGATTTGGATTTTGACCAGTTGGACTACATCCTCCATAAAAATGGTGTGAGCAAATATAAGCATCCTTTATAACATTATCGATCGTTCGAAAGTCTCTGTCACTTCGGTTATAATTTTTCACTCACAATTCACATTTTATGCAAATAGGGCATTATTTTATATGTACTTTGCTTGATGATTTAATCATCTTTTTACGGTATTGAAGAAAAGGTTTCGGAAAGTTTATAAAATAGAATTTGTTATCTTTAAATGATTTATATCGCATACTCCATAATAGCATCGTTTTGTTGTTTCTTTTCGTACTGATAACATAATTATACTGGCTTAAAAATTTCGTTTTTCTCAACTAGACCGCATTTTATTGCTTTAATTTTTTGAAAATTAAATTATTCAATTTTTTTATTTTTTTATTTTTATAATTTATATTCGGGTACTTTAACACGTTTGTTTACAAAAAATAGCACGAAAAATATGATTGACAGTGACGTATGCGCACTAAATATTATTTCGATGAAAAGGCCTATACAAGGACATTTAAAACAACTGAACAATGTGTAAATAGAAGGAATGTATGTCACAATGGTGGGATTTTACAAAAATAATTCACTATGAAGTGCTAATGAAACCACAGCTGCTGGATATTATTATGCTCAGCTTGCTAGAACAAGTGAGATTCTGCAGCATGATAATACAAGACTTCATAGGCCAAGAATCACCCAAGAAAAAAGTAAAGAGTTAAGCTGGGAAGTACTTCTTCACCCATCGTATTCTCCCGATGCTGTACAGACAGATCACCATCTTCTCTATGAAACATTTTTTCGTAGAAAAAATTCTACTGACAGCTATCAAAACTGCACTTGAAGAAAAAATTGTCTGAGATAGACAAAGATTGTCAATAACGATAGAGATTACATTGTAGGTTAAAACTGTATTAACTCATAACTAGAATAACACTTTATACAGTATCAAAGAACGGCATTTACTTATGGGTATCCCTGATAATAGGGTGAACCTAAAGCTATTGTTGAAGGTATTATGTAAATAAATAAATAATCATTTATAGTTTCAGGATTGCATAAAGTTTTTCCAATGATCCAAAGTCATTTATAATAAACAAAAAATCAGAAATAAACGGATTTATTTCTTGTGCGAAAAACTTCTCCAATCAAACTTTTTATATTAGAAAGTACTGATATAAGAAAAGTAAGATAATACATTTCGTTCTCTTTTATTTTTTATGCCTTAGGCACATCATTGACTTTTTTCTATCCAACTTTGAAGGTATAATACTCGGAAAACGACAAGGAAAATCACGAAAACAAAATTAATCAGCCATAAAAAATCTATTTTCGCAGCGAATTGCCTCATATCCGACCTACACGTTTAAATATTTTAGTGGAGCGTAATCGAAAATAACGAAAATAACTGGAGGCATACAGGGAAAAACTCTCGTCTATTTTAATCGATTTAATTTTCGGCAAAAAGAGGTAAATATTTTCACTAAATATGATATATGATAGAAAAAAATTAATAACGAACAGCCCCACCACGGTTATTATGAGATTATGTAACTCTGCGAGGCATGGCAAGATTTGTCAGACGCGTTGTACTGCTATAATAATACTCAAAGTATTTATTTATTGGTCCAAACTTACTTTGCCTTCTTCAAAATAATCTTCTTTCGCTGCAACACGCACTTATTCCAATGTTCTTTCCAGTTTCCAAAACCAGTTTTTATATTTGACTGCTGCTATTTCCTTGAAAACGGCAAGCAAATACACTTGATGGCTTCTATGGGTTGAAAACGGCATGCACGAAGTGATTTCTTCAAGCATAGAAAACAGAATAAACTCACAAGGTGCTTTATCTGGTGAATATGGTTCTTATGGAACGTGATGCAAAAACCGTTATTTGATTTGTCACAAATCTGGACTCTTTTTTTCTGAATGGACTCTAATAATTAATCAACGATTACGCAATACAGGACCCTTAATTTTGATAATGTTTTCTTCACTGTATTTCTTAATATAGGTTTATCCTCCACAACAAATGAGCGAAATCTACTATGTAGAAATAAACACGAGGTCTAGACAATATTTTGACAAAGTGCGTACTAAAATAGTTTACAAGCCTTGAAGCCTTGAAACTAGTTAAGAGAAGTCCTGGGAAATCCAAAGGATAAAACAGACAAATATGAAAAATTAGAGATATTTAAAGTTAGATGTAAAAATTGTAATCAAAGGTGTGTTGAGTATACTAGAACATTCGTATTAATCAGATATACAGTACACTAGCTGGACAGACAAGACGTTGTGCTGCCCTTTCCGGTAGGTTATAAATTTAAAATTTATTAATAACTTGACTACAGCGCCACCTATCGGATCCTAGCATAGCTATGAACTATCATCTCGACAAAACAAATATATTGTAGGAATTAACCTCAGTCGGTCAAGCCATTCAAAAGTTATACGATCACAAACAGACGCACAAACGATTATATATATATATATATATATATATATATATATATATATATATATATATATATATATATATATATATATATATATATAAAGATATTGCCCACATTAGATATACAAGATATGAAAATTTTAGATTATTAGTAACTTAACTTGTTAGAACTTATTAAAAGTCTGAACAGTAACAGAACTATAGTTGCATATAAAATCATTGAAGCAGCATAATATAAGAAACCCATGAATCGGGATAAGAAACCTATTCCATACAGTCAAATTTTCACTTATTAATGTAACACTTGATAAACTTTTTTACTATTCGTGATTTGTACAACCTTTATCAAATACTGTTATCATATAGAATCATTCCCTAATAATGCAAATTTGATGCAAAAAATTGTACTAATTTCCATACCCCAACATTATGATTAAATCATCTCCTGATGATGCTTACGTGGTTAGCGAAACGTGCATCGAGAAGTTTTCAAAAAGTTATTTGGTGTTTAGTGCTAAATCTCTTCGAGTTTAGTGTTTTACACTGAAGGTTCCAATAGAAGAATTGTCAAGTTGGGGTTGTCTTTCAGGCCAGTTTGATTTAATCCAATTAAGATAAGAATCTCAGATTAAATTAAGATTAAATCATCTCCTGATGATGCTAACATGGTTAGCGAAACGTGCGTCGAGAAGTTTTCAAAAAGTTATTTGGTGTTTAGTGCTAAATCTATTTGAGTTTAGTGTTTCACACCGAAGGTTCCAGTAGAAAAATTGTCAAGTTGGGGTTGTCTTTCAGGCCAGTTTTAATCCAATGCTAGCTTTTAGCTCTGCTATAACAAAAAGTATTCGGATCGTTTATATATGATCGTTTGGATAATGACAACTTCCTGATTTTATTTACTAACTTTTTTAATTGAACGAACAACAAAAATACACAAGTTAAATGGCTACTAAGAAAAAAATTTGATCAATGTGAGTAAATTAGAAACTGAACGTACTTTTGATTAGTTAATGTTACTAAGAGTGTTGCTAGACACTATATTTAAAATTACATTTAAGTCTCGGCGACACCAATTTTTGTTTAATTTTGTATGCCTGTGTAATTATTTTTTTTACTTTTTTTCTTTTCTGTTTTCTGGTTGTTTTTGGATCACACATGATTCTTTCAAAACGTTACCAATTACACATGGTAACTGATTGCATTCGGAATAAATATACAAGATTTGTTTTGACTTCTCAATTGCAAAATAATACGCCATTCCTCAGCAGTACAATGTCTAACGCAGCCCATGTTTACTTTAATATTGTAGGAAGTCGACTAACTTTTAATGCATCAACAAAATATATACATATTTTATCATAATTGTACACAATAACATGTGTAAAATTAGTACACTTTTATTTTTTAATGGAAATAGATTATTTAAGAAGATAAGCAGCTATAAAATTAGCTGGTTTGGTTATATTGTAAATAAATTAGAATTGAAAATTTGGTTTTTAAAAGTTTTTTTTCTACCACTATTATTTTATTCGCATCCATGGTATATGAGTTGTTTTTCGTGTTAATTATTGTTATCATTATTATATATCCCCATCAAGTAATGACTAAGTAATGTCCAGTGTAAAAATTTTAATTTGGCAGGGTAAAAAGGACGGAAAATTCACGAAATTAAATCACGATTTTAGGAAAAACAAGCGACCTTAATTGCTTAGTAATTAAGGAGTAGAACCAAGCGTAACAAAATCTAAGACTTAACAATTCACGTACCTCTCCCCCCTCTTTCTCTCACACCACTCTTCGTCGACTTTGGTTGGGTCGAGTCGTCGAAAATCGGAATATTTTACTTAAAATTCGACATTCCGTGCGAATTTAAACGCGTTATTTTGGCCTGGTGCCAACTTTCCATACACAATACAAAATATTATTATTGCCCCCTAGTCGCTGCGCGTTATTCGTTTAACTTTGCTTGATCCAAACTAGGGCACGGAAAAAAGGGCAGTTTCGAATTTCTATAGGGAAAAACTCAGATTATACTTGAAAGTTTAATGAGGGTAATAATGTCCGGAATGTGGTTAATTTGGGACGCATTAGGGCTCGTACGTCCTGACCTATTCGTACTTGAGTCTTATTGTGTGGAATTTTAACTCCGATTTAGTGAAAATTAGCTAAACTAACAGTGGAATTAGTAAACTAAAAACTTTCCTCAAACTATGATAAAGGGTCTTTCAAATTGAGTGGTTTTTTTTTAATTCTTGTATAGAACACAGAATTTGCAATGATTTTAAAAAACTTTTTATTGATAATTAAAGCATAGTGTCTGACATTTAAATACGAATGACAATATCTGCCAAATGACCACCTCTTGCAGTGCCACAGACGTCCACTATTTTGTTAAAATTTTGGATTATATTTTAGCATAACCGTGGTGGCTCTAATGGAATGGTGGAATAATGGAGTGGAATAATGGAGTGGTGGAATAATTTCATCCTTAACTGACTTTTTACGCAACCCCAAAAAATAGTCCAACGGTGTTTCTTGCAATAACTTATTCAGGAAATTTTTTCTCTCAATAAATCAATTTCAACGGAAAAGACCCGTTAGAAAAACAGAAAAGAGGAACGGTAGAAATAATGATACATTTTCGTGCGGTTCTCTATGCTGCACACACTGTCTTGCATCCATTTTTTATACTTACTTACTTAGTCTTCACCTCGTTTACCCTACTGTGTGCAGAGGTTTGGGCCCTCCATCAGCCCCCTTGGTGGAATCTTGTCCATTTTCCTCTGTCTCTGGCCATCACCATTGCTCCTTCCGGGGAATCAATTCCTCAACTCGCCAGGCTTTCCGCAATTGGTTTGTACCAAGTTTTCCTCGATCTCCCTCCTTATATCAACATTCATGGCCCACACTCTCTTCACCATCCGCACGTCTGGCATCCGCACAAACCATCGCAATTGATTCTCTCAATCTAATGCCCAATCTCTCCCTTATCTCGGTATTTCTCAGTCTATCCCACATTATCACCCTTTCAATCTTTCGTAATACTCTCATCTCGAATACTTGTAGTTTTGCCTTTTGCTGTTCAGACACACAAATGATTCACTACCGTAAGTCACTATCACCGAGCTATAAACTATAACTTTGGTCTCCTTAGTGATTTCCCTTCTACAGAGAAAGGGTTTATACATTTCATAATAAACTCTAGTCAAACTATCTATTCTGTTTGTTAGTTCGCATTCTCAATTTCCCTTCTGCTCCAAGGTGACCTCTAGATATTAAAATTTATCAGCTTTCTTTACATTTACGTTATTCAGACTTATATGAAAATCCTCCAAGCATTCTGAAATTACCATCACCTCTGCCTTATCCACATTTATTCTTAGACCATTTCTTGTGAATGCCTTGTTCTACGCATTTAAAGACTTTTGAAATTGCGCTTCCGTTTCCCCTAGCAACATCAGATCATCCATAAATCAGTTCGTTTATTTCAACCGTTGCAAGTTTATGCACTTTTTTATATATAGTTCATCATCTTCTTCTTATCGTACAGTCTTTAAGTGAAGGTTTGTGAGCATCATGATTATTTTCACTTTGTTTACAGCTGCTAAGCGCTAGCGCAGAAATAACTGGTTCACTGTACAGTTGAACCATTTTCTTCAATTTCGCAGCCGTGATATTCTCCGTCTTCCCATGCTTTTTCTCCTCTCTGTCGTTCCCTGCACAAGCACTCACAACAGTTCGTAACGTTGTCCTTTTATTATGGGCCAGAAGTATTTCACTTTCCGCGCCTTTATAGTTGTTATTAGTACTCGTTCAGTGGATATTCTACATAAGATATCTTCATTTGTGACTTTCTCTACCCAAGATGTTCGTAGTATTCTTGTGAATAGTCACATTTCAAAACTTCCAGCCTAATGATCGCGTATTTACACTGCTGTGGATAGAAAGTGTAATACCAAGAAACTAGATAGATAATGAAATGAAAATTCTAGGTAAATCTCATATATATAACACGTATAAAATGATTACTACTACAGCCTAATACAGTTTAAGATTAGGGCGCTAGAAGGGGGTAGCTACCCCCACCTATTTACCGGGATGGTAGCGAACCGCTGAGTTGAAAGGTACCGTGTGAGTGGTATTGCGATAGTCACCGTAAAAGATGCCACGTCGCAGACAACGAATGTCGATTGGGGAAGTGTCCGAGTCTGTCTGAGCTGAGCGTTCGACGCCGTTTACTACGAAAGGCCTTTCGGGCTCGACGCCCATTATTGAGGTTGCCACTGACCCCACCCACCGCCGACTTCGTCTGTAATGATGTCAGATGCGACAAAATTGGGACTTGCCAGGAAGCACCTTCCAAGAGGATAACGCCTGGCCACGCGTAGCACGAACTGTGCTTGACTCATTTGCTACAAATAATATCACTATATTACCTTGGCCTGCCCGTTCTTGGCCTCCCCGACTTGTTACTAATCGAACAATCGACTAATCGACAATTGGGCGACGACTCACCCGACATCCACCGGCGAAGGAGGATGACCTCTGGCAGCGTATACAAGAGGCATGGACTGACATCCCACAAGCCACCATCCAGAACCTGATTCACTCAATGCCACGCCGGCTTGAGGCAGTTCGAATACATGGGGGTTATATAAGGTACTGATTTCCTGTGCTATTTATAGGTATACCCGACCACAAATGTAATCGTTTTACTACCTGTTTTTGTACTACTTATTAAATACATTTTGTTACCCCAACTCTCTTTTTTGTTGGTGTTGTAATTTCTATTCACATTTTTGTATTAAGGGTGAAAGCTTACTTATCGTAAAGCAGAATCGATATAATATAAATATTATAAATCGATTTTGTGGCCTGTTTGTAATTGATGTTGGCCGATGTGGTTTGTTTATTTCTAACAGCCAATTTATGTTCTTCGAGCTGGGCTTATTTCCTTCTGTTGGTTTGTCCCACGTATAACCTGTTGCAATTCCCACACGATATACTTTATATGCTGGGATTTTCTAGAATAATTTGTTCGTTGGGACTTCTAATGGCTGATTTTATTGTTTATGTGGTTTGTATGCGATTGATATAGTATGTCTTCGAAGCAGTCGTCCAATACGATATATATATATATATATATATATATATATATATATATATATATATATATATATATATATATATATATATATATATATAGGGTGATTTAAGAGGAATTATATATATATATATATATATATATATATATATATATATATATATATATATATATATATATATATATATATATATATATATATATATATATATATATTCAGGGTGACTCAGGAAGAAATGTCAACATTTCAGCTACAGATTCAGGGACCAAAAATGAATATAAGAGTTTCTATAAACATGGATCCTATTCTGAACTGTTACAGAGATACAGAGGTAAACATATTTATGGATGGAAATGTAATAAGAGTGAGAAAATGTACCTTTACTTTTTTTTACTGCTAAGCAGCCATTGTTTATACCAGTTAAATATTAGTTTGTCATTAGCAAATTGTTTTAAAGTTATTTCATTGATTTCATTATGGCTTCGTTATTCTTTGATCGAAGACTGCCAGGGTTTTTGAACAAGTTTTTCTCACTGGTGGAGAATCTGGTGTGATTCCAAGTGCGAGAATTGTATCTGAATGGCAATTGAAACTTGATCCTCAACAAGAAGTGGCAATCATTACCATTGTTGATAAATGATCCAGTGTAGTACAAGGCGGATTGCAGATATTTGCCAAATGACACAATCGTCTGCTTGGAGGACTCTTCACATGAATTGTTTATATCCGTTGCATTTACAATTGATGCAATATTTGCAGAACAGGGATTTTGTGTTAAGGATGCAGTTTTGTAACTGGATAAATTCAAATTAAAGACTATACAAGTATGTTCTCTTCACAGATGATGGCATGATTGCATAAATAATCTGCATAATGAACATCGATGGTCCGATGAAAACCCTCACGTTCTGGCTGAACATAAGTTTCAACATCAATTTAGTATTAATATGTGGTATGGTATGCTCAAAAATGAATTAATCGATCGATTCATATTCGAGGATCATCTCACAGGAGAAGTTTTTTAACCTACCTAAATTTTCTATAGAATTACTTGTAAACCTGTTAGAAAATGTTCCACTTAATATACGACAAAACGCTACAGCTTACAAGCGAGAAATTTCTTAAACAACTTCCCAAATCGGTGGATTGGACGAGATGGTCCGCACAATTGGTCAGCTAGATCACCAAACCTTAATCCTCTGGATTATTGTCTTTGGAGGTGGGTTAAATCTTTGATATATACAACTAAAATAGACTCTAGAGATATATATTAAGGAATAGACCCGAATCCATTCACAGAGCAACCCGAGCTGTTCATAATATGAGCTGACAAGTGTTTGAAAGTAACTGGTGGTATTTTTGAAAACTACAAATCGTAGCCTAACTATTTAATATAAAAGTAATATTAAAACTATCTTAAAAATCTTAATTTTTGTTTATCCCTTTATCTCTGAAACAGTTGAGAGTAGAACCTATGTTTATAGAAATGTTTATGTTCATTTTCGGTCGGTGAATATGTAGCTGAACTAGTGACATTTCCTCCTAAATCACCCCATATATATATATATATATATATATATATATATATATATATATATATATATATATATATATATATATATATATCGTATTGGACGACTGTTTCGAAGACATACTATATCAACCGCATACAAACCACATAAACAATAAAATCAGATATTAGAAGTCCCAACGAACAAATTATTCTAGAAAATCCCGGCATATAAAGTATATCGTGTGGGAATTGCATCAGGTTATACGTGGGACAAACCAACAGAAGGAAATAAGCCCGGCTCGAAGAACATAAATTGGCTGTTAGAAATAAACAAACCACATCGGCCAACATCAATTACAAACAGGCCATAAAATCGATTTATAATATTTATATTATATCGATTCTGCTTTACGATAAGTAAGCTTTCACCCTTAATACAAAACTGTGAATAGAAATTACAACACCAACAAAAAAGAGAGTTGGGGTAACAAAATGTATTTAATAAGTAGTACAAAAACAGGTAGTAAAACGATTACATTTGTGGTCGGGTACACCTATAAATAGCACAGGAAATCAGTACTTGATATAACCCCTACGTATTCGAACTGCCTCAAGCCGGCGTAGCATTGAGTGAATCAGGTTCTGGATGGTGGCTTGGGGGATGTCAGTCCATGCCTCTTGTATACGCTGCCAGAGGTCATCCTCCTTCGCCGGTGGATGTCGGGTGAGTCATCGCCCAATTGTGTCTCATACATGTTCGATTAGTAACAAGTCAGGTGAACGGGCAGGGCAAGGTAATATAGTGATATTATTTGTAGCAAATGAGTCAAGCACAGTTCGTGCTACGTGTGGCCAGGCGTTATCCTCTTGGAAGGTGCTTCCTGGCAAGTCCCAATTTTGTCGCATCTGATATCATTACAGACGAAGTCGGCGGTGGGTGGGGTCAGTGTCAACCTCAATAATGGGCGTCGAGCCCGAAAGCCCTTTCGTAATAGACGGCGTCGAACGCTCAGCTCAGACAGACTCGGACACTTCCCCAATCGGCATTCGTTGTCTGCGACGTGGCATCTTTTACGGTGACTATCGCAATACAACTCACACGGTACGTCTCAACTCAGCGGTTCGCTACCATCCCGGTAAATAGGTGGGGGTAGCTACCTCCTTCTAGCGCCCTAATCTTAAACTGTATTAGGCTGTAATAGTAATCATTTTATACGTGTTATATATAGAGAGATTTACCTAGAGTTTTCATTGCATTATCTATCTATTTTCTTGGTATTACACTTTCTATTCACAGCAGTGTAAATACGCGATCAATAGGCTGGAAGTTTTGAAATGTGACTATTCACAAGAATACTACGAATATCTTGGGTAGAGAAAGTCACAAATGAAGATATCTTATGTAGAATATCCACTGAACGAGTACTAATAACAACTATAAAGGCGCGGAAAGTGAAATACTTCTGGCCTGTAATCAAAGGACAATGTTACGAACTATTGTGAGTGCTTGTGCAGGGAACGACAGAGAGGGGAAAAAGCGTAGGAAGACGGATAATATCACAGCTGCGAAATTGAAGAAAATGGTTCAACTGTACAGCGAACCAGTTATTTAGAGCAGCTGTAAACAAAGTGAAAAATCATGATGCTCACCAACCTTCACTTAAAGACTGTACGATAAGAAGAAGATGATGAACTATATATAAAAAAGTGCATAAACTTGCAACGGTTGAAATAAACGAACTGATTTATGGATGATCTGATGTTGCTAGGGGAAACGGAAGCGCAATTTCAAAAGTCTTTAAATGCGTAGAACGAGTCACCCTGAATATATATAAATATATATATATATATATATATATATATATATATATATATATATATATATATATATATATATGTATATATATATATATATATATATATATATATATATATATATATATATATATATATATATATATATATATATATATTTATATGTTTCGGACACATGTTTCGTCTGTTGGTAGTTAGACTCATCAGGGTACTGACATATGCTCTCTCGTCAAGAATAGTGAGTCCCTCTCCACAATCAAACAACCCACACTTTCGCCGACTTCTCGTTGGATGGCTTATAATTGTAGTTTTTGATTTCTTTGGATTGCGTCCAATGAGACAAGAGTAGTCAGGAGTTATACACTCCCGACCGTTGAGTTCCTCAAACTCAGGTGGAACGCACAACAACCTGCGTCTTCGCCAAAATGAACATTCGTTAGTTGCTTGAATGGGAGGAAGCCCCACCCATCCCTCACATAGGAGGACACATGTTTCGTCTGTTGGTGGTTAGACTTATCAGGGTACCGACATATGCTGTCTCGTCAAGATAAGCCATCCGCCATCCGCATATGTCGATGTCGATGTCGAACACACACGTAAATATACAGGTTGTTGCACTTTATTCGTTCCCTAGTGTATTACAAGATCGTTGAGTAACAAATTTTAATTTTAAACGCCCTTATTTTTACTTTATAATTCTTTCTAGTTGTTTTACCGAAAAATAAACACAGATGTTTCGATATTGACCTATTTGGCAATGTTACAATGTCGCCTCTATAATGGAATCCTGTTATGAAATACCTCTAATACCACGTAATGGAAAATTAATGGATATTCAATCTTCGGGATTACTGATTTTATCGTAAATGTAATTGATTTAATTTAGTTTTGGAAAAAAAAATTAAAACACTTAGGAGATTAGTTTAAAAATAACGCAAACGAAATTATTTGAGCTCGAGCTAAAGTTTTTGTTTGAAATATGTGATGTAAAAAAACTTATTTTTAATAGAAACAAATTAAAAAGTATTTTAACTAATAAAGTTTGTGAGAGTAAGATTAGTCTCTGTATCAGTAGAGGTAGTCCAGTGATTATCATGAAAATGATAAAACATTATCCAATAATATTGAGTTGATGCAAAAGTTCGTCCCATTGCCTTTACCAAAAATTATATTTGATCAATACAGTTTGTGTCGTTCTGTTCGATGATCTTTCTCCATCTCTCTGTTAGCTTTATTATCCCGCGCTCGTAGAAGCTCTGAGATTTCTGGCTAAAGATCTGATTCAGGTGATATTTCAAGTTTTCTAAGCGAGTCAAGTTTTTATCATCTAAACTGTTTTAAAGCGATCTAAAAAAATGGTGGTCGGAGGGCACTAGATCGGAAGGGTACGGTGGACCAAAACATCACTGTCAGGTTATACAAGTTTGTGTTGAGTGGGCAAAAACACGTGTGATGTGCATTGCCTCAAAGGAAGGCAATCCCCTTTCTGTTGGTTAATTCAGATCTGTTCTGGTCAATGGCTAGCTTAGTTCTGAAAAGTACTTCTTCGAATTAATGCCTAGGTTTCGGGTAACAACTCAAAATAAACAAGTCCCTTCCAGTCCCACGAAATGCATAAAATAATAACTTTTTTCGGATGTAAAAGTCCCTTTAGGGCTGGTTGAAGGGACATATCCGGGCTTACACCGTAATCTCCTTCGCTTAATATGATTATACACAATCCATTTTGTTTTAAAATGTATCGATTTCGTTGGACTTGCGATTCTCTCAATAGAGAATCGCAAACAGAAATGCGGTTTATTAACGCTGCACCCATACATTGGCATTGCTATTCATTTCTGCTGACTGGTTGATTCCAAGAATTTCTCCGATCTTTCGAGTTATTTTATGCTGATCACATTATCAATTAGCACCAATATTTCATTGCCATCAGCGTCGGCCGGTCGTCCAGACCTTGATGCACCACTAAGATTAAAACAGTTTTCACCAAACTTTCTGAACCACTAACGACATGTGGAAGCATGACCTCCAGATTCACTCTAATCGTACATACAAAAATTACAAATATTTTAATAAACTAAACTCAAAGAAATTTACCACCAAACACCAAATCACTTTTTTATAGTTCTCGACGAACGTATTCGAACGAAAAACATCAACACTTCAAGATACATTCCTAACGATTCGAATCATAGTTTCCAAAATAAGATGGCTAGTTTCAATTTTATGATAAATATATGTTCTGTTCCTTTAAACAAAGATAATTATAACAAAGAATTAAAATTAATTAGAGAGGTATCCGAAGTGAACGGTTATAATAAGAACTGTAGATGAATTAATTAGAAAACATAAGTTTAGAAAATTATTGAAAGAATCTCCCATTTTTCAAAAGGGTCGGAACAAAACGAAATTCATGGTAATACCATTTAATGTCCAATTAACATGAGGGCTAGATAAAATTTTGAAAAAAGTGGACATTAAGGTTATGTACAAACCATATAATAAATTAAGAGAAGTCCTGGGTAATCCAAAGGGTAAAGTAGATCAACACAAAAAGTCAGGGATTTACGAAATTAGCTGTCAAGATTGTGATCGAAGGTATATTGGGCAAACAAAAAAACCCGTATTAACGAGATATAAAGAACACATTGCCCAAATTAGATATGAGAAAAAGGAAAAATCTTGTCTTGGCCAGCATGTAATTGAACATGACCACAATATAGACATTAATAATTTAAGACTGGTTAAAAGTGTAAATAACAATAGGGCTTTGGATGCATATGAAAGCAATCAAATAGAAAAATGTAAGAAAATCATGAACCGGGATAAAGGACCTATTTCGTTCAATCAGCTTTTTCAATTATTAATGTAAGGCTCGGTAAACTTTACGGGTTATTTTTGTCTTTCCTTTTTTTCTTTTTTCTTTTATCCCTTTTTTACACGCCTCATTAGGTTAGGTTAGATAGTACACTTCCTAGATAATAGGTAGTAATTAGAGTTATCATATAAATAGAACAGAGTTTAGTTTTAGAATTAGATAAAATCGTCTCCTGATGATGCTAACATGGTTAGCAAAACGTTCGTCGAGAGCTATAAAAAAGTGATTTGATGTTTAGTGGTAAATCTTTTTAAGTTTAGTGTATCACACCGAAGGTTCCAATAGAAGAATTGATATTTTAATACAGTCAATTTTTCATTGTTTTTCCTTTTTGTTTCTCAATTTTATATTTTGATCATATCCTCAAGGCACGTTCTTGACAAACGGGACACAATTGATCGGATGTACTCCGGCATTAACAGTCTAATGTATTCTTCCATCCACGAAATACTACGAATATATATATATATATATATATATATATATATATATATATATATATATATATATATATATATATATATATATATATATATATATATATATGAGCATTTCGTTCACTTTTTGACTGGGGACGGGGCCTACCCATCCCTTCAATTGGAGGGCACATGTTTCGTCTCTTGATGTTCAGACTCTTCAGGGCACCGACATGTGCTCTCTCGTCAAGAACAGGAAGAACCAAACCACAGTCAACAACCCATACTTTTCGCCGACTTCCCGTCGTATGGCGCATATATGCAGTGTTAGAATTCTCAATTAAAAAGCTCATTTAGGCGCAGACGCAGGTTGTTGTGTGTTCCACATGAGATTGTGGAACCCAGCAGTTGGGTGTCTGATGACACCCAGCACTGTTGTCTCATTGAAAGCAGTGCAAAGAATTCTAACACTGCATATATATTGCTGCATATATATATATATATATATATATATATATATATATATATATATATATATATATATATATATATATATATATGCAGCTTGCACAATCTCATGTGGAACACACAACCTGTCTGTGACACTTTTCTACGTTTAAATGATCACAACTTTTTTGCGCCTAGTGTATTTGCATTTTTAATGAAAATATTATTTTGTCCGCCTTTTTTCACGTAAAAAAGGTATACTTTGCAAATGTCGCTCCGAGTTACCGTTTTCTAGATATCTGCGTTTAAATTGTACATTGAACCGTTTTAAATTGTGCTTTTGAAACATAACATTTGTGTTTGCTTTCCTTTTTTGTCTTAATTCTAGAGAAATGTTATGTAAATATTCGGGTAATTGATTTTGAAGAAAATTAAGACACAGTTCGCCGTTTAAATTAGGTGGTAATTTAAGTGAACCCAATACATAATCACCAATAAGACCATACCAAACGTTAATTTTAAATTCGTGTTGGAAATGACGTTCCGATACTAAGTATGGATTTTTTAAATCCCACGCATCTTTATTTCTAAAATTGAATACACCTCTACGTGCAAACATTGGGGTCGACATTTTGCTGGGTACGACAGAAACGGGCAAATTCCAGTTTGGCTGGCAAATCAGCTTCCAGTAGATTCTGCACAGGCGTGAAGTGAAACTGATTCATTTTGCAAACGGTGGACTTGCCTACCCAACTCCGAGAGTAATGGGTCTTGTGCTTACTTCAGTGTTTTCGGTTAGGCGAACCACATTATCTTTTTCCTGGTCGGGTGGTTAGAGTCTTCGGACAACCTGCGCAATCTCGTTTCAAAGAGAAAGAGTCTGTTTCACCCAGTCTGTCGGAAAGATTTTTGAAAATCTTAAAATCCGGCTGTCTTCGTCGTGGATACGTTTCCAAATATATTCGATGAGCCCGGCGTGCATTAAAATTTTCCTGCGTGTATATGCCTATCATATCTCGCATTTCTTCATTAGAAAACAATTTATGTCTGAGCATTAGGTCTTGTCTTAAGTAAAAATCGTTCAAAAAACTATTTTATTATAATGTATTAAAATTATTATTATCATTTAAAACTATTTTAAATATTTAAATACCTACAATATTTAATATTGACAATCAATGCAAAAGTTTGGCAGTAACTAAATTTCCAGAGCGTCTTGATGTATTTGTTTTAATTATAGCCTACCTACTTTGAAAAAGTGTTACATTTCAAAAGCTCAGTTTAAAAGAGTGCAATGAACAAGACAGATATCTAGAAAACGGTAACTCGGAGAGACATTTGTAAAGTATATCTTATTTACGTAAAAAAGATGAACAAAATAATACTTTTATAAAAAATGCAAATTCACTAAGGCGCAAAAGAGTTGTAACCTTTCAAACGTAGAAAAGTGTAGCTGCACTTAACTAGAAAAGTGTAGCAGCAGGAGCCTAATACATATACTATTTCACTATGGATGTCCATTGCCTTTAAACCTTTTTTACAAAGAATTTATTCACTGCACGATTTACAATATTTTCCATTTAAAAAAATAACACTGATACGTTTACTTTAAGCTGCTGTTTTTGAACGAATTATTAACAGATCGATGTAAAACTTCACATATGAACTATAGAGAACAATATATATATATATATATATATATATATATATATATATATATATATATATATATATATATATATACGAGGGTTGATCAATAAGTACCCGTGTTTGATAACAGATGGTGTTGAATTGACGAGTGAAATTGATATTACCATCGTGTCTACTGTTAAACAACCTTATGCTGAATTTCAGATAAATTCGTAGGTTAGTTCTTTTTTTTTGATAACCGGTTGTATCATTCGTTTTTTATATTTCTCAATAAAATTGAAAAAGAGCAATATCGGTCCGCAATTCGTTTTTTATTTTTGGATTCAAAAACATGCAAAGAAACAAAAGTGAAGTTGAATGCTGTCTATGGTGACCCTTCACCATCTATGAGATATTGGTTTAATGAGTTTAAACGTGCTTGTACAACTGTTTTCGTTAAAGAACAGGCAGGACGCTCGTCAAACGTGGATACCGAGGAAGTCTTCGAAAAGGTCCATGATATGACTCTCGCTGATCGCCGAACGAAAGTGCGCGAAGTAGCTAAGGCCGTAGGTGTCTCGTACGGAACGGTAATCAAGATTGAGGAAAGTGTCGGTGGACAACAAGCGGGTACGACTAACAATGTCAAAACAGTGTTTGGACCGCTTTAAGTGAAATCCGCAAGACTTTTTACGTCGAGTCGTCACCGTTTATGAAACCTGGATACATTATTACACGTCAGAGACGAAAAAATCACTCAAAACAATGGATTTTTCCGGGTAAATCTGCTCCGAAGAATGCAAAAAAGGTTCCATCAGCTGGAAAGGTTATGTCTACGATTTTTGGGATTCCAAAGGAATAATCCTCATGCCTCAGGATGCCTCAGGACGGTACACAGTGAGTTGTTCGTGAGAATTCGATAAGAAATTGAAGGAGACACGGCCCCATTTGGCTAAGAAAAAAGTGCTCTTCCATTACGATAACGCACAGGCACATTCATCTTTAATTGTCGCAGCCAAATTGCAACAACTGCGCTACGAATTGCTTCCGCACCCACCTTACTCGCCCGACCTGATACCCAGCGACTTTTTCGGTTCCCTAACTTGAAAAGGAAAAAAAATCCGCTCAAATGAAAATATTATCGCCGAAACAGAAGCATATTTTGGAGAGTTTGAAAAATCGTATTTTTTAGACGGCTTAAAAAAGTTAGAGAAACGCTTGGAAAAGTGTATAGAGCTAAAAGAAGACTACGTTGAAATATAAATAAATAAATTTGTGAAAAAAAGTCTTTATTTCAATCACGGTACTTATTTATCAACCCTCGTATATATATATTTATACTCGATGATACGTGATTTCTGTCACTAGTATAACATCTTTTTTTATCAAAAGTCGCTGTTTTTTTTTATTTCTCACGGTATATTATCGAAAGTAACCCTTAAATAAAACCTTTTCCTTTACGGTTAGTTTCCTTTAAATGAACAGACACCCTCGTAAATTTACACATTACCCGAATATAAAAGACGATGAAAAAATTTTGTTTTTATCTCGGGTTTGCCGCAGTTAAGTTTCAGTTCGGCAGCTAATGGACCAATTAATCTTTATTTCGGTTAGACTGGTTTATTACGCCATTGATCTGAGATCAATGGTGATAATACCGAACCAGCCGTCATGACTTATTATCATTTTGTTATAATGAAAAATGAGTATCAGCAAGGTTATTTCGAAATTATAAGGGGTTTCAACAAAAATATCGATATAAAATAATATACATATTTTAGATAACGGCTTTTTCAAATTGAACCGTTTTTTTTTAATTCTTCAATAAAACACAGTATTTGTATTGATTTCAAAAACTTTTTATTGATAATTGAAACATAGTGTTTGACATTTAAATACGAAAGACAATATCTGCCAAATGACCAACTCTTGCAGCCCCACAGACGTCCACTTTTTTGTTAAAATTTTGGATGGCATTTTAGCATAACCGTGGCTCTATCACACCAATGTCGAATAATCACCTTGAATTATTTCATCCTCAAGTTCAGGAATCGATTGAGGATTGTTCTTATAGACCTGGCTTTTTACTTAACCTAAAAAAAAAATAGTCCAACAGTGTCAAATCACATGATCTTGGTGGCCAATTAACATCACTCTTTCTGGCAATAACTCATTCAGGAAATGTTTTCTCTCAATAAATCAATTGTTTCATTAGCAGAGTAAGGTGTAGCACCATCCTGCTAGAACCACATATCTTTCAGATCAATATTATTCAATTCAGCCCACAAAAATCCAATTATCATCTCACAATATCGAACACCATTTACAGTTACGGCTTCATCAGCACCATTCTGAAAGAAATGCCTTCTGACTTACACCTCCTGACCATAATGCACACCAAACAGTGACTCGTTTAGGATGTAAAAGTTAAAAGATCTAGGGGAAATTTTTGTAACATTTTTGGAGACAATACCACTTCTAAATAATTCAACATATAAAAATGAAATTTCCTAAGTTTAAATAAATCACTAGTCACCTAGGTTGCAAGATTAAATAAAGACTCTGTATATACGATTGAAAAATCACGGCAAAACGTAGATATGCGTTTTATGATTTAATTAACTTTAAAAATTAGTCTAAAAATTTAATCTGGAATATTTGGACAACGCTAATAGACAACCATATCTTAAAGAACATAAAATCTTCCTCCTAGCTTCGAAAATATCGTCGATTTTTTCCCATTAACATGAACTAAAAATTTAGCCGCCGTTATTTTGTTGGAAATGCGGCATCCTTGACCCACCTGCTATATCCAGCTTCTATTTTTATATCATCGAGAAATATAGATTCCACAGTTGTTAGTATTTGTCTTTGAGCTGATAAACAACGTTACAAAATTAAATTAAGTCGTATCTGACTTTTATAACTCCGAAAATAGTTGTCTCCATGCAGAATTACCGGTCTTTACATTTCTCTTGTGTGGACAGCTGAAGTTTGTTAAAAAAGGCATGTTTGTTATCATGGAATATTTCAATAGTCTTATTACTTACTAAACTTTTCCCAGCTATGTATACGAGGGAAAATCAAATATTTTATGAAAAATTAATGAAAAATGAATTATTTTTATTTTTCATCAATATAGTAGGTTTCCGAAAGATCTGGCAAATACTTCTCGAGTAGTTATTTTATGTATGGCTTTAGGAGTAGATATTTCACCCTGATGAAACGTAATATTTTTCTTCTGCAAACTTACCCTTATTTTACGAGTATTTGTCCAAAAGGTTTCCGTAATCTAGTCCAGGTCCATCTTTCCTTCTCTTAGAACCTTTTCTGCCTTCTTTGGTGCATTACTACCAACATCCAATTATTATTTTACTGCAAAAAAAGTTGGTAGGAAACAGGTGAAAGGAAAACGACAGGTAGGAACGAAACTGGTTAAAGTTTTAAAGAGCTTCAATCGTCCTGATGACATGTACTGGATGTAATGGAAATATCTTTCGTAAATTTAATCAACGATTCACAATCGATCATTTAAAAGAAAAAAGTTCCTTACAACAAATATCAAAATCCTAAGGGTTTCCAAATAATAAGAATTATTATTTTAAGGAAATATATGTGTAAGCATGTTTGACAAATATTAATTTACAAGCGAATAAACTATAAATATACATAAATGGACATTAAATTCTTCTATTGGAACATTTGGTGGAAACACTAAACTAGAAGAGATTTACCACTAAACAGCCAATCACTTTTTTTGAACTTCTTCGAGCTTCCAAAATAAGATAAGAGGCTAGTTTAAATTTTAAAGAATATTCGATTTTTCAAAAGAATCAGAACACAAATAAATTCATGGTAATACATTTGATGCCCAATAAACAAGAGGGCTAGACAAAATTTTGAAAAAGTGGACATTAAGGTTATGTACAAACTATATAATAAATTAAGAGAAATCCTGGGTCATCGAAAGGATAAAGTAGATCAACATAAAAAGTCGGGGATTTACGAAATTAGTTCTCAAGACTGTGATCGAAGGTATATTGGGCAAACAAAAAGATCCATATTGACAAGATATAAAGAACATATTGCCCACATTAGATATGGGAAAAATAAAAAATCGTGTGTTGCCCAACATGCAATCAAACATGACCACAATGTAGATATTAGTAATTTAAGACTAGTTAAAAGTGTTAATAACAATAGGGCTTTGGACGCATATGAAAGCATTCAAATAGAAAAATGTAAGAAAATCACGAACCGAGATAAAGGTCCTATTCGTTTCAGTCAACTTTTTCAATTATTAGTGTAAGGCTTAGTAAACTTCACGGTTCATGATTTTTACACGCTTCATTAGGTAGGATTTTCATATAAATAAAACATGGTTTAGTTTTAGAATTAGACTAAATCATCTCTTGATGCTGCTAATATGGTTAGCGAAACGTGCGTCTAGAAGTTAAAAAAAGTGATCTGGTATTTAGTGGTAAATCTCTTCAAGTTTTATATAATTGATATGATCCCCACCTCAAAGGGCACTGGCGACAAAAATTATTTCAGTGTGTGTATTAAAATTTCATTTAAAATCAAAATTGTATTCTGCTTGCAAATATCACGATATGGTTTTTATTTGTGGAGAAGCTGCTGGCAATTGGAAATATATCGAGACTTTTTCAATATCGTCGGGAAAATAGACTAAAACGGTGTCAGGCTTACATAGACTATATGTTTCTTAATGTGAGGCGCATTGTTTAAAACGTATTATGATGTGAAAAATTGGTGTTAGTATTGTCAGTTTTGAAATTAAACGATATTAATGTGTAAGTTTTCCTTTTTTATATAAAAAAAAACAAATCAATATTATGCTGAAGCATAATATAACGTTTTATAACATAATATAACGTTAATTATAAAAATAAATGGCTATAAAAATATTACATTTTATTTTCAAATAAGGCCGTAAGAGAACAACGAAATAAAAGGCGTGTGCGTACATATGTACGCACGTAAGAAGTTATACTTCTTTGGCTTAATTAATAAATAAACAAGTCTTGGCAAATGACGATGGTGTCATAATTAAAAAAATAATAATATATTATGTGTTACATCTGAGCGCGCAACTTTGTCCCCCGCTAAAAATACACTCTGATCTGTTTTTCCAAACTTTAAAAAAACCTTAACAATTAAAGTTCTAGCCAGCCTGCTGCGGAAATGGTTGCATTTTAGATACATGTTTTAAGGAAACTTTTGAAAGTCCTTTTACACCCTGTATAAGGTGGGTTGAGCAATAGTGTATTGAGAAGATGTATCTAAGAACGCGACGCATGCTATCATAGACTTCTTGCGTTACAAATTTGTTGCAGATAGAAGTAGAACTGTTTCGAGAATGGGTGTTTATGGACTTGAGGATGCGGACCTATCGTCCTTATTGGATACCTCCACTTACAGTGCATTACACGATGCCTCGATTAGAAGGCGCTGAAAAAAAATGAGACATTTTCGGTGAAATCTAACGTTCTCATTAGAATTCATGCTCATTCGTGAGTTGAGTTACCCCTAGTAACCAAAGAACAAGTTTAAATACATAATGCAAATACATATATTATGCAAAGGAAATATTGAAGCCCAACATTAGGTCCTATGCAGCCTAACATTATCAGCAAGATGATATGCAGTCTGGCATTATTGACCTACGAAATGTTTCTGTACATACACTGTATGTCGGAAAAATAACAAAAATGTTTAAATAAAAAAAACAATTAGTTATTTTGCCAAAATTATTTATCATCTGAAACTATTTATCATCTCAAACTACAGTTTGAGTTTCTGGAATAAGAAATAGTCACACGGAGATAAGTCAGGCGGAAACGATGGATGTTGAGACAATCATACTTGTTTTTTCGCCAAAAATTCACAAACAACTGTCTTGGAGCACAGATTTACCGTTTTTTTAAAACCTTTGTTAAAATTTCGTTAATATCTTAGGTCTTGTTTAACTCCTCCACAGTCGAATTTACATCGTAGGTGATCATTGCATGCACTTTTTTCACCAACTCATCACGGGTTTTGTTTTTTGGTCGCCCTGGCCTTGGGTCGTCTTCCAAAGCATCACGATCGCTCTGGAATCGCTTATACCACTCGAACATTCGTGTACGGGATAAACAATCATCAACATAAACTTTCTTCGTCGATTCAAATGTTTCTGTAAAAGTTATACCTAGCTTGAAACAAGATTTAATAATAGCTCTTTTTTCCGTCGAGTTTTTGTGACGAACTGACAAAAGATGCTGTCATTTTAAGTGATATAACATTTAATTCGATTCTAATGATGGCGGTGTCGTTTTATATAGAAGATATACAGCTTTCAGATTGTATATTATTTCAATAGATGGCGCTAATAGTTTACTTTAAATTTAAAAACTTCCTTTATTTTTCCGAGTTACTATATACTAGTATTTGTGGAATTCTTCAGTGATTACCCTGGTCTCAATGAACTTTAGACGAACTTGAAGTATACTTGTAACACAGCTTGGTTACCTTGCATATAAGAAAACATAGATAATCGAATTCGATACATGCCTTGTAGAGTTAAAGACTGTAAAGAAATAACTTGGTGAATGTAGGCATTACTGATTTTTTTGAATCAAATACAAATGAAATTTCTTAATTTTTATTATCATTGCATATTATCAGCATGATATACAACATAAGCTGTACAAATTACTAGATGATTTCAAAAATATGTAATTGTGAAATGCGAAAACTAGGTTTAATACTTAATGCTTAATATAAAATAATACGGATATTGGCAGAAAACAGTTTTCCATTCAGACATCTAACAATAAAAACTAAGTGTTTTCTTTTGTTATTTCAGGAAGGCGACCTTGCTCCAGTTCTGAGGGCCCTGAACGATGCCGTCACTCGCACCTTCCCCTTGACCAAATACACCCCCGTCTCCAGAAGAGAAAAGATCAGGTCCTTCGTCGCGGAGCATCTTCCCCGTGCAATTTACGATGTTTTCTATTCATAAACAGCGACCGAAACAACGTCTGCATATGTCGTGTTTATCTCAAAGAAACTGTAAAAATAATAAATTCAATAGATTATTTATTTTTTCTCGATACAATTTTATGCTGGCACGACATATGCGTAAATGATACCATAAACAAATTTAGCACACTTAATAAAAATTTTATTTCAATCACTTTCTCAAAGCATCATGTTACGTACGTTTCGCTAACCATGTTAGCATCATCAGGTGATATAATATCTTAGAGCAAACAATGGCATGGTGTTTCGGGAAGGTTTCCAATAAAGATTTTTTAAATCCCCCTATTTTCCAATGAGTAAAATTTGAAAATACAAAAAATATTTTATTGTAAATTTATTTTTAAATTAAAAGACATCGAATGATTCCTTCATGATTCTTTCCCGTTTACAAATAGAATAGATTGAAAAGGGAAACAGTGAATTTTCGAAAATTATTACTTTGTAGAGGTTCTTCATTATTTTTTCGTTTTTTTGTTTCGATTATTGTAATTATTATTAAATAGCGAACAATACCTAGAGACAATTTAGTGTTACTGTTATAGATTTTATTCAGATTGTTACCGTGGTACGAATTAAATGTTGCCAGTGTTGACGGTGGTTTTAATTTAACCTTGATAGTCTAAAGCATGTTCCCTTCCACACCGTGAAATATTTTTTGGAAGTTCACTTATTGACACGTCAGTCAATAAGTTGCCGGCTTGACAAATAAAATCCGCTTTTTTGCAAATTTCGACTTTATCCATCAATATATTCTCCTTAAAGAACTTTACAATCATTCCAACGCTTTTCAAAATTTCTACACCTTTTTTATTGAACCATTTCTCTTTGCCTTCAAAATATTCTTCAGTTTCGGCAATTACCTCTTCATTGGAGCGAAATTTCTTCTTTCTTCATTGAAGCGAGTATTTTTTTTGAGGTCTGAGAATGGGAAACAGTCGCTGGAGGTCAGATCTGGAGAATACAGTAGATGAAGAAGAAACAGTTCGAAGTGCAATTCATTCAATTTAACCATCGTTGCCAATAATTGCCAATAATTTGTTGGTTTACCATCGTTGCCAACGACACGGTGCATTGTTTTGGTGAAGCAGAGCTTTTTTGTTTATTTGGAACCTTTTTTGCAATCTTGTCTTTCAAAAGCACCAATAACGCGTTAACCAAACCTCGTCTGCCGATGGTTGTGCTTTTGGTCACTTTGGACGGCTTTCTCTGTGCTGTTGTCCATTCAGTTGACTTCCTATTTGACTACGGAGTGTAGTGATGGATCCATATTTCATCCATTGTGACATACCGCGTGAAAACATTCTTTTTATTCTCTTAATTAACACCAAAAATTGTGTAGTATCATCAATACGTTGTTATTTTTGGTCCGCAAACGGACGATTGTTGGCAAAATTTTTGTCAACAAACGCGGTCCCCGATTCGATAGCAATTTATGTATTCCCAAATGTTCATGCAAAATTATGTAAATATTTCCTTTTGATATCTTCATAATATCAGCTATCCCATACAACTTTGCTTTACGGTTTTCCGAAATAATTTTGTGATTTTTTCTGATGTTGCCTGTTGTAACCATTTCATTTGGACGTCCAGAGCATTCAGTATCATCGGTGCTTGTACGGCCACGTTTGTATTCAGCATACCAATCATTTATGATTGATTTTGCTTGGACAGAATCCAGGTAATGTTTATCAAGCCATTGTTTTGCTTCAACGGCATTTTTCTTCATCAAAGAGCAATGCTTAATCAACACCCGAAATTATTTTTTCCATTCTATTGAAAATAACAAAATAGCGTCAATCAATTCTTCTATTAGAACCTTTGGTGTGAAACACTAAACTTCAAGAGATTTACCACTAAACACCAAAACACTTTTTTGAACTGCTCGACGCACGTTTCGCTAACCATGTTAGCATCATCAGGAGATGATTTAATCTCTCTCTCAGATTAAATCATCTCCTGATGATGCCAACATGGTTAGCATCGAACAGTTCAAAAAAGTGTTTTGGTGTTTAGTGGTAAATTTCTTCAAGTTTAGTAAAATAGCGTCACTTAAACCACAACAACTCGGAGACTAGTAGACAGATTGTCATGAAATTTTGATACATGACGTTTGGAGGCTGGTAAGGATTTTTCGTAAGTGACATCGTCTATTTATCAAACCGGGGACTTAGTGACCGATGTGTTACTAACATCAACAATATTATAGGGGCTCTTTAAAAGTGTCAAACTGCCACTATCGAACACCATGTCGTATCAGGCAATTAATCCAAATTTATAAAACGACGAGCTACTGGTATGAAAAAAAAACAGGTTTCAAATAACGACAAGATTGGACATTGATGTTTTTACCGTTATGAAGACATGGAAAAATGTTTTGACTACCAGAGTTATACATCTTAACAGTATATACTTTCAACAATATGGCGCCACGTATCATATGGCAAGGGAAACTTTGGATTTGTTACGGACATGTTTCCTGGCCGCGCCATCTCTCGAATTGGTGATATTCAGTGGCCTTCAAAATCATGCGATCTAACCCCTCACGACTTTTCCTGCGGGAATTCCTTGGGATTGGCAACTTTAGCGCAAAATATGGCCATCTATAGAAACAGTCGAGGGGGTACATGTGAGGAATATTATTTTTAAAACAACCGCCATATTTCTAATTTTTATGTGGATGTTATTTTTTTTAAATTGTCGATTTTATTTAAAAAGGAAATCCTGAAATGCCTGTTGAACCACCCTCTATTTTCAATCCAGAACGACAAACAATATTTCTTGTAAAAAGTTTCCAACTTTTCACTTTGCTTTCGTATATTAACATAAAATGAATATTCTGAATAAAATTTTCGAAATCTCTTTTTGGATATTCAAGATACATTTCATATTAGCACCAAGCCGACTTTTAATGAAGTTTACCAAATGCTTTGTGTAAAAAGTTATCTCGGCACCATATAGATTTTATGTAAATTCAATAATTTCGAAGTCTTCGTAAACGTTTGAACTTCAAGTGTATGTAAACCCCCAGGGCAACGATAATTCGAATAGGAAGAGATATTAATAGATTATGCATATATAGTGCAGATGTTCGTTAGGTATTTCAGTCAGTTGTACGAGGTGCGTTAACGAAGTAATGAGACTGGAGGCGTAACATTCGGTCTGGTAAAACTGTTGGCTTCTCATTTGGCCCATATCTGATGCATCTTCAGCATGAGTTTGACTTCCCTAAAGTCACTTGGTGATCCGTAGCAATTCTTATCATGAACCGGATTTCTCTAATGCGAAACTTTTGTAAAACTTCAACAGTCTAAATTTTTAGATGGTTTAAGGTATTCTCGAAATAGCGAGACTCGATTGAATATTAACCTAGCAGCGGAAGGTCTTTAAGAACTTGCAAGAAATGATGCTAATGGCCATGGAATCCGGGATCTTGTGCATTCTAGTTGAATTTCACTCATTATTGGAGATGAAGAGAACCTGCGCTGAAATGGTTCCAAAAAACTTTTCGCGGGATCAGAAGGTCAACAGAAGGGAAACATGTTTTGACTTCTTGAGGCGAATTGAAAATTAGTGGTGACCGGTCTGGGATTTCTTAATACGACCAGAAATCGAAGATCCAGAATAATGTTATTCTTGGTACTCTAACCTAATCACGGCCTAAAAAAAAGCCAAAATGACCAAATCAAAACATAAAAACCAGCTGATTTGCTTTTTTGATTATCAAGAAATCATCGTTAAGGAATTTGTGCCTCAAGGTGAAATGATAAACTAACCTTTTCACAGAGAAATGTATGAAAAACTTCAAATAGGATTATTCGTTTGAGATCGGACATTAAGAATACAGTGCTGCATCAATAAAATGCCCCTTGCCACACAGCGGTTTCAATTAACGAGTTATTGTTAACTAAAAACATCACTACTCCTTGTAACTTTCAGTTTTTTCCAGGAGTGGCAAAAAATTATTTTGGGGCACTGGGGAACATTGACAAGACCGTAGCCGACCAGCTGAAGGCAATTCCACTTTATGAGTTTCGGTATTGCTATGAAGTGTAGAGAAACTGTTTCCAGCATTGTGTTGCTTCCCAAGGCAACTAACGGTTGTCTCAGGTCGTTTTTCGTTTTTGTTTTGACTGTTATGCGCCAAACACAAATAGCGGGATAGCGGGGGAGGGAAGTGGTGTCAAACGCTTAACGGTTTTTTCAGTTTAGTAGATGCATCGTTTCAAGAGATCACAGCGCGCATTTTGCGTGCGAGTGTTTTATAAAAACAACGATTCCTACACTATTGTTCGATATCTGCACAGAACACATTTTAATTTAGCGACCATAAGAAATGTGCCAAGTGTAAATTTAATCAAGCATTGGGTATGCAAGTTTGAAGAGACTGGAAACAAAATACCGGATAAATCAACTGAGCGCAAAAGGGCATGAAGAATGAGCACGAATATTGACCACGTTCACCAATCTGTTAGAGACAATCTGAGACAGTCTCTACGACTCTGCGCAGCTTCTCTAAATTTGCACAGATCGACGATTCATTGCATTATTCGCAAATATTTCCATTTCTACTTCTACAAAATTGTTATTGTGCAAGAGGTGAAGCCCGATTATACAGCTAAACGAGTCAAATTCTGCAGAACAATGAAAAATCGTTTTTGAAGCTTCACTAACATATGATTTTCTGATAAATCAAATTTCCACATCAAAGGCCACGTAAATAAACAAAATTGCAGATATTAAGCTCCCGACAATCCGCTGGAACTGCACCAAGAAACCTTTACACTCGCCTAAGATTGTCGTTTGGGCTACTATCGAGCGAAGGAATTATCGGCCACTTACTTTTTTTAGGATAATCGTGATCGCGCTCAGACCCTTAATTCCGACCGTTATTGCCATATGATCCGGACTCTTTTTGGCTCCAAAAATTCAAAACCAGATTGGCTACAACCGCAACACATTCATGATGATAACGATGATGATGATGATGAAACAACTTTCCACGTCACTAATGATTATTTAACAGCTATTCACGATTGATTTCCAGAAACAGTGATTAATCATCGAGGAGGCATTAATTGGCCACCGAGGAGTCCAGATTGAATACCTGCTGATTTTTTCCTATGGGGCTACTTAAAAAGTAAGGTTTTCAACTCATTAACACCCAACTTAAATGTTTTAAAGCAAAAAATAAACAGTGATTGAAAATTTCATTTCGTTGCTAAATGAGTGTGAAGAAATGAATGGTGCACATTTACGGATAGTTGTTTTTCATAAATATAAATTCAAAAACTACTCTGTAAGTTAACAGCAATTAAACAAATTTGCATGAATTCTGATGTTTTATTATTTAAGTATCAAAACGAAAAACATTCTCAAACACCCTTTACTTTGAAGGAAATCATGTAGACTTGTAATTGTAATTGTGTTTCATAAAGAGAGCGTTTTATGAATCAGTTGTAGATTATTTGTCCCTCATTAACGTGAATATCGTTTGATAAAGGCATTCAAGTTAAACATGGGCTTCATCAGCTAACCACAGTTTCTTTTAACAAAATTTATTTCACTTTCATCTTGTTTATTCTCATTTATTACTTTCACTTTTATATTTATATCCAATTTCATCAGTTCAATTTATTTTATCTATATCAATTTCGGTAGCTCGTGGCTATAAACAATCCTCAGACGTCGGACTCACGATCTTTTAAACGAAAAGATCAGCCGCAGGTGCCACCACGCTAAAATCTGTTAAAACGCCTAGAAAATTGTAGCGAGTAATTACCAATCGATCATTCAGGAAGAATCTCGGCTGCTTTTAACGGAATATATAGATAGACCTGTGCGACGATGCTTCGGTCAGTGTTCAGTAAAGTTACAATTACAATTACAAGTATGGTAAGCAGTAGTAAAAATGTTACAACTTACCATTTTTATTCTGAGTGGAAAGAACAATACTTCTTTACAGAAATTAAAAGCAAAAGTATGTGTTTCTTGTGTAACGCTTCTGTATCCGTTGCTAAAAAGGGAAATATTGAAAGGCACCATAAAACTATTCATTCGTTTTTTGAAAAATCATATATTTTACATTCTACCGATAGAAAGGAAAAGTTGAGCCAATTGAAAAATCAGTTAATTGGCAGCAACTGAAGCAGTAATAAGGCAGCAACTGAAGCTTCTTATCGCGTGTCGCAGATAATTGTATATATTGTATAAATAAGAAGTACTATGAAGAAGGAAAAATAATAAAACATGCATTATTCGTCAACTTTAAAAACAAAAACCATATAGTGTCTGCCATAAAAATAACGCTGGGGAACAATTTGAAAAATAATTTTTGTTGAGTTCGATATTTAAGTTGTTTTATACGTAAATTGACATGCTAATTCCAAAACTTTATTTAGTTTTTTTTATCACGTCAAGTTTTTTTCTCCACAGTTGTTGCGCATCCAACTAAGCTTGGCGAATCACAGAAGTCACTACTGCTCTCCTACCGACGAACCTTCTTCGACCTAGGAGTGGGGGCGTGAGTGACGTTCCGTCATCCAAAACTAGTTCGGTCAGTTACGCATGAGATGCTAAAGTACGCGGGTCTGTATCGCTCTGATATAGTAAAGTCAAAGTATACACACACAACTACAGATTTTCGTTATGTCTGCCTCTGGTAGTTCTCGTCGTAAGTGCTTAAACATCCCTGATTCATTTTGTTATATATGTGGCAGTTTTACCATCCCTATTCAATGGACTAATATTAGTACATTTATCAGGCAAGCCTATTTTGCTTACTTTAAAGTGAAAATAGGTGATCAATATAAATCCTGGGCCCCTGTGCAAGCAGTGTGTAGAGAGTTTACGAATGTGGACGAAGAGAACACGTAATAAATTTTCGTTTGATATACCAATGGTTTGCCGAGAGCCCGAAGATCACTTAAGTGATTGCTACTTTTGCATAGTGAAAACATCAGTATTCAACATGAAAAACAAATATAAAATTGAGTACCCTAGTTTACCGTCAGCTATACGCCCTGTGCCTCATTCAGCTGAAATTCCAGTGCCAGTTTTTCAAAAACTACCTTCTTTAGAAATACAAGAATGTGAATCAACTGAAGATCGAAGTGACTCCACCAACGAAGATTTCAAAGTTTCCAATGATTCTGTTCGTAAAAGATGAAATCAACATGAATTAAATGATTTAGCACGAGATTTGGGACTATCCAAAAAAGCATCGGAATTATTAGCATCAAGACTGCACGAAAAAAAATTGCTTGACAAAGGAGCTAAAGTCACTTACTATCGATCCAGAGAAAGTGAATTTAGGCAGTACTTCAGAGATAATGACGAATTTGTATATTGCCAGAACGTAGAAAGTTTAATGAAAGAATTGGCCATTTCTAACTAGTATAACGTAACTGAATGACGATTGTTTATAGATAGCTCAAAGCGTAGGTTGAACTGTGTTCTCCTACATAATGGAAATTATATATATTATACGGTTCAGTCCCAATAGATCATTCAGCTTCTTTAGTGAAGAATATGGCGACATAAAGAAAGTCATTGACTTGTTTCAATATAACATGCACCAATGGATCATCTGTGTTGACCTTAAAATGGTCTGTTTCCTTCTTGACCAGCAACGCGGGTATACCAAGTAGCCCTGTTCTTTGTGCATGTGGGACAGCAGAGCTCGTGAGAGCAATGGGTGCAATCGAACTGGCCGCCAAGATCTGACCTAAGACCTGGTGATCCAAACATTTTAAATCATCCACTTGTCGACATAAAAAACATTGTGTTTCCGCCTTTGCATATAAAACTAGGTTTCATGAAGCAATTTGTTAAGGCTTTGTCAATTGAAGGAGACTACTTTAAGTATATCATTTCGGCATTCCCTAGCCTGTCATATGAAAAGATAAAGGTTGGTGTGTTTGATGATCCACAAATTCGGCAACTCGTTAAAGATGAAAATTTCACTGAAACAATGACCGAACTTGAAAGGAATGCTTGGTTGGCTTTTAAAAATATTGTTAAAGACTTTCTTGGAAATACACGAGCCCCGAATCACATCGAAATTGTTCAACAACTCTTGGAGAGCTTTAAAATGCTTGGTTGCAACATGAGCATCAAACTGCATTTCTTACATAATCATCTTGCTAACTTTCCACAAAATCTTGGTGCTGTTAGTGATGAACAAGGCGAGCGATTCCACCAAGATCTAAAGGTTATGGAAGCGCGGTATCAAGGTAGATGGGATGTCAGTATGATGGCTGACTACTGTTGGAGCATCAAGCGAGAATGTCCACAAACTAAACACTCCAGGAAAAACTATAAGAAGAAATTTTTACCATATCTTTTATTTATTTTTTGTATAAACACAATTTAACTTTTAATAATATGTTAACCTCTGTATGAATAAAATATTCTAATCTATTTGGTCAGATCTCACCTTATTTCCTTTCGTATGTACACTTTTAAGGTAAAATGAGGGGTACGCTATAGCTTAAGAACTTGACGTGATAGACAAAAACTGTAAATATTTTTGAATTCAGAGATGAAAAATTAGTCAAAAACCAATCACAGATCCAAGTCAACAAAATTGCTGTTGCCCAGTGTAATGCAACTTTCTGCCAATACAGTAATGTTTTTTTTTAAGTTAACACTGGACTTAGATAATTGTAGTTATTTTTCCATGGAACTTGATCAATCCACAGATGTAGTTGATAACGCCTAGATGGCTGTTTTCGCGATTTTTAGTGATTTTATGATTAAAGAAGAACTTTTGAAGATTATTCCACTAAAAGGGTATATTACTGGACAGGACCTATTTTCTCATCTGAAAAATGTAATTTCGTCTGAGAAAATTCCAATATTTGAAATGGTAGGTCTGACAGCAAATTGAGCTCCATCTATGGTGGGTTCCAAAAAGGGTCTTGTGGCATTATGTCGAAACAATGATACTTTTCCGCAATTCCTTTCTTCTCTTATCACTGCATTATTTACCAAGAAGCATTATGCGGGAAGTTTTTGCAACTATACGACGTTATGAAAATGGTAGTAAAAATTGTGAACAAGGTTAAAGCTCAGTCGTTATGGAGAAAATTATTCAAAAAAATGATCGATAAAATGGACTGTTATTACGGAGATTTACTTCTTCACTGTGAAGTCCGATTGTTGAGTAAAGGAAAAATACTCTAACGTTTTAATGATCTCCTACCTGCTCAAGTTAAAATTTTAAAACAACACGATAAACCCATTTCTGAATTGAAAAACTCCACCTGGCTTGAATATTTTGGAATTCTGGTGGACAGTGCAGATATATTGAATGAACTTAATTTACAATTTCAAGGGAGAGACAAAGAATTGAGTTGAGTTTTGGAAAGGAAACCTAATCAACCGCGACACGAAGCACTTGCCTGTTCTTTCAGAAAATATATCTAAAAATCAGTATAGTGTACCTTACGACAGTAAATATCATGTAGAAATAATATCGAACTTGAAGGTTGCCTTAAAATCTCGTTTTAAAGGATTCAACGTCATCGCATTAGTGGTGTAATTTTGCGACTCACCGTCCATAGAAATTAATATTGAGCAATTTGCCACTTTGCGAGGATAGAGCTACAACAGAAATAGAATATATAACGCTTTAAAATGATTTAAGCTTAAAATCTTTGGAATTAAAAACAAAATGTATCTGGCCTTTAGTAAGAGTAAAGACAAATATCCAGTTTTAATTAGCGTTGCCTTAAAATTGAAAGCGTTATTCAGTTGGAGATATTTGTGTGAATCTTCTTTCTTCAATATGAGAGTGATTAAGAGCAAATACCGCAACCGACTTACAGATGTATGTTTGGATAATTGTATTCGAATGACTGTAACGAACTATTCCGCCAATATTAAAAAAAAATTTGTGGAGTCTGACTGTTAGCCTGAGAAGTAAGACGTTACTTTTTTTTCATTTACATGGGTCATGCAACTTTAATTTTTAAAAATATATAACATGCCGTTGCGTCAAAATTGTGATTACTTTTCAGACATATACGATTTATATATTGTATGTATAACAAAGTTATAGTAAAATAAATCTTGTACGTCGAAAATGTGTTTCCATTATTGGATTAAACAAGTTTAGATAGCTCCCTCTATTTAAATATCATTAAAGTAGCTCAACACATTGAAAAGGTTGGTGACCCCTGAACTATATGTTCGTTAATCTCTACATCTTCTGTCATCAATCTCTGCATCAATGTCATTTATGAACATCACATAATGCATTCGAAAATTATTCCAATAAAGAATATTTTTATAGTGTTTTTGTTCTCCAGTATACTGTACGAACCCAACCATTAAGAAACACAACAGCGTCGAGAGAACAATAATGAATCGATATAAGCCTGCATCGGAAACTAATCTATCAAGACAATATTTCCTCTCGGGTATTTCACAATGACCATTCTGCGAAGATTAGGAAATACCCGCGACATATTGCTTTCAGAAATATCACAAGCCCAAGAACAAATTTAGAACAATACATTATAGATCGTGTTTTCGAATTGATCTATAGACAGTACGAAAACCGGATCAAATTCCCACATGGCGTTATCTATGCAGCAGTCCACTGTTTCGACTGTGCCTTTGTTTCAGGAGTGTAGTGGGTAGTTTCATTTACAATTATGAATCGACGCGAAAACTCCTACTTATTTCGCTTAAACTGCTTTAACAGGGCTTCGAAAATGTTCATTTGAATGCGTTTTTAGTCCCTAGTGAACAATCGCGGCACCTAACGCGCGGTTTACTTTTTCTTCGCCCAAGTCTTCGGTCAATATATGATAAATACGTTCCTTCGAGATGCCTACAGCCTCTGCTATCTCTCTAACCTTAATTTGCCAGTCGTTTAGCACCATTTGGTGAACTTTTTCAATGTTATCGGTAGTGGTTGCAGTTTTTAACTGACCCGAACGATCACAGTCAACCAAACTGGCATGACCACGTTTAAATCTAGTTGCCCAAAGTTTCATTATGACAAATACGGATGCAGAATCCCCGTAAACAGTATTCATTTCAGCTTTAATTTCCCTAGACATATTGCTTTTCAAATGCAGGAATTTAATGATGGCTCCATATTAGACTTTTTCCACCTTTACACAAACACTAGCATCGACTAATATAAATGGTCGTTAAACAACAACTGAACATCTATAGCCTATTTATTGAAGAAATAAACGAAACCCAAACATATTCACGCATATTGCACGTGATCGTTACAGGATCGCACTAAGAACTATCCTCTTTTTGGACGGGGTATAGCTAATATCGACTTCATCAGCTGGGTCCGTATAAGACATATTATGGAAACAAAATACAATTATTAATAAATCGAATGCAATTCAATAAATGAAAAAAAATCAGGAGAGTGTATGAGTTACTGCCACCAACCCTGTGTTTCTGTCAAACGGCAGCCTGCGTATCATCTGGGTTTTCATTGGTGGTTTAAATCGACTCGACCGATTCGCGCCAATAGCAGGGGCGCTCAGCGTTACTGGCTAAAATATCACGTCTTGATCACGCGTTGATCATTGTTTAGGTCGACTGTCTTTCTTCGATGAATAGACTTTAATATGGCTGGCATTTTCGAGGTTATATTTCAAAGCAATTATATTACGACAATAGTTTTGACGAGTAACGCCATCGTCATGTTGAGGCTGGAAGCTTTTCAGACTATCCTCGAATAAGCGCAATTCAAGAGGTTATGTAGCACTTTGTGAGTGTTGACAAAACTTGGATTCATCACTACCCTAGAAACAACGAAACAATCATAAAAGTGGATTTTATCCGACGAAAAAAGCAAAGACGTTTCCATCGGCCATAAAAGACATGGCCATTGTCTCGGCTTTGCAAGGCATTATTTTCACTGACTATTTGGAAAATGAAAAGACTACATATTTATTTCCACTTACATCAGTTCAATTTATTTTATCTATATGTAGCTATCATTATCTGATCTGTGTCCATATATATATATATATATATATATATATATATATATATATATATATATATATATATATATATATATATATATAATATATATATATATATATATATATATATATATATATATATATATATATATATATATATATATATATATATATATATATATATATATATATGCCAACCCGCATTGGACCAGCGTGGCAGATTACGGTCCATACCTTCAACATGGTATTTCAGTATATTGAAATATGACAGTACAACCTCAAACACGGCCCTCATTCCCCGGAGGCCAAGGGGCAACTACCTACGGCAGCGGGAAGACCTGCCCCAAGGCAGAGGGTGCTAAGAATCACCGGGTTAGATCAGGCTGCCATTGGACTTTTGACATTGCAACGTTAAATATACGGACTATGAAAACAGAGGCCCGATTGCACGAACTGTTAATCGAACTTGACAACATACATTGGGATATTATTGGGCTCTGTGAAACACGAAGGAAGGGTGAAGAGTTAATCAAACTGGAACCAACTGGACACGTACTCTACACTCGAGGTACGGAAAATGGCCGATGTGGCGGAATAGGATTCCTCATCAATCGAAAGCTGAAGGACAGTGTGGTAAAATTTGAAAGTACATCCGACCGATTAGCCCAATGCGTCATTCAGCTGAATAAAAAGTTTAGGCTTCAAATCGTCCAAGCTTATGCACCAACTATAAGCCATAAAGATGAGGAAATTGAGGAATTTTATGATGATGTGGCCCAGCTTTTATACAAGGAGAAATGTAGGTACAAAATCCTGATGGGTGATTTTAATGCCAGAATTGGAACAACAAGAACAGACGAAAATTCAACTGGCCCATATGGAACTGGTGAGCGAGACAATAGAGGTGACAGATTAGTTGATTTTGCTGAAGGACAAGAACTATATATTATGAATTCATTCTATAAGAAAAATATCAGCAGAAAATGGACATGGAAAAGTCCATCTGGGCTCACAAGCGAAATTGACTACATCATGACCAACGATAAAACAATATTTACCAATTGTACTGTCCTTAACAATTTTAATGTTGGAAGTGACCACCGAATTGTACGAGCAAGGGTTCGGATTGACTGTCGAAAAGAGCGCGAAAAAATGGTAAGATCAAAGAAGGGCAAGGTGGATTCTGGAAAACTGCTGGAGAGAGGAAGCGATTTTGAGATTGCTTTGTCAAACCGGTTTGCTGCGTTACAAGATCCAGAGGAGGTGGAAATATCAGTTCAATATGAAGAAATCGCCAACAATGTACTTCAAACGGCTGCTTCAACAGCACCAGAGGAAAAATGTCTCAAACAAACAAAAATCTCCAGTGAGACCATTGATTTAATGAAGAAACGGCGAGCAATGAGAAATGCAGGTAGTCCTTTTGGCAGGGTCGAGTACACTGAGCTCTGCAAAACTATAAGAAAACGTATCAGAGAGGACACGCGCCGATTCAATATGCAGCTAGTGCAAAAAACCCTGGAAGAAAACAAAGGAATTAACAAAGCTAAAGAGAAGCTGAGAAACAAAAGAACGCAAATATATGCTTTAAAGCGTGAGGATGGCATAGTGTGCAGGACGCGTACCCAAATGTTATAGATTGTCAGAAGGTTTTATTCCCAGTTATATGAATATCAGAGCCAGTCAGGGACAGCAATAACCACGGAAGAACAATATATAATACCAGATATCCTACTGGAGGAAGTAACAAATGCTATAGAATTGATGAGGAACGGCAAGGCTCCAGGAAAGGATAGTGTAACTGTCGAAATGCTAAAAGCTGGTGGTCGGACGTTACATAAAACACTGGCAAAATTATACTCAAAATGCCTCAAAGAACAAAAAGTACCTGACTTATGGAAAAATGCAGAAGTGATCCTTTTACATAAAAAAGGAGCACAGGAAGATTTAAAGAACTACCGTCCAATAAGCCTCCTATCAGTGATGTACAAAGTTTTCACTAAGATAATTTCTAAAAGAATATTAAAAAAACTGAATGACGCACAACCAAGAGAACAAGCAGGATTCAGAAGTGGATTCAGTACAATGGATCACATCCAGGTTGTACAGCAGGTCATAGAAAGGCACAACGAATACACCATGCCACTGTGCTTGGCTTTTATCGACTACGAAAAAGCCTTTGATTCCATCTCAAAGCATGCGATAATGGATGCACTGCTTAGCCAAGGTGTAGAGAGAGCCTATGTAAACCTATTAGAATCGATATATGATGGAGCTACAGCCACAATTCACCTTGATGATCTTGAAGTGGGAATTAATATAGAACGAGGTGTACGGCAGGGTGACGCAATATCGCCTATTCTTTTCTCGGCTGGCCTTGAAGAAGTATTCCGTAAACTGGATTGGGAACAGGATGGGGTAAAGATCAATGGTGCAAACTTAAACCATCTTAGATTTGCAGATGATATTATTCTCATTTCACAAGACCCAGAGGAGCTGCAAAGACGCATACAAGAACTGCAAAGGGCTGGCGAACCATTTGGCTTGAAAATAAACTTGAAAAAGAGTCAGGTTATGTTCAATAACTTCGCTCAGGACAGAAGAATTTCAGTTTTAGGAAGGGATTTAGAGATTGTGGACAGCTTTGTATATCTTGGGCAGAGGATTTCCATGGAGGGGAATACCGCCCGGGAGGTGGAACGGCGTGTTAAATGTGGCTGGCAGGCATTTGGTAGGCTCAACATAGTGTTTAAGAGCAGACTCCCACTTTGCCTGAAAAGAAAAGTATTCGATCAGTGCGTTCTACCCGTTATGACATACGGAAGTGAAACCTGGACACTCACATCGCAATCAATTCAAAAACTTCGGGTGGCACAGAGGGGAATGGAAAGATGTATGCTTGGCATTACAAGACGAGACAGAAAGTCCTGCGCATGGATCAGGGAACAAACAAAAGTCTGTGACATCATTGGAAGAGTAAAACAGTTGAAATGGAGATGGGCAGGCCATATAGCGAGGCGATGGGACGACAGATGGACCAAGGCAATCCTGGAGTGGATACCGCTTGATCGCAAACGTCCGCGAAGAAGACCGAAAGCACGATGGACTGATGACATCGTTAAGTATATTGGACCCGAGTGGCAGAGGAAAGCCCAGGACCGTGAAGGTTGGAAACATGCTGAAGAGGCCTTCATCCTGCAGTGGATCGATACGGGCTGATGATGATGATATATATATATATATATATATATATATATATATATATATATATATATATATATATATATATATATATATATATATATTTTTGCGAGCGTCGTTGAGAAAGTTGCGAGCGTCGTTTCACGTATTTAGCTCACCTTTTTCTTCTATTTCAAGAGCTTCTCTGATTGTTCGGACCTTGTAATTTTCTCCTTCCAATTTGGCTCCTTCAAAATTAATTTTATGTCCTGTTTGTAGATGGTGCTGGAACAGAACGGAAGTGGTTTGTTTGTTTTTAAGTCGTTTTTATATTCTTGTATTCTGGCCGATATTCGTCTGTTTGTTTGTCCTATGTATGCTCTGTTGTAGTCGGAACAACATATACTATATACCCCATGATTTTCCAGGCTAACTTTGTCCTTGGGGATCTTTAAAATGTTTGCGACAGTTTTGTGTGGCTTGTAGGCTGTTCTGATCTTATGTGTTTCCTTAGTAGTTTGCCTATTCTATCTGTGATTCCTTTTACGTATGGAAGCAGGACCTTTAGTGTATTTGGTTTACGATCCTCTATTGTTCTTCGTGTTTGGGTTTCCTGAAGGCGAATGGCCTTCCTGATACAATTTTCTGAATATCCATTTTGCCTAAGGGTTGTGGAAATTTTTGGTAGTTCCTCGCTTCGTGTTTCTGGCAGTGTCAGTCGGAAGGATCTAGAAATCAAGGTGTTCGTTACTCCTTGGATTGATATATATATATATATATATATATATATATATATATATATATATATATATATATATATATATATATATATATATATATATATATATATATATATATTATTATTATTATTATTATTATTATTAGGTGCGTATAGACCCGGTTGGATCACACAAAGCATTGTGACTCATTTTCGAGTGTTGTTTCTGATCCTCCACACCTCTTTCATCCTTTCTCCCTGGATTCTCTTTCTCTCCTCCGTCCACTTTGTTCTGTACATTCTTCTATCTTCAATTTCTGTCGGAACCATTTGTGCCTTTCCCAGACCAGCTCTGACTTGTGTGATCCTTGGTACTGTTGACTTGACCCCTTGTATGTATGTAAGAATTCTGTTGGTGAGTCTTGTCGGTGGGAGTCTGCTGATATGTCCATAGAATTTCAACCTTCTTTTTCTTATGTCCGCCGCTACGTTGGACATTGTCTCTGTGGTCTTTCGAGAGTGTAGTCTGTATCCTTCATCTGTCAGTTTTGGGCCGAGAATTTTCCTCACAATTTTGCGTTCTTCTTTTAGTATGTTTTCTATGCCGCTTTCTGTATGAAGTGTAAGTGTCTCGCTTACGTATAGTACCTCTGGTTTGATTACTGTGTTGTAGTGTCTTATTTTTGAGTGTGTGGATAGGCATTTTTTATTGTAGATAATGTGTGTCTTGCCGTATGCCCTCTTCATCTTCTGTAATCCAGTCTTCTGTGCTATCTTGTCTCCTCCTGTAGGTTTGAGAATCTCGCCCAGGTATTTAAAGTAAGTGACCCTATTTATTTTGCTGTATTTGGTGTTCAAATTTTGGACATTTCATTTTGAGCAGAAGAATTCGGTTTTTTGAAAGGAGATTTGTAGGTCGACTTTCTCTGCACATTCCTTGAGGCCTTCGATCTGTTTGGTTGCCCTTTTTTCATTATCTGCGAGTATGGCTAGGTCATCTGCGGAAATTTCTATGTTGTTTTGGATCGTTCGAGTCGTATTTCGTTCTCAGTTCTCATCAGTTCTTTTTCCTATTCCCTTATGACTTTGTCGAGGACCAGGTTGAAGAGGAGTGCGGATAACCCATCCCCTTGGCATACTCCAGTTTTAATCTGTAAGGGTTCGGAAATTTCTCCCAGAAATTTTACTTTAGAGGTTGTGTCAATCAGTGTCTGCTTGATCAATCGTAGTGTTTTGGGGTCGAATACTTGTTCTTCTAGGATGTTGAACAAAAATTTTCGGTCGATGCAGTCGTATGCTGTCTTGATGTCCACGAACATGCAGATGATTGGGATGTTCCTGATAGCTTTGTATTTCAGTATAGTTTTTAGGTTAAATATTTGTTCAGTGCATGAGCGACCAGGGCGAAAGCCTGCCTGGTACTCGCCAATATTGTGTTCTAATTGTTCTTGTGGTCTCTGGAGAAAGTATGCTAAGAGGATTTTGTAAGTTACTTGTAGTAAGGATATTCCTCTGAAGTTGTTCACATCGGTTATGTATCCTTTCTTATGTAACGGGTGGATAAGAGTCTATTTCCATTCATCTGGTAATTTTTCTGTTTGCCAAATATTCGTGATAATTTGCGTAAGTTCCTGCAGTGAACTTGGTCCGAGGTTTTACAATAGTCCCGCGATGATACCATGTTCACCGGATGACCTGTTATTCTTTAGTTTGCGTATGTGCCTGTGGATTTCTTCCTGTGTTGGTGGTGGTGATTCTGAGTGGGTATGGATACAATTTTCTTTGGGGAATCTTGTGTCGCGTTCAGGGCAATTGAGGAGATCAAAGAAATAGTGTGCCAGCTCCTGACAATTCTCCTGATTGGTTAGCGCTAATCTTCCATTCCGCTCTCTGAAGCAAAAATTTTGTGGTGTGTATCCACGGATTTCTCTTGCAAAATCCTATACAAGTCTCTCGTGTTATAATTGCGGAAATTCTCCAGTAAAGAGTCCAGTTGTTCCTTCATGAACTTCCTCTTAGTTTGCCTGATAAACTTTGCCGTCTGTTTTTTAGTAACGTCAAAAAGCCGTTGACTTTCTGGAGATTTTTTAGCGTTGTACTCTTGAAATGCTCGTTTGGGTTGCTGCAATACACTTTCTCATTGTAAGTCCCACCAAGGGTATTTTGTGTTCTTTTTCAATGGGATCAGTTCCTGTGCTTTTTGTGTAATTTTTTTGTGAAATTTTTTCCATGTATCTGCCTGTTCCTATTCCCATTCCTCTGTTATGTTGTATTCCTTGATCTTTTTTATGTCGAATTTCTGTAGATGTGCTTTCTTGTGATGAATTCTCCTTGGGGTGAATTTGACTTTGACTCGTGTTAGGTAGTGGTCTGAGTCAATGTTCGCGCCCCTGCGGACTTGGACATCTTGGATCTCTCTTTGTTGTGGGTATGAGATCGCAACGTGGTCTATCTGAAATTCTCCAATCTGTTGAATAGGCAATCTCCATGTCTTCTGTTTCCGTGAAGATTTTCTTAGGGATGTTGACATGATATTAAGGTTATTCTGTTGGCATAGTTCGACGAGTCTTGTGCCGTTCTTATTGGTAAATTTGTGACCGGAGAATTTGCCTACTGTTTTCTGATGGATTTTTTCTCAACCGATTTGTGCGTTAAAGTCGCCCAGTAAAATTTTGACATCATCCTTTGGGACCTTTGCCATTACCTTCTCTAGTGTTGCCCAGAATTTCTCTGTAGACTTGGGGTTTTTCTTGTTGTCTCCGTTTGTGGGGTCATGTACATTGATCATGGTATAATATATATTATATTATTATTAATATTAATTTGTGCATCTTCTTTTTTGAATCAACTATTAGGACAATTTCATTTATAAACAGCACATGTTTTATATGAAAATTATTCCAATAAGATATATTTTTATAGTGTTTTTGTTCTCCAATATACTTTAAAAACCCAACCATTAAGAAACACAACAGCATCGAGAGAATAATAATGAATCGATATAAGCCTGCATCGAAAACTAATCTATCAACATAATATTTCCTCTCGGGTATTTCACAAAGACCCTTCTGCGAAGATTAAAAAAACCCACGACATATTGCTTTTAGAAAAATCAAAAGCGCAAAAACAAACTTAGAACAATACATTATATATCGTGTTTTCGAATTGATCTATAGATATTACGAAAACCAGATAAAATTCCCACATGGCGTTATCTATCACGCCAAATGGACTCGAAACAACAGTATCGTTTCGTTGGGGAACGCGAGAGGCAAAGAAATAAAGCACAAAGGTAAATGATAACACAATTATTTATTATATTCGTTACAATGGAAGTAATATTTTGATAAAAATGTAAAACATATAGGTATATAATACTAAATATCGATAATGTTTTTTTAATAAATTACAATTCCAATATAAGTGAGGAATATGGCATAACGAAGAATAGCCCGAATAATAAATATACGAATATCACCATTTGTTCATAAATATTTACAGAATGTGTCAAAGATCGGGAACAATAAGATATCCCACCCAAGTTTTTCCAAATTATTTAAATTTTCACATTACTCTTGATTTTCCTTTTTGCATAAACAATTCGACATATCACAGAGAAACAAAAAGATAGCGCACTTGTTTGTTTATAAATAAAAGCAAATCCCGCTTAGTAAATACACTAGGCTAATCTAATTATGTCTCCGTTATTACTCAGCAAACTTATCACTAAACATATAACTAACGAATCAAAAAATGAGGATTATCGATTTCCGTCGATAGAACATTTTCTGTCGATAGAACATTGATAATTTACTTCAGTTAGTTCAAACAATTCAGGAAGAGTTGACCAAATTTCTTCAAAAATCAATCAAAAAAAAAAAGAGAAGCCTTCATAGGATACTAAGGTGAAGATTTCCCTAATTGCTGTCATTTTTAATAAAGTCGTAATATTTTTAATGTTACGTGTGCTATCTTATTAAAATAAAATTTTCAAACTTTGATAAGTCAAGTTGTTTAAACAAAAAAGCAAAACCAAAAGTAAGATGAAAATTGAAATATTTGAAAAACCAGAATAGATTATCTTTTTGTCCCGGACTTTAAATCATTGATTAAAGGAAACTCCACGAAGCTACAAATCATTTGTTTGGAATCTCAAGAATCGAGATTCTCTTCGTGTTTAAGAATTAACTGTTGGAGTATATAAAAAAAACGGATGCCACGTCCTCCAGTGCTTCGTAGAAATTCATACATCAAGAATTCCGATGACACATTCCTTGAACAGGGCATTTTTTAACAATCCTCGCCCGTTCGAGAATAAAACATTTTCACAACCCTGTATAAGCTAAACACTCAGTTTCGATTTGATTTCATGTTCTTATTTGATTATATCGATATCGTCAAATCGATTTACCCTGTACACAACCGGTCGACACGGTGAACGTTTATGCCCTATTCTCGGTGATACGGTACTACTCCGGAATAAATTAAGAGTACCATATGGACGAAAAAAAAAACAGTCTTTAAATTGGTTACAATTTTTTGAATAAAAAATTCAAAATTATCATATTCATCAAAGTTTTCGTATTTTATGACATGACACGTATACTACGTTATTAAATGACGCAAAGTACACGTTATTATTATTATTACATGAAAATTACGAACATCAAGAAAGAGGCGACAACAAAAAGTCAGCGACTAAACGAAATTAAAAAATTTGATGTAAGAAAATTAAAAAAGACTCTAGAGCCCGGCAATTTAAAAAAGAAATGGCAAAAAAATATTCTAAGCAAACCAAGATAACATCTAACAAAAATATCTAAGAATGCAGACGAAAAGTTAAGGGAAAGAGTGGTTCGATGGAGACTGCAGGAAAGCAATTGAGATGATGAAAGCAGCAAGGCAAAAAATGCTGGAGAATCCAAACGATGCAACAAAAAAGCAATATGAAGTAGCAAGGAAAGTAGTGAAAAGGTTATGTAGAAGCAAGAAGCGAGAAAGCACGGATAAATAATTACAACAAATTTAAGAAAAATATAAGAATAATAAGATAAGAAAATTTTATCAGGAAGTCAAAAATAAGAAATAACCCTGTACAAAACCACCAAAGTACGTTAAAAGCAAGAACTTAGTAAAACTAGGCGGATGGAGAGAACATTTTGAAGACCTGTTAAGAGTAATGACGAGAAACAAAGAAGACGAAACGGTGGGGCACCAGAACGAGAATGAGTTGGATCAGGTACTGGAAGTCCCTTCCGAAGAAGGAATAAAAGGAAAAATAAAGAACCTGAAAAACAATAAAAGCGCAGGAATCAATGGAAAACAGCGGAGACAATTAAATACGGAAGAAAAATATTATTTGCAAGCATATATGGAGGTAGGAGGATGGCAGAATGGAGAACGACAATAAAGAAAGTCAAAGTAATGGGTCTTTAAGGCCTGTCGAGCTGTTTTGTTATATATATATATATATATATATATATATATATATATATATATATATATATATATATATATATATATATATATATATATATATATTATAGTTAGAAAGTTAGAAGTTAGTTAACAGCAAATATAAAGAAGCTGAAATTATAATAATGCACAAAAAAGAAGTACCAGAATAACTTTTGGATTGTTTCCCGATTAAATCAAATTGGCAAAATCTTGGAAGATAAGGACTGCTAAATGAAGTGTAATATGGGTTTGTGCAAGGAAGATCCACCTAACAGTTGACCAGATTCATTGAATCAGCTAAAAAAGAAGAACCCAGATGTAGACGCAAGGTTATAAGTTTCCTGAATCTGCAGAATGCGTGTGTTGTTTTGGTATTATGGTAGATGACATACCGCAGCATCCTGATATAGAAACAGTCCTATTTGCAGACGGTGTTGCAGTTATTGCAGAAGCAACCATGAAACCATGAAACCAACCGCTCAAGGGACTAAACGGCAGGAAAAGTGGTTAGAGTAATCTACTCATAGGAAAAAGTCAACCCTGAACAAGAAAACCAAGTTACATATCTGTACAGCGTACATCGCCCCATTGTTGGAATACGCGGCGATTATTTGGAACACTATGTCCCATATAACGAAACTCAAACTATATGTTCTATAATCAAAAATGGTTAGAAGAACCATGAGAATCCCATGGAAAAGTAGAACAACAAATGAAAAAGTCTTAACCAGTAACCTCCCACTGTTATTATTTTTATTACCGTATGCCGACAGGCAATTTTACGCCCATGGCTGTATGGACATTAACCGCGCCTGAAAGTTGTTTATCAACTCAGTGCGGTCTCTTCCCCTTTTTTCCAACTGAGCACGGGAATCGAATCCGATAGCACGGCCCATCGCCTTAGTCACAGCGCCAAAGCAGAGGATTTTTTTGCTGGAAAACTAATATTTATATACAGGTGTCTCAGAATATTTTTCGTTTTTTTTGTTTACGCGCCAAAAGCAGATATCTGGGGGAGGAGAGTGGTGTCAAACGCTTAACAAACTTTTTAAGTTTAGTAGCGATGAACTGTTTCACGGGACTACATCGCGCATTTTGCGTGAGAGCGTTTTATAAAAACAACGATTCCTACATTATTGTTCGACATCTGTACAGGACACATTTTAATTTAGCGACCATGAGCAATGTGCCAAGTGGGAATTTAATGAAGCATTGGGTGGGCAAGTTTGCTGGGCGCAAAAAGACGAGCGGGCGCAAAAAGACGATCAAGAACGAGCAGGAATGTTGACCCCGTTCGCCAGTCTGTTTGATCCACGACACTCTCTACTTTGCACATATCCACGATTCATCGCATTATTCGCAAAGATTTACATTTCCACCCCTACAAAATTGTTATTGTGCAAGAGGTGAAGCCCGATTATCCAGCTAAAGGACAAGGAAAAATCATTTTTTGAGCTTCAATAACATATGGTTTTCTAATGAATCGAATTTCCACATCAAATGCCAATTGAATAAACAAAATTGCAGATATTGGACTCCCTACAATCCGCTGGAACTAAAGCAGAAACCCTTACATCCGCCTAAGGTTGTCGTTTGGGCTGCCGTATCAAGCGAAGGAATTATCGGCCCCTACTTTTTTGAGGATAACAGCGGTCGCGCTCAGACTGTTAATTCAAATCGTTATTGCCGTATGATCCGGACTTTTTTGGCTCCAGAAATACAAAACACAATTGGCTACAACCGCAAAACTTTTTTTCAACAAGATGGAGAAACTTCCCACGTCACGAATTATTCTTTAGTAGCTCTTCACGATTTATTCCCTGAAAGAGAGATTAGTCGCCGAGGAGACATCAACTAGTCACCGAGGAGTCCAGATTTAACACCTACTGATTTTTTCCTACGGGGCTACTTAAAAAGTAAGATTTTCAACCCATTACCACTCAACTTACATGTTTTAAAGCAAAGAATAACAAACGAACTCCTCGCGATTCCAAGAGCGATACTCCAGCGAGTGATTGAAAATTTCAACTCCACGTTAAATGAGCGTGAAGAAGTAGATGGTACGCATTAATGGATGATTGTTTTTCATAATTAAAAATTCAAAAACTACTCTGTAATTTAACATCAATTAAACAGGTTTAAATTAATTCTGATATTTTATTTTTCAAGTATCAAAAACGAAAAATATTCTGAGACACCCTTTATATCAGTCAAAAAAGCCGCACGTCATCGAGCATCTATACTCGGTAACTAAAATTAAGTAACGTTGGTATATAGGCATCCGCATAGGACATCTACGGATAAAAGAGATAAAAAATAACAAGTTTCCTAAAAAACAGAGTTAAAATGACGGGAACTTGGAAGTTGTTATAAAAAAGAAGACTGCCAGTGAAATGATTTCTGATATTTCTAATGATAGTCTTCTTAGTTAAGTTTTTAAAATACGCCAATTTAATAACGTTACACTGCTGTTTAATATGTTTATTCCAACACGCGTCCAAACTGTCAGCAAAATGGCGCGAGCGTGCGCATTAGAGTTTTCACCCTTAATTTGAAGTAACGCGCATTTTCGTGCCAGTTTGGACGCGTGTTTGAACAGGCTTAATGTAAATTCCAAAAAAAACCACTCACAATTAATGTTTGCAACCTCTTCGTCGACTGTTTTCTTCGTTCCATATCGATGTTAAATTGTCACTAGGGACCGCTAATTATTAGTGAATCACTCGATAATCCCGATAAGCGCCTATCTAAACTTAAATTTACAACATGGTTATCACAGCTAAAAACAACCCAATTCCGTAAATTATCACTAATAAATCGTATCCCATTTTCACGTCTTTCGACGAGCTTTCCCGGATTTTCTCCATCGTTTTTAGTGCCCACCAACACAACGAAAATAAAATGAAACGTGGGACATCTGAGAATCCGTACGCATCGTCGTTGATTATGTTAAGTAAAAAATGTGTTTGGAAGTTTGGATACAATACGTTCAATATAGGAAAGGGTTTTATCGAAAACAGGGTGGTGGTGACGATAATGATAAGTAATATTAGTGCGTTGAATCTACTTATCATAAAATGGTATTTACGATTATATCAGTTTGCATGCCAACGAGAAGAAATTTAATGATTATAACGTGGAGCTCAATTCGAAGAGATGGACCACTAAGATTCGAATCACTTTTTTTCAAACTTCTTGATCAGGAGACGATTTAATCTGATTTGGAATAAATCATCATTAATCTGATTTAAATTAAATCATCTCCCGATGATGCTAAGATAATTAGCGAAACGCGCATCGAGTAGATTAAAAAAATGATTTGGTGTTTAGTGGAAAATTTCCTCGAGTTAGGTGTTTCACGTCGAAGGTTCCAACAATAACTATATAATAATAACAATAATAACTAAAAAAACACTAGCAAAGCAAAGAAAACTAGTCTGACATCAATAACAATTAGACAGGTGTGTTACGATAGCTTGTAAGGTACCTGTAATTTTTTCACTTAAATTTTTCACTAGTAACAGTCCAAGTGCGACAGAGAAACTGGCGATTTTCAATATTGTATTTTCCGCCTGATTCTTAGGCAAGTAAAAGCAACTACCTTCACTGTATACCACAACGTGCATTTGTTGTACATATTACAAAAATAAGGATTATATTGTGACAGTTCAACGGTTATTTCGTCGACAATTCAATCATTCGGTACCATCAAATGAATGTATCAAAACATGAACAAAAAATGTTCCTTTAGTCCGGTCCTGACAAACCGCCTACAAAAAAATACAACTTTAGCTCTATGAATTTAATAAAATTAAGCAGAGTAATAATGCAAAAGTACCTGGTGTAGTAATAAATTTTATTCTAAAATAATTAGTAACGTTAACACTCAAATACAAAGCAAACAGATAAAAAACCTCAAAACCAAAACTGCTTATCAGAAATGGGGCGATTAATGCAGAAATCAGTAGCGTTATAAATAGAACAAACCAATCTGTGAACAACATTCAATTTGGTTAGTCTAGATAGTTAGTTCTATATTAGAAAGTCCTGAGTTAATAAAATTAAAACTAGATAAATTGGAAAATATAGGCCTGAAGTTAATAAAGAATCTAAAACAAACAGAGGAACTGAAAAATATAAATCGATATTTAAGAGAAAAGAAGCCTAGCATAGGGGAAGAAATATAGCAAGAAATCGAAGCATTCACTCCATTAAAGGATGATCATATTGGAAAGCGCTTTCTCTCAGTCTAATGACGAGATAACAAATATATTCAGAGAAATACTGATACCCAGCAAGAATAACAACAGACACAGAAAATCACAAAAATCGTCATATGATGGTACTGTCCCATCAACTTGCCCCTAAACCATAGAGGCGTCACAGTCACAGCCGTTTTTTGTACCTGGACGATGGAAATATCCTCCAGCTGCAGTCTGCGCAAGTAGCCCATACATTTGGGTGAGATAGTGCCCCTATATTTATAGGGATGACTGTCACCGGCCAACATCAGAATATCTCGGTTTTTAAATTATAATATTTGTCCGATTTATATTTCTCCTTTTTTTTAACTCTTCCATCTCCTGGTATCGCCACATCACTTAGCAAAATTTTATGCTTTTCAACGACTGTTAAGTCACGGGTGTTGTGGTCGATGATCTTGTCCGTCTGCAGGCGGAAATCCCAGAGGAATTTTTCGGGCCTGTGCTCGTAAAACTTTTCTACAGTAGCAATATCAAACTTCCAGCACATTGATCAGTAAATTATTCGCGCAAGATTATCGTGCCCTAACTTGTACGAAGTGTAATAGTCGAGCACTCACTTTTCAGGTATTACACAGTCTCTTCTCTGTTCTTACAGTGGGCACATACTGTTATCCTGAGTCCCTTGAATCTTGGCTTTTAAATAGAGAGTTGGGAGAATCCTGGATCGCGACCAGTAGGCTTTCAATTTTGTAATTGTTTCAATTTTGTAATTGTGCCTCTCCGCAGCCAATTCCAGATCAACTCTTATATGGATAGTATCCACGCAGTTACTTTTCTGTCGAGATATTTATTCGCTTGTCCAGCTGACCTCCTCTGTATGTCGCCATTGCTCCTTCCACCTTCAGGGTGTACACTTAATGTACTCATTGAGAATGCATTTTTCTTCTTCACTGTTTGTTGGATTTGCGGTAAACCACGCCCACCCATTCTTCTCGATAGGTAAAGTCTATCGATGTCGCTTTTAGAATGGTCACAGTGGTGCATTGTTAAAAGCTTGTATGTTTTCTTATCCAGGCTGCCCAGTTCGATTTGGGTCCAATCGGCTATGCCCGCTGGGTATCGAACGAATAGCACATCCCATGTGTTGATTGCTCTAATTAAATTTCCAGCGTTTAGCTTTGAATGGAGGATTTTTCGAACTTTTTTACTCTTTTACTTCAGGTCGAATTTCAAGAACCGCCTTGATTTTTTTCCCATAGTTCCTCGATATTCAAACATTGACTGCTTTGTTGATTGTTTGTTGAACCAGTGTTGTTGAACAATCCCCAGTGTTAGAAACTGCCTTCAGTTAAATTTTGTCGTATAACACTTGTTGTATAACATGATACTTTTTATTAGTATAAATCAATTATGGAATAAAAGTTGAAACAAAAGTGTTTTGACAAACACTCAAAGAATGCAGTCACGTTTTACATCAATACGAATGAGCAAGAGATACAGCATCTTAAAATTTGTTGTAATGTGTCATATGCATTATTCAATTAAAGATGGCGCTCTCGGTTACTCGAAAATTTAACCAGTTATATTCTTCATTGGATAGTCTATGTATTATTGAAAAAAATGTGGTTTAGTAAAACGTATACAACTTTGCTCCCAACGTTTTCCTATAGATGGCGTTAACAGTAAGTAGCCGTCGGAATAAATACATCATAAACTGCATGCAATACCTTTGGGTATCTTGTAAACTTAACCCCATAGCACCTGTAGTCGATTTGTGTTTACATCATAAATTTATTCGCGATTAAAAATGTCAGATTATGAGCCAAATTCTCGGCATTTGCGGAATGTGTTAATTTATTTCTTTAATATGAAGAAATCTGCGGCTGAAGCTAAAAGAAAGTGTCGTGAGTAGTTTCAACGCCGCAAAGACCTGGGAATGATCCATAAGCAAGGATATTGGGTACCATACGAGTTGAAACCGAGAGATGTTGAAAGTTGTTGGATTGTGGACAGATGCTTGAAAGGCAAGAACAGAAGGGATTTCTGCATTGCATTGTGACTGGAGACGAAAAATGGGTTTATTGCGATAACCCAAAGCATCGAAAATCATGGAGATGGCCACACTTCCACGCCGACGGCCAAACCAAATATTCACGGCTCCAAGATCATGCTAGTGAGACCAGCTCGGTATAATGTATTATAAGTTATTAAAACCGTCTAAAACCATCACAGTAGATCGTCATCAAACGCAATTAATGCGTTTGAGCAGAACATTGAAAGACAAACGGCCGAAATACAGTAACAGACACGATAAAGTGATTTTGCAGCATGACAATACCCGGCCCCATATTGCGAAAGTGGTCAAAACATTGAAATAGAAAGTCCTACCGCACCCGCCGTATTCTCCAGACGTTGCTCCCTCAGACTATCACCTGTTTCGATTAATGGCACACGGTCTGGTTAGGAAGAAATCAAAAATTGGATCGATTCGTGGATCGCCCAGTTTTTTTAATGCCGGATTCAAATGCTGCCTGAAAGATGGGAAAAAGTGGCCAACGATGGACAATACTTTGAATTATAAATGTATAACCAATTTTTTACAATAAAGCCTTGAATTAAAAAAAACGGTGGGAGCAAAGTTGTATACCTTTTATCTACTGTAAGGCTGTGTTATCCATTTGGCTCACAATATCATGCAATTAGAGAGGTATTTAATGATAGAAAAGTTTCTTTCGACAAGTTAACGATTAAATCAACACCAACAAATATTGTGCTTAAGAAGATATGGACGACAAAGAAGGATAATCAATTTAAAATATGCGTGACGTATTCAGAATGGCAGCCAAAGTCTTATTAATTAAATCATTTTGTCGAGTCTCATTTGAAAAACTAATTACTAAATAATTAATTTCAATAATCCAATTATTAGATACTACCATTCTTCTTCATAACCATTCCAAAACCCTTTATCGTTTTTTTTGTCCATATTTCACCCGTCATAATATATTGTCAACTCTATATTAGAAATTTAAATAATTAATAGCTATAATAAACGTGGTGCATTCAATATAAATAATAAATGATTTAAAATTAATTGATAAATAACTGGTAGAAATTTCTATAGAAATTTTCAAATATTGTTTCAAAGTTCCCCATAGCAAATATAGTCATGAATTATGAGACTAAACATTTGGTTTTCAATAGAATATCCGAGCAATATGCTTATATATAATTAACAAGCAAATATGTTTATTGATTATTACAAAAATATCATGAAATAGTTATGCTAAAATTGCCTATGAACAAGATAAACTCAAAATGTGTTAACACTATTTTAAATTTGGCGACGCGTGTCTCATTAACCATGTTAGCAGCATCAGGAGATGATTCAATCCACTTTAAACTGAATTCAAATGACGAATCAATGATGAATTGAAAATCATCAATTCAGATTTAATCATTTTCTGATGATGCTAACACGGTTAGCGAAACGTGCGTCGAGAAATTCGTGATTTAGTGAATTTCTGTGAGTTTAGAGTTTCACACCAAATGTTCCAGTGAAAGAATTGCTATATGAATAAGATACATTAGTATTATTAAATAAAGTTATCTAAAATATAAAAAGTAACAATCAAAAACATATCAGCGAAGCCGAATCGTATTTATCATGGAAAATTGCCCCCATAGAGTCACATGGGGCAAGTGTGCACAGTTCCATTATTTCAGAAACCGTTAAAATTAGAGACAGGGAACAAACTCTCTCTAGTACTTACTTCGACGTTGTATAACAGATTGGAGTCTTGTCTGGTATGTTTACGTAGTTTTGCCAATATTAGTAAGTGAAATTTTTTGTTAAAAATCGTTAAATATTTTTTCAATTTAAAAACTTTTGTATTTGTGCTGTGGTATACAAACATGCATATTATTTTATCTAGTTTTGATGTGTAACATTACAAAGTTTTATGTAATGACGCAATAATTTTAAGTCAATTCCGTCCAGACAGTTAGGGTTAAGTGTGCGCATAAGCTTGTTGAGTAAGAGTACACCGATTGAGACAATTCTTTATAAATATTGAAATATTTTGTATCAGATGTAAAATATTCATTCCATAAAATGATACAATGTCTCGAATTTACAACATGAAGGCTGCAGACAGATGCGTTGTTACAAATGATCAATTCGATGCTGCTAAATTATTAATATCTCAAGGTATAAGTAAAGGAAAAGCAGCAGTACAAGGAGGAATGAAAGAACGATTAAAATCCGGTACAGCTGCAACAAAATTAGTAAGATTTTCTGCAACATTTGCTAATGATCAAGAAAATGAAATAGTTAATTATCAAAAAATATTTGGCGATTTTGATGATCGCCTTTATATAACTACACTCAGGACACTGGTTTACGAGTACGCTGAAGTAAATAATATTCCTCACCGTTTCAATAAAAAATTAAAGATTGCTGGATGTGATTGGGTATATGGTTTCTTGAAAAGACACACTGAATTAAAATTACAACAACCAACGCAAACTAGCCTAGGCAATGGGATTCAATCAAGCCCAAGTTAACATATTCTATCACAAGTTACAGAGCTTCTTTTGCAAATATAGATTTCTGCCTAGTCGAATCTTTTACATAGATGAAAGTGGCATTAATACTGTTCCAAAAAAGATTCCTAAGATCCTTTCGATGAAAGGTAAAAAGCTGGTGGGTAAAATAGTTTCACACTAGTTTACGCTATGATAATGCATCTGTAGAAAGTATTGGATTGGTTTCTGATTCTGGTTTTATAAATACTGATCTGTTCATGGAATATCTTCGTCATTAAAAAAACAATAACGTTCACTCCACAAAAGATAATCCAGTGCAGTTAATATTAGACAACTGCAGTCAAATTTCTTTTGCGTGATAATGGCTTTCATTTGCTTACCCTTCCACCACATAGCAGCCGCAACATACAACCTTTGGATTGGAGAATTATTTGACCCATTGGAAATTAAATTTGTTTACGAGTGTGACAAATGGGTAAGTGATAATCTAAGACGTATCATTGGACAAACAGAAGTGGCCCATCTAGTAAATGAGGCTTTTCAAAAGGTTGCCTCAGTTAATAATGCTACTGCGGGTTTTAAGATTTCCAGGATATGGTGGTTACTAATATTAATCTTGCATCTACATCATCTGTACCAGCACCAGATCTTTCACAGAACTTCGACACAGCTTCTACAGCAACTGCACATTCAGCGCCAGAGCCTCTACCAAGAACTTCTTATGCTTCATCAGCATCAGATATTATACCGAATACTTCTTATCATCATCTGAAATTCCGGCATCAGAGTTGGCTAAAACTCATTCAAGATCATCTATACTGTCAGCTCTGACACACACGAGCGCTGTAACAGACTTGACTTTGATTGCAGTGGCTATAACATCACCTTCTCCAATGGCTGCAGATTTAATTTGTAACAAATGCACACCGCTATCATCTATACAACCATATTCAAAGGCAACAATGTAAAATAAACGAAGAAAAGGTAAGTAGTCGATAATTGCTATTGATGGTTCTTTTAAATTGGAGTTAGACAAAACTTTATAACTGAAACAAGAAAGAGTATCTCAACTAAATCTACTAGAACCACTAAAAATATTAAGAAAAAGACAAAGAAGAACAAGACCATCAAAGATAATATAAGCTAATATTATGGCTAATGAAAATAAAATAAATTCTAATAAATATAGTTAAACTATATTTAAATAAACTAAAGTTTGAGTTACTACAACTGCCTACACTTACCCGGACTACTGCGCACACTTGCCCCTATATTGGCGTAAGCATTTTATAAGGTTTTATTTTATTATTTTTTTAGAATTATAATTAAGTAAATTCTATTTGGATTTGAAAATTTTCTGACACGTGACTCTATCAGCTTAGATTCTTTCCAGGGAGTATAGGTGATACAGCAGATATTCAACAACATCGATAAATAATAGAAAAGGACAACGAAGTCAAGCATCCTATATACCTCCGTTTCTTTGATTATCAAAAGGCCTTTGACAGCCTAAAATGGGAGAAATTATGACAAATTCTGCAGGAAATGAGAATTTCGGATCGAACATCCGATAAGTTTTGCAATAATAAACGAACAAGACAAGAATACATCGCCAATTCTATTCAACATTTACGGTGAATATATCATACGTAGAGGTTCAGAGGATAACAAATGATATACCGATGATACTACACTTCTTAACTGACCTTAATTATCAAAAAAATAAAAGATGAAAAACGTCTTTAGGGACTAGAGATAATCGAAGAGAAAACGAAAATTATCGATTATCGACCGCCAAAACAACATGTACAACATCAGTCAACTAGCGCAATTTAAGGTAGTGACTAGTTAATCTATCTTGGGGCTTTAATATCGATTATTATAATTATATTAATATCGAACGAAGAGAGAATATCCGAACTGTTTACGACACAGTAATTTTTTATGTCTTTTGAAATCAAAGAGATTTACCACCAAACACCGAATCCTTTTTTTTTAAGTTCTCGATGCACGTTTCGCTAACCATGTTATCATCAGAAGATGATTTACTCATAGGAGATAATTTTAACCATTATTTTACTTTTCTTACTTTTCTATATATTTCTTTTATCTACATGTTCATTAATCCCTGCATCTTCTCTTTTGAATCAACTATTAGGACAATAAACTCAAAGAGATTTACCACTAAGCACTAAATAACTTTTTTTTTCTTTTAAGGATCATCAGGAGATTGAACCATCTCCTGATGATGGTAACATGGTTAGCGAAACGTACGCCGAGAACTTTAAAAAGAGTGATTCTGTGTTTAGTGGTAAATCTCTTCGAGTGTTTTACATCGAAGGTTCCAATAGAAAAAATGATCTTTTGAAATACCTAATTTGCGATCTTTTTTTGTTCCTAAAGTAAAAAAAAAAAAAGAAATGTATTTACTGGTAAGTTTATCATAAGTTGATTTAAGTTTTTTTATTGATTCATGTAAGGGAGTTTGATTTTTTTTTGTGAAACGATAAAGACTGATTATAGTAACGACTTCACTATTAAATAAATAATGTTCAGTTCTTAAATTCGTGGTTTTTCATCGATATTTATGAAAACTGGAAATTCGGGATTATTTTTATATATTTCCTAGCTTTGTTAGACCCCTAGACGACATCTTAGTTTACTTTTTCTTGAATATTGAACTTTTTTCCGGGCGTAAAGAGATAGATCAAATTAAAGACCTAATTGGTACTTCTCTCCAATATGCAACTAGAAATAACGAATCCTGGAGAGAAGTGGTCCGAAAAGTATGCAAACAGTATGAATTTCCATAGGTCGCGACTCTTCTCTAAAGAAAACTACCAAGAAGAAGACAAGGGAAAATAAAAAAATAAAGAAAAAAGAACAGAAGGAAAAAAAGAAATGATGTGTTTTAATTTGAAGTAGACAATTTAAGAAAAATGTTAAATAATAGTCAAAATAGCTACGCTAAAATTATCTCTGAATACGACATAATAACATTAATAAAATAGAAGTAATAAGTAGAAACATGAAAAACGAAACAAACTGTAGTTCAATTTAGAAGTATAAGTGTAAAAATTTTGTAGAAAATTTGGAAAATATTGAAAAAAGCAGAATTAAAATTGTCAATGGACAAGATAATATACAAATATTGAAGCAACAATGAAAAAGACAAAATACAATAAAAAAATTAAGTGAAACACAATTCCCAAAAAATATTAGCCCATTGTAAGAGAAACTTTATTAAAGATATAATGAGTCTGTAACTTGATCTTTTCGTAAAGAATCGTAAACTTTACGACAGTAATCCAACCAGACAGTTTTACGAGGGGACAAAATATTACCTGATATATGTCAGCTGTACAAAGCACCAAAAGTCCAAATATATTAACAGAGATCTTAAAGTGACGATAAGTATGCGTCTAATTAAAAAACTGAAGATTACACTCATAGATTTTATTAGTCAGGCAGGACTACCATTTTTGAAAATTAAACTGGAGTACAGATTTAATCATATCTTGATGATGTAAAGGCTTTCGTAAATTTTTTATATGTTTAGTTAATTTAAAACGGCAGAAAAACAAGTCTGGCATTAATTCAATAAATTCCCTCAAGCTTCATGTAAAAAATTAATTAAAGAAAAGATTCGCATTAATAATCTAATTATTATACACTTTTATTCTCTTTCGTTTTGGAATTTTAAAAGCACCAGAGGGCTAATTACCGAAATTATTTTTGTTCATGTTTTATACCATGCGAAATTATATTAACTTTATAATTTGGAAAACAACTAATTTATAATCCAGAATAAATCTCCTGTTTCAACCATGTTTCTTAATCAATAATAATTATTTTATAATTATTTGGCTAGTTTCTGATAGGAAATAGTTGAATTTTGTGGTGTGTTGCAGATTTTCGCCGATCGATGGCGCTAGGTGGTATAACTAACAGCGCTTTCTGGACAGCGCAAAATATAAATTTACGTTTGCTTCCATCAGTTACTCACAGACATCGGCACAAGGGTAACTGATGAAGATAATTAGGCCTGAAACCGATTATCTGAATATCTATCGAATTTTCTTAACAAGTGATCTCCTCAAGCTAATGGCGGCGAAAATATCGAAAATAAAAATATTTGTAGATAATCGACGTGATTCGCATATTAATTTTTTAACTAGGCTATTCGTTAGATACCTAAAAGATGGAGTAAAGTCATCGAACATAATGATGTAGTAATAAATTTCAGTAATAAATTTGCCATCAAGTTCTCAATTTTATGAAAAAAGGCATCCATTTATTGTATATATTTGCTCTGAAATGCTTCTGTTAAAAATACAGCGGCACAAAAGAAGGTTCCTCATTTTAAATTAGAATTTTTTTTATTGAACTTCTTTTTTATTTTTATTTCAAAAGAAGGTAAAAACTTAGGAGTCTTGAAAATGGCCTTTCAGGAGGCCTGAAACCGATTATCTGAATATCTATCGAATTTTCTTAACAAGTGCCATCAAGTTCTCAATTTCATGAAAAAAGGCATCCATTTATTAAAAATAGAGCGGCACAAAAGAAGGTTCCTCATTTTAAATTAGAATTTTTTTTTATTGAACTTCTTTTTTATTTTTATTTCAAAAGAAGGTAAAAACTTAGGAGTCTTGAAAATGGCCTTTCAGGAGGCCTGAAACCGATTATCTGAATATCTATCGAATTTTCTTAACAAGTGCCATCAAGTTCTCAATTTCATGAAAAAAGGCATCCATTTATTAAAAATAGAGCGGCACAAAAGAAGGTTCCTCATTTTAAATTAGAATTTTTTTTTATTGAACTTCTTTTTTATTTTTATTTCAAAAGAAGGTAAAAACTTAGGAGTCTTGAAAATGGCCTTTCAGGAGGCCTGAAACCGATTATCTGAATATCTATCGAATTTTCTTAACAAGTGCCATCAAGTTCTCAATTTCATGAAAAAAGGCATCCATTTATTAAAAATAGAGCGGCACAAAAGAAGGTTCCTCATTTTAAATTAGAATTTTTTTTTATTGAACTTCTTTTTTATTTTTATTTCAAAAGAAGGTAAAAACTTAGGAGTCTTGAAAATGGCCTTTCAGGAGGCCTGAAACCGATTATCTGAATATCTATCGAATTTTCTTAACAAGTGCCATCAAGTTCTCAATTTCATGAAAAAAGGCATCCATTTATTAAAAATAGAGCGGCACAAAAGAAGGTTCCTCATTTTAAATTAGAATTTTTTTTTATTGAACTTCTTTTTTATTTTTATTTCAAAAGAAGGTAAAAACTTAGGAGTCTTGAAAATGGCCTTTCAGGAGGCCTGAAACCGATTATCTGAATATCTATCGAATTTTCTTAACAAGTGCCATCAAGTTCTCAATTTTATGAAAAAAGGCATCCATTTATTGTCTATACCTGCTCTGAAATGCTTCTGTTAAAAATAGAGTGGCACAAAAGGAGGTTGCCCATTTTAAATTAAAATATCTTTGTTTTTGGTTGAACTTCCTTTTTATTTTTATTCCAAAAGAAGGTAAAAACTTAGGAGTCTTAAATTGGAGAGGTATTCACATGCGGAACGAACATAAATTATAATTTATTTTGAAAATAGAAGTATTATTTCAACTCGACGTCAATTCCGAAGAAGTTTTAACGTTAAGGAAATAGAAGGATAATGCTATAGTGCTTCCTTTCAAGCATACCATACGCACATTGGTAGTCAAATTTTTAGAAACTATGTCTGTGTGTGACGCTAGAAGACAAGGCTGAACACGAATTTCAATATCAACAAAAATCATCCAGCGTATAACAGAAAATGTTTGGGAAGTTCCAGCGACACTCTGATTAACTCGAAAAAAAAATAAAAACGACGATTTTACAGGACCCCTAAGTGCATTCTTATAAAATCCATCCAGTGCAACAGCTTAAGTCTCATGACTTCTAGATTTCTACGATTAGAATAGACCGTCGTCTCTTTTTAAATCGTGGAAATGCAGCTGGAGAGGCTCATTTTTACTTAAAAGGATTTATTAATAAATAAGTTCACGTTACTGGGGCACAGAAAATTTAAAATTAATATAATCATATCGATTTGAAGCTTCTTCATAGTGAGAAAGTCACAGTATGGTGTGTAGTTTCCGAACACGTTTTATTTTTTGAAAATAAAGAAGCCCGAGCAGAAACCGTAAATCTAGAGCGTCATTGAAAGTATTTACTTGCCTCAATTAAGAATCGCTGAGATATATTGCTTTCAGCATGATTGTATTAAAACCCATACTCCGCGGCCTGCAGCAGCGTTTTTCAATGAACATTTCTATAATCGTTTAATTACCAAAAATTGAGAATTGAGACATCCCCCAAGCTTAGAGAAAAGCTTGGTTAGCTTCAAGAAAGAGTTTACTAAATAAGCTTCAAGCACTAGCCTAGCTCAAAGACTATATTCGGCGAGAAATAAAGGAAACAGGTCAAGAAACATTAATCAAAGTATCGTAACATGTTACAAAAAGAGTATCAATTTGTGAATGCAAAATTGGCCACCATTGGTAACAGACATTATTTTCCCGATTAATTGCTTAAAAATTGTAACAATGATAATAATTAAAACACTTGGTATTTGTTTCACAATATATTCAAGATATTCTCTAACATGTTTCGGCCTCGCGACCATTCTCAAAGAGAGTTATGTATAAACTGTTATATATAAACTAGTTATGTATAAACAGTTTATACATAACTCTCTTTGAGAATGGTCGCGAGGCCGAAACATGTTAGAGAATATCTTGAATATATTGTGAAACAAATATCAAGTGTTTTAATTATTATCATTGTTACTATGTTTCACCAAGAGCCAACCGCGCAATCAATCAAAACTATTAAAAATGTAGAAACTGTCTTTAACTTACATGAATAATTATAAATTTTTATTTTAGTCTTCTTCTTTTTTTTAATTTTTAAATGGATTACCTACTTTTACACCACCCTTCATATCCAAACCTTCCTAATTAAGATAGAGCTTAATGAAGACTGCGCTTAGATACAATTACTACCGTTCACTGCGGTCATTCTTTCGAGGTCAGAAATAATTTCCTCCCTTTTCATTAAAATTATATAGTGAAATTAAACCTTTAAGGGTCCTACTCGTTTATAAAGGCTTCTCGTTAAACAGGCGCAAACATTTTAATTGTAAATACCAGTACAAGTCCATTAAATAAGGTGATAAAGATGATGAGACGAATATCTCGTGTGGAAAACTCCTTTGGTGTCAAATATATTCTGCGACTTTGTGATTGAGCAATTGAAAATTTAATGCCGTGTAGTTGCTTATTGGCAAGTCATCAGTCTTATTGTGTCTTAGATTTTTTTTCTTTTTTTTTGTTCTTTGTCTTGTTGCTTGTAAACCACCTGAAACAGAATAAAAACAAATTAGAAGTAAGAAAAAGTAGAAAGTCGGAAATTTATTGCAAGTACTTATTCTGAGAGTAATGGCTATATTTTCTTGTTTACTGTAAATTATCGACAATAGATGGCACTAGGCTAACTAGTGACGCTTTTCACTCAGGAGGAGATATAAACTTACGTTTTGTTGCTTCGGTCAGCTACCCTCAGGCATCGACACATTGAGCCAGAAACTGGTGTCTGGTACATGTTGTCAATTGATGATGGCACCTACATATATTAGTTCTCGTCGAGCTAATCCCGACAACTTTATTTGTAAACAGAGTACAAAAAAATTTAACAATAAAAAGAAGTAGAATCCTGATTTATTCATAGTGTTGTTTGGGTTTTTTGCTGGCTTTTATTGAAAGGGTTGCTCACATTTAACACATGTGATGTAGTAAACTTGAAGAGATTTACCACTAAACACCAAAACACTTTTTTGAGCTGCTCGACGCACTTTTCGCTAACCATGTTAGCATCATCAGGAGATGATTTAATCTCCGTGAGATTAAATAATCTCCGTGAGATTAAATCACCTTCTGATGATGCTAACCTGGTTAGCGAAACGTGTGTCGAGCAGTTCAAAAAAGTGTTTTGGTGTTTAGTGGTAAATCTCTTCAAGTTTAGCGTTCACACCAAAGGTTCCAATAGAAGAATTGACATGTGATGTAAGTGATTCTTATGATTTTTCAACATCCATATTGTTTCGTTTGATAAGTGCATTCTTATTATACCCTAAAAGACACTAGTGATATCGAAATTATATGCTTTGAAAGGTTTATTTATTGTGAATTTATAAAGTATTCTAATGTAAAAAGGGTAAGAAGAAAAGGTTCTGCCCTAAAAAATCTGCAAAAGGATATATGAATTAAACTCCTCCCAGTAGACAAAATAAATGTTATTATCCTTTTGGATGTCCGGCTTGGAAAATACTAAACAAAGGCATACTACGATACCCACGTACTAAAGGAATTGAAATAAAATGAATGAGAATAAAATAAAATGGCCCGTAAAAAATTGGAGATTAAAAAAAATTACAAAAACACCATTAATAATTAATTTGATTACACAGGTCGACATAATTTTAATTAAATTTTTCAAAAAGAATAAATATTTATACTTTGGCAATTTACATTTAATCTACAACGAGTAGAGGGTATTTTCTCCTAGGGGTTGACTCGGAAAATATTGTCTAGCGTCAGTTTATATATCCAGTAAAAAAAAGATGGAGAAAATAGTGTAAAGGCCAAACGAAATAAATGAGAAAGTTAAGAGACTGGAAAATTGGAAAGAAGCTTAGAACGGATCTAAAAAGTGGAAATCGAAAACGGAGAATTAAAAAGGTGAACAGAACAGGAAAAAAAGGATCGATTAATTAGGAAGAGATGTTAGAAAGAAAAATCTGACTTTCTGTATTTATCACTTTGTTCAATACTATGTCAAACATGACTGGTGCCAATTCATTCCCCTCTCGCAAACCTCCGATCTCCATTTTTACTATTGTGAAGTTTGGGATTTTACTGTTCTTTTAGAGTTAAACATCGTTCTCTTGAATAATTTAATAAGCTTAACAGGCTAATAAGCTTAGTTAAACCTTCTTAACTTACTGTTCTTTGTATGCTGTCGTACGCCTGTCTCAAATCTTTAAGCATCTTGAACAAAGGAACATTAAAGTGTTTTCTCCATTATTTGACTGGCTATGAACAACTTATTCAGTGGCGACTCGTGAGGAACGGCGTTGGGGTGCCGCCCCTCCAGCATTTATCACAGTAAACAATTTTTAAGAGCAAAAAACACCATATTTTATTTCCGTTCAGTTTCTTTCTGTTAACTCATTTTCCTGGCTCACTTCCTATATAGGGTTTCAATAGCACGAAAAATAAAAAGGAGGAAGGGGAAAACAAAAAAAATCTTCAGCAGCACTATTTTCTTCTACGCCTTCTTACTTTAAAAACCCACGAGCCGCAACTAACTTATCTATTGTTGATATAAGATCACCTTCTTTAATATATGGTGCTATTCTCTGTCTTACTATTGTTAGTTCAAACTTGATTTATACAAAAGTTAAGTTATGCAAAACACTGATAAGAAACGATAGTTTTCTCATTTTAGTTTCTCACTTCTAGTATGTTGGTTATTATTTCACCATCTGCATTCCTTGATTAAAGTCTCTTTGAGTGTAAGCTTTTTACTATCCTAATGTCACGATGAAAGTTTCGTGTGTCCTGTTTGTCGTATGCTTCTTGTATCTTCTCTATTTTCGTTTTTAGTAGTTCCCGTTTTTTCTTTTTGCATACAAATTTTCACTTCACTTATTCGATCCGTATGCTGTCTTCGTTTCATCTTAAGTTCCTTTGCTTCTATTAACATTTGGTCCAGTCTCTTTTGAATTATTTTTATTAAATGGCAACCGGCATTCTAGCCTGGTTTCAATTATTTGCAACACCGGTCGACATGATTTTTGTAACATTGATGAGAATACCCTTTTTGTGTTTCATTTAGGTAGTTATTAAAACACCTTTTCACAGAAATGACCTGGCACGTCCTATTTTCTGTTTTTCGTCTGCTTTTCCTTTATATCTTGGAATCATTGATATTATTTATACCTGACTTTGGAGTGGACAATGTAGGAATTACCACAAGACCGTAGAGGGAATATTCCCACAATATTCTATGAACCTTTAAAGGCAGTTTTATTGTTTTCTATAGTTTAGTTTGTTTCTGTTTCTAGTCATCGATTTTGCAAAAATCCAGCGGATAAATTTTGTGATATATGCGGAGATTTATTTTAAAGTCACAGGCTAGGAAGTTAAAAAAGCCTAACTTGTATATTTTAAGTGCGAAATTGGAGATCAAGATAAAAGTTGATCTCTTCGTGTTTGCTGTTTGAATTGTCACGTAAATTTAGTGCAGTAGATGCATCGCAAGAAAAATTCTATACTGTTAGCTGTTCCGGTGGTGTGGAGAGAACCTACTGACTATGTAACTGATTGCTACTTTTGTATCACTAAAACAGAAAGGATTTTAAAAAAGCAAAGAAAAAAATCAGTATCGAAATTTGCCTTCTGAACTTAGGCTAGTTCCTCATAGCCAAGAGCTACCGGTACCGATTGCGTTTTTAAACCTGGACTTGCGATCCAATAGTTTTAACAACTTCCAGTGAACCTCACTTGATAACTCAGAATAAATTAAATTTTTTCGTACGTGACCTGAGATCATCAAAATAAAAATCGAGACTTCTTGGTTCCAAACTTCAACAGTGGAAGTAGTTGGAAAAAAATACAAGGGTTTCACTTTACCGAAAACGAAATGTAACATTTTCAAGTTTTTATAAAATGAAAGGATCGCTATGTGTCTATTGTGATACTGATGGTTTAATTAATATGGAACTTGTACCTTCTGAATGGCGTATTTTCATAAATTCGTCGAAATACAGCCTAAAAGCAGTCTTTATAATGGAAACATAAACCCATCTATTCCTAGCCCATTCACTAACAATGAAAGAAACCTATGACAACTTAGTTAAATATGAACAGTATCAGTGAAGTATTTAAAAGTGATAGATATATGGCTAAGACTTCAAGGGGGTTTTACAAAACATTGTTATTTTTGTGTCTATGGAACAGTAGGGCAACAAAAGAACATTAGAGTAAGAAAAATTGGCCTCATAGAACTTCTTTTGAACCTGGTACTTTAAACATAAAATATACCCACCCGTGTTAACACAAAAAAGGTGTTTTCGCCTCTCCATATTAAGCTTAGATTTATGAAAAAGTTTGTTAAAGCCATGGATAAAGAAGGTAATGGTTTCAAGTATCTAAAAGAAATATTTCCTCAATTAAGCGATACAAAAGTGTGCTTTCATTTTCAAGAAAAATTAAATGAAAAGAAATTGGCAGCTTGGAAGTGTTTTGTAAGTGTAGTGAAAAAATTTCTGGGTAACAAGAAAGATGAAAACTATAAAAACCTCATATGATCTCTTGAAAGCTTATAAAAGACTAGAGTGTCATATGTTTTTAAAAATGTATTTTTTACACTCCCATTTGGATTTTTTCCGGAAAATGTGGGTGCAGTAAGCGACGAACAATGAGAGAGGTTTCACCAGGCCATCAGGACGATAGAAGTAAGATACCAGAGATGCTGGAACCCATCTATGTCGGGCGACTACTGATGGTTTTTAAAAAGAGATGATGCTACAGAACACAATAGGAAAAAGGGAAAGTTTTTATCGCTATATGACATCTCACGTAATATATTTTTTATTCACACAATCCTCAGTAATGTTTTTGCATAAATTTAACACGTTTTGCATGTTTATATCAAATAAAAATTAGATTGTAAAAATAGGTCGTCTCCTTTTTTTCCAACCACCGACCCCCTGTAACAGAAAAACTGTACAGTAATTAGCTTTTCATTTTTCAGCTTTATGACTGCAAAATACTTTATATACACCTATTTTCATCAATGTTACCTCAAAAAGTGTAAATCTGTTGAGCCACATTGTCTATTCTACGGTAACATTTTTAAATTTAAATACTGTAAGCAGGGAAAGATGTAGTTAAGGTTTGATCTTATGTTCTGTAACATCACCTCTTTTAAAAAACCAGCATTAGCCGCCTAACATAAATGGGTTCCAGCGTCCCTGATATCTTGCTTCAATCGTCCTCATTAACTGGTGAAACCTCTCTCCTTGTTCGTCGCTTACTGCATCTAAATTTTATGTAAAAAAGTGTAAAAAAAGTGCATTTTTAATGACATGCGACACCTTAGTATTTCATAGGCTTTCAAGAGTTCATCTATGAGGTTTTTATGGTTTTCATCTTTCTTGTTACCCAGAAATCCTTTCACTATACTTAAAAATCAATTCAAAGCTGTCAATTCCATTTAATTTTTCTTGGAAACGGAAATCACTAAGAAGCTTCCTTATTTGGGGTCTAATAAATATACCTTTTTTTGTTTTACCACTCACATCACTTAATTGATGAAATATTTCTTTTAGGTAGTTGAAACCATTACCTTCTTTATCCATGGCTTTGACAAACTTTTTCATTAATCTAAGCTTCATATGGAGATGCGGAGTAAAGCACTTTTTTTTCGGTTAACAAGAGGAGCATATTTTATGTTCACCAGCTACCAGGTTCAAAAAAAGCCACTCTTTCTTACTGCAGTGTTTGTACTTTTGCAATACTTTATACCAAAGTACTCTTTACCATTGTACTCCAAAGTCAGGTATAAATAATTTCAATGCCAGACCATTTCTGTTAAGAGGTGTTTTGATAACTACCTAAATGAAACACAATAAAGCATTCTCATCAATGTTACAAAAATCATGTCGACCTGTGTTATGGATAAATAAGGATATTGGAAACTCACTATAAAAACCAATATTACAAATAGTTAAAACCGGGCCAGAATGCCGGTTTGGCCATTTAATAAAAATAACCCAAGAGAGACTAGACCATATGTTACTAGAAGCAAAGAAACTTAAGACGGAACGAAGGGACCAAATAAGTGAAGTGGATACGCGTATGCAAAAAAAAACGAGAACTACTAAAAACGAAAATAGAGGAGATACAAGAAGCATATGACAAACACGACACACGAAACTTTCGTCGGGATATTAGGATAGTAAAAAGCTTACACTCTAACGAGACTTTAATCGAGGAATGCAGATGGTGAAATAATAACCAACATAGTAGAAGTGAGAAACTAAAATGAGAAAACTACCGTTTCATATCAGTGTTTTGCATAACTTAACTTTTGCATAAATCAAGTTTTAACTAACATAGTAAGACAGAGAATAGCACCATATATTAAAGGTGATCTTATATCAACAATAGATAAGTTCAGTGGCGGCTCCTGGGTTTCTAAAGTAAGAAGGCGTAGAAGAAAATTGTGCTACTGAAGATTTTTTTTGTTTTCCCCTTCCTCCTTTTTATTTGTCGTGGTATTGAAACGCTATACAGGAAGTGAACCAGGAAAATGAGTTAACGGAAAGAAACTAAACGGAAATAAAATATGGTGTTTTGCTCTAAAAAATTGTTTACCGCCGTGATAAATGCTGGAGGGGCGGCGCCCCAACGCCCGCCCTCACGAGCCGCCACTGAATAAGTTGTTCATAGTCATAGTTCAAATAATGAAGAAAACACTTTAATGGTCCTTTGTTCAAGATGTTTATAGATTTGAGACAGGCGTACGACAGCATACAAAGAACAGTAGGTTATTAAATTATTCAAGAGATCGATGTTTAACTCTAAAAGAACTGTAAAATCCCAAAGTTCACAATAGTAAAAATTGAGATCGGAGGTTTGCGAGAGGGGAATGGATTGGCACCAGTCCTGTTTGACATAGTATTGAACAAACAGTGATAAATACAGAAAGTCAGATTTTTCTTTCTAACATCTCTTCCTAATTCATCGATCCTTTTTTTCCTGTTCTGTTCGCCTTGTTAATTCTCGGTTTTCGATTTCCACTTTTTAGATCTGTTCTAAGCTTCTTTCCAATTTTCCAGTTTCTTAACCTTCTCGTTTATTTCGTTTGGCCTTTACACTATTTTCTCCATCTTTTTATTACTGGATATATAAACTGACGCCAGACAATATTTTCCGAGTCAACCCCCAGGAGAAAATACCCTCAAAATACCCTAATGTCAATTGCCAAAGTATAAATATTTATTCTTTTTGGTGCGATATTAACTAAGATCCGACTTGGTTTAATTTGAATACTAGCTGGTTCGCTGTTCATTTGTTCATTGTTGTTTTTGCTGCTCTTGCTTGCTTGTTTTTGCAATGCTGATCAGCTGTTTATCGTTTTCAGCGGTTATTCTTTACCTCTACGGCGAATTGTAGTTCAATATGTTTATATATATATATATATATATATATATATATATATATATATATATATATATATATATATATATATATATATATATATATATATATATATATATATATATATATATATTAATTTCAAAAACAATATTAATTCCGGTCCTGTGCACTACACTTAAATAAAAGGTTTAAAGTGGTCGCCGATCCATTCTACACAAAGTTGGGCTCGACTTACCTAAGAGTCGGTGCATGCGCATAATAGTAATAAAGGATTCCCCCTAATAGTTTGAAAATCTTTGTTGATATGTTGTTTGCCTAGAAGAATGAGGATTATCAACTGGTCAAAAACGAGTATCGTAAGAATTGTGAATTCTATTTCGGTTAAATAAAGCCTCGTCATTAACCAAAATGTTTCTGGTAAAGTTTTGATTCGTCCTATGATGGTATAAGAGCAACTCGCAGATCGCTGCCATCCCGCATTGTTGTAAAATTATTTTTTTGCTCAGTTCAACTTGCCGTGCTATTTCTCGAATATTTGTTGTTGGGCCTTCCTCCACAAGAACCAAAATTTGTTGCTCTCGTTGCACGTTTTCAGGTACCCTCAGTCTTCCGGTATTCTCTCAAATCATCGGTGTCTTAGACTCTTTGCACAACCAGAATAAATTATTTCGGCAATGGGTGAACCCGAAAAGAAAAACGTTCAGCATATAGCTGAGATGCAGCATTGGCATTTTGAAGGCCTTCTCCATAAATTAACAGCATGTCAACTAATTCACTATTCTCATTCACTTTCCAAAAATCACGGTAGAAATCCACGTTAAAACTAACAATAAAATTTAAGATAAGAAAATAAAAGAATTGCATGATTCAGAAAAAAATGATAAACATTAGTTACATCTTCTGTTTATTTTGAATTTGCGGAGTTCGATCGACTAAATTTCTTTAAATTATTTTAAGAGCGGGGTTTTTTCTTATTTTTTAAGATTCATTAAAGGTTGTAGCGGTCTAAATTTAGAGCTATTTAAAAAAATTGAGATTTGGAAAAATGTTGGTTTTGAGTACTTCCACACGCTGAATATTATGAATATTTTTATGTAATATTTCTAGACAATGTTGAAAATACCTTACATTTCACATCTTTCTGTTCAATATGGCCGCCTTTGGCGCGGATGATGGCATCAAGTCTTGCTATGAAAGTATCGCACGCTGCACGAATGTGAGTCTGTGGAATTCGTTGCATTCCAGACGAAGCGCTGACTTCAATGTGTTCAAACTCTCATATCTTAGCCTTCAAAATGGACCATATGGAGAAGACGATTTGATTCAAATCTGGTGAGTATGGAGACCATTGCTTGCCATTGCGAAGAAATAAACTGTAGAACGTGATTTTGTTGCATCGAATTAGCTTTATGGGACGGTGCCGAATCCAGTAGAAATGTCCAACGGTTGGAACTAAAGTGTTTGCGTCCAAGGGATCAAAGCATCGTTTAACAGCTTTTTGGGTACACTTGCTGGTTCACCTTATCGCCCGATAAAAACGACCGCAGAGCGACCATTTGCAGTTTCAGTTTTCAAAATTGTCGCTACTTGCCCTTTAACCACACACAATCGTTTTGTTTGCTTGCGCCTTCCTGGACAAAATGTTCTCATTAGGAACAACTTTTCGAATTCGCCACTTGTGTGCACGCCTTTGATCGTTGAAGTCTTATTGCCTTTTGTGCCGGTATTAAATCTTGCCCTTTTTGCTTCGTGTAAGGCTTCAATTTAAGTTTATATGTCAGTATGCGGCATACGCTTGAGTCGGACATATTCAGCTGCTTAGCCAATTTTACTGCACTCTGACGTGGATTTCTTTCAATTCATGCCCTTACCTTTCGAATCATTTCTGGTGATGTTGCGGATTTTTGACCTCCTCTATGGCGTTTTGTGAGGCTACCATTATCACTGTAACAATAGCAGATTGCGATTTTCCTACTAAATACAAAACAATCGCACTATTACGATTGAATTCCATTACGAATATTTCTTTTCAGTTACGACATAAAACGATATGCCTTTGTACATTTGTAAACAATATTATAAAATAAAGTCTGTCAAATTTTGAGAGCGCTATGGTCTTCTCTTCGGCGGTTACAGCAGCGTGAAGTTGGTAACACTTCGAGTGACGGACCCTGTACGGTGAAAAGTCGTTCACTGTTTGACCGATCTACAATGTTTATATTGAATTAAATCGCTTAAACATTTTGAATTGTTTTTTCACTCAGCACTAATGCAAGGCACTATACAGGATGTAATGCAAGTAACTTTCGTAATTTAACTCAACTTCACAAAATTTCAAAGAAAAACAAGGGTCAAAAACTTATGGGTATCCGCGAAATAACAAAATTTTTAAATCACCAAAAATTAATATTTCAAGCAAATATGTGTATATAATGATGTGACAACGCCGCTACATCCCCACGACAGGTTCAGTTATTTTAAAATGGCGACAAAAATTATTTTTATGTATGCCAGTGCCTGTATTTAAAGTCTATTTATACCAAAAGTGTATTCTGTACGCGAATATCACGATATGATTCTTATTTACGCAGAAGCCCGTATTAAAAATAAGGAATTTTTGCTACTACCGACCAGATTAGAAATATAGGACTTTTTCAACATATTCATGAAAATTAGTTAGTCATGGTGTGCATCAGCGGCGGTTCAGGGGGGAAAAAAAGGTGGGGCATGTATAACCAAATTTTGGAATGGGGATTTGGAAAATGCGTCGCAACCAAAAATTTCTTAATATCATGCACACACTTTGCTGTGTAGAAATACGGATTTAATTGTGAGACATCAAATTTTCATTTAATTTTTTACATTTTTTAGGTAGGGCACGTGCTCACATGCCCTTATGGACCAACCGCCAATGCTGTGCATATTTCGGACATTTAATTTTATGAAACAATTAATCATGTTTTTTAAAGTGACGTGAATGTGACGTTTGAAGCTGGGTCCACACCAATAAAATTTCGCGTGTGTGTTGAATTTGTTTGAATTATCTGGTGGACAACAGATGGTTGGTGTGCGTGCTGGGCGGCAACAATATTTGCGTGTGACTTTGGGTGTCAGAGCGTCTACATTGTTACGCAGGCACACCACATCGAAGTGGATCCAGCTTTAAAGGTGTTATAGGTGTATATACAATAGTGTTTTTTAGGTGTGAAAAATTAGTGATAAGAATCACTAGATTCATTCACTTCACTAGAAAAGCCTAAAAGTTTTCGAATGGTTTCTACACTACAACTTTATAGGGAGATCCAAAAGGAGTTTACCAAAAAAATGAACCAACCAACAATTTTGCAATATTTTTGAAAATATGTTTTACCTTTACAACCAAATTTATACGTACCTACATATTTAAAATACAGTATTAATACATACATATATAAAGTATCTTAATTATTCACACTCTATTACATACATAAGTACATATGTATGTACATATTTTACATTTTTCTGTTTTCAAATGTAACCCCAGAAAATCCCTTGCCAACCGCGGCCCTCTATCCGAAACGAAGGATTACTGTATATGTTTTAAGGAAACTTTTTGTTCAAAATATTATAAAGAGTCGTTGATTAAACTTTCGAAAATTTTCTGTAATTTTCAAATGCCTCTGTTCTATTATTTTATTAGACTGATTTCACTCAGTAGATCCGGATTTTCCACGAGTGCAGTTAAACTCATTTTCAGTGAGGCAGGATCGGCTCTCCGGCTTTATATATCTAATTAAAAAAAACAAATTTTATAAAAAGATTAACAGAAAATGAAGTAAAATGCTTCATTATTTGGATAATATCCAGCTAAAAAAAGCAAACAATGTTAAGTATTCATCATGTGCCCTAAGAAAAACTCTCCCCATAAAAGTTTCGCACCCCCTACCCTGACGACCGAGGGTTTATACGTCGGGGCTGTTCGTTTCTATCTGATACTGAGACAAGACAACAAACAAGGTCTCGTTTATCATTTAACGGATACGAATGGGAGTTTTCCTTTTAGGTCTGCGGTATGTGTACGGCGTTAAACTTGAACGACCTTGACGCTGTCTTCGTATTTCTGAATATTTCAAGCTTCTAAGCTTAATTTTTAAGCTTCTAAGCTTCTAAGCTTCTTACAATATTCAATACTTAGATTGCTAAAAAAGTTTGTGAGATCTTCCGATAACTTATATCGGATTGTCCGAAAAGTTCGCATAGACTTTTCCATTAGTTGTTTTTTTAACGCTTATAAACAAAAATCTGTGCTGAAGCTGTGCTGAATTAGTAATGTTTATTTACATCATCGCAATGTATTCACAAAATGAGACCCGTATACGAAACATCTTTTTATTAAAGTATTTTTCATTTAAAAACAAGTGTTAGAAAATTAAATATAGGTAATAATAAAATAATAAAATAAACATAAATATTAAGTAATAGCCAAAGTTGTTTGAAAGAATAATTTTTATGCGACGGTTAATTTTGGTTTTCACTTAAAAGTTTCTCTATAGCATGTACAAAACTAAAACCGTTACAAGTCATCGATGATGCTATTGAAGAACAGCAGAAATACCACTACATAAATTAAATAATAAAAGGATCAAATGAAATGTATTCAATAAATTTCAAATTTAGCAGCTGTATTCGGTTAGCAGCATATGCGACGTTGTCGAATATAACATTTTTCTTGTTGATATTTATTGGCACATTTGGAGGTTATCCCATATATAGATAATACAGTGTGTAGAATCTGAACGTTCACTTTCATTTCATCGAAAACAACATTCTTTTAAAAACTACCACAGCAGTGGCAGTTGGTCCATAAGGGCACGTGGGCACGTGCCCTACCTAAAAATAAAAAAATGAACTGAAAAAATAATTTCAGAATTTATATTAATTTATTCTCTGTACTGTCTATGATCAGGCTTCTTGCGACTTCTATAGTCTAACATACATAATGTCATTCGCGGTAATGAAATAGGTCGTAGGTTGCCGAAGCGCACCAATTAAAGAACATGTGCTTTGGGCACTGACAAGTTTGTTCCTCTACTATTTTCTTTACTATCGTGTGCGAAAAACCAAGGCAATAATGTATCGGTTTGCTGGTAACCCGGAGATTAAACGCATTTTTACGTCATATCTTGGGCGCTGCCCCATTCACAACAGTCAGGTGTTTCTTGCCATCGCGCTTATTGAGTTTTCAAGTAGTTACAAAGTGAATATTTTGAACGATTACAATAGTGAAGATGAATTCAGTGCAATATATGAATAGAAATAATGTCACATTAATATTTGAGGACCGAATTGTCATAAAAAAATCATCAAATCTGTCTGCATTTCCCGCTTTCTTTTCTCGATCATCCAAAAGGACAGCTGTTCTTGACAGCGTAGTGAAAAAACATCTACCCCATGCGGCCCCTACCAGATGGAAATTAACGTCTAAATGTGTGAATACTGTTTACATTTACAAAGAAGAATTGCAAACATGCCTTGAAAAAATTAAGGACGCCCAGTTGGATAAAAATTCTATTAATCAAGCTCAGGGGTCAATAAACTATTTGGTGGATGATAATTTTAAATTTTGGTTGTTTTTCTTCAATAAAATAATGCCTCACTGCGACATTCTCTTTGATCAACTGCAAAGTAGTCAACTAGATGACCTTAAAGTTAAAACGAATTTGGTAACTTTTTCAACAACGATTGAAAATATTAGAGACAATATAGAAATATAAATTAATCAAGAATTTGGTAACTTAACTGGTGAAGAATCTACAACGATCATAGAGAATTGCAGAAAGAAACGGAACTTTACTGACAAGAAGGACCCCAATCCGAATGTCAGGATATGCAAGGAAATCTGTGATACCTTAACCATACAGGTTCATGAACGTTTTAGTTTCGAATTATACCTAATGTTGCAAATGTTTTTGAAACTGAAAAATTTGGTAAATATCGAGCCGTCTTTCCAAATGAAGACATTAAAATTGTGTGTAACCTGTTTGCAAACGTAAATTACTTAAAATTAAAAACAAACAATTTAACTAACATTTAGTGAATCTGTGGAATTGCAGACTGTTTTGTTTACCGTCCCTATGACGACTGTGGGAAGCGAAAGATGTTTATCTACCCTCAAATGAATCAAAAAATTGCTAAGAAACACTATAGACCAGGAACGGATGTGCGCGTTAGCAATGCTATCTACTGAAAAAAAATCAAATTTTCATGATCAAGTCATCGACCACTTTGCTGCTCAGAAATTTAGGAAGATGGACTTCAACTACAAACAGATTTAATGGTCATGATCGTATGGTCAGTTTAGCAAAATTTTATTATCTAGGTACCTATTTGAAAATTTAATGTCTGGCAGTTTCACTCGTATTTCTACACCAAAGTGTGTGTATGATACTAAGAAATGTAAAGTTTTTGGTTGGGACGCATTTTCCTATCCCCATTCCAAAATTTGCTACCATAGACGACAAGCTTTTTTCCCATCCCCAGTAGCATAGGGGATCAATGTGTTCAAAGCTTCCGTTACTAGGCTTTGGTATTTACATATTGGTGCAAACTGGAGTTAAAAATTCTAGTTGTAGCGTTTTGTCGGTCGATATTTCAATAAGTTAGTTGTGAATCTCAATAGGTAATTCAGCAGCTGTAACATTTTCATCAAACGGATTGAGAACCCATGTTTTCGACAAATTATCGTTAATATCTGGAAAATATTCCATTTTCAATTCGCGTAAATGCGTTTTCATGCTCTCCAGCAAGCGATCCATACGATAATCGTTCAAAAAGTTCTTGGCATACGTCAAGTATGATTTATTAGATAACGAGCTTATCAAGTAAATTAGTATGGACATTTTCTGAAAAAACAATTGTGTTTAGACTTATGTAAAACCGATTTTTTTGAGTTTATTGACGTTTTGTAACAGTAGGTGAAGCATGGATTCAACATTAAAAGCCAGAGTCGAAGCAGCAGTTCAGACAGTGGTAAAAATAGGTAAAAGTGTTAAAAAATGAAAACGGTACTATCTTCTGGAAAGGACATTGGTACAGTTTTTTGGGATACTACTGGTATAGTACCTATGAAGCGCTTGGCAAAACGCGGAGCCGTCACTGGAGAATAATACGCATCAGTAACAAACCAACTGAAGGATGCTATTCAGGCTAAACGTCCTTCGTTCTTCACGATAATGCACCTATTTACATATCTCGGTTGTTGAAGCAAAACTCTATAACCCACACATATGTTCAAAAGTTTGGAATATTCAAACATTTCACTTTTTTATTAGTATTAAGTTTTTGTTTTACTCGTTTACGTAAACATCATTTTATTACAACTCTTACTGGTTCCGAATAAAACTCGACAACAAATAATTTTGTAGTAAAAAAATTACAATGCACCAATTGCCTTAAAAAGTAATGTAAAAATTAAAAAAAACAACTTTCAATAACAATAATAAGCAGTAGTTCCTCCAGGGATCTGTATGCATGCCTGTAGGCGATTTGGCATGCTGTCGATTAAATGATCCTGAAAATCATTTTGGGCTTGTGGAATTCTCTCCCATTCTTTACCAGCATGAAAACAAATCCATCGCCCACTGAGCTTCGAAACAGATGCAAAACATTATTTATTTCTTCCTCGGTGTACACACCACCAGTGACTCTTCTCTCCAGGATCAGTAGAGGTGTTCGTGTACCCCTCATAATATCACCCCAAAACATCACGTTCCCACCTTCAAATGGGATACGTGGTTGAGTTGTTTCTAGCCGGGGTTGTCGACCTGGAGCTCTCCAAACTAATGTTCTTCGTGAATTAGAAACTAAGCCAATTCTCGTCCCATCGGATAACATTGCGTTATTCCAAGTAGGACTATGATTCACTATTTCTAGAGCTCATTGCAATCTAACATTTTTTTTGAAGGGGTAGTTTAGGAGCACGTAAAGGTCATCTGCGATGCAAATTTACCGGTTTCAGTCTGTGTGTTATCGTTTGTCGTGAAATATTTACCCCTTCAAACCTAACAAGATCCCTTGATATACCACTTGTAAGTTTGAGACGATTTCTGCGAGCTATCACTGATATCTGCCAGTCTTGTGCAGCTGTTGTACATCGCCACTTCTGGGGCGATTCTTTACGTCATTTGTCTCTTGGAATTTTTTATGAATTTTCCATACAGCACATTGGGAAATACCTAAAATTCCCGTGATATCACTTTGATTAAAGCCCTGTTGTAACAAAGCAATTACATTTGATCTGTTAAAATTAGATATCATGTTTCTAGGCATTTTTAAACGGATTAATTGAAAATTGAAAAATAACTGAAATATTGTGTAACATACCAGTATCAACGGAATGGGCAAAAATAGAAAAACCTGTGTTATCAGCATAACAATTTTTTTTGTTCATAATAATAATTCTAATATCCATCACAATTTTTAGAGTATTTTAGGCGTAGATATCCTATTTGTAAATATTCCAAACTTTTGAACATATGTATATGCTTCGACGTATTTCCATATGCACCTTACTCGTCTTATTCCACTCCCAGCAATTACTTCCTTTTCCTTGACCTGAAAATGTAGCTCCCTAAAAGAAGATTTACCTCAACCGCTAATTTTGCAGAATTGGATAAGTCACATTGTATTGAAGGTATAAAAAGTTGTTTTTTTTGTTGAGCCGAGAATTTTTTTAACCACCCTTATATGTATGTGAAGTCTATGTTTACCCGGTAAGTGGCCATTCATAAAACACGCAACGTAAAATTCACATATTTTTGATTCCACCCTTCCCCTTTATTACGCTATCATGTCACCATAACCACGCTACCAAATAATACGCCACAAAACCAGACAACCCCCCCCCCCTCATTTAATAATATTTGATTATTAGTAACATAAAAATCATTTCTATATAACCTCATTTATTTATAGGATTTTTGTTATTAACAAAAATCGAAATTCGACTTTTACAGGTTCAATTTCAAACGCCGCATCCCATCACGTCACGTTTGTTCAGACCCACTCCGCCCTCTATGTCATGTTAGACAATTGCCCCTCCGCCCCCTTTTTGGCGTACGTATTTTATAGATGACCTCTAATAGCTTATCAGTATGTTTACTCATAGTTAGAGACTGGACTTGTTAAAATTAGATAATTGAATAAACTGTTCCGCAATGCAATGGCGTGCGCCATCACTTCAATTTATAAAACTCTCTATATTGCCAAAATGTTTATAAATTCATTTAAATTATTTTTTGTGAGTATATTGGATTGTTTCGTTTTTTTATGCTGTATGGTAAAAAAAGAACAGGTATGAAGTAAACACAACTATAAAGCTAAATTTAGTATTAATTAATCTTGAATAGAACGACGACATACGACTATGATTAAGTTTCGACTACCAATGGGTCAACACATCCCAGAGAAAATATTTTTAGACACTGGCGGGACAAAAATCCATTCAAACTGCGGTTCTTTTGGTCCCAGTGGTAGTTGAAGTATACTCAATGACGTAAAATCAGCTGTTGACCTTGATCCCCATTATTGTGTTTTCATTTGACATTTTAGTTGTCAGATTCCAGTACGTTGAACCGTTTGCACATGTTTTTACTTATTTACGTAAGCGTTTTTTCTGTCTTTTTATGTCTTATTATTATATGTTTATTTCGAAAATAGGCTAAAGTTTTTGTGTTTTTACAATAAATTGTACGAGGGTTGATCAATAAGTACCCGTGTTTGAAATAAAGACGTAATTTTTTTCACAAATTTATTTTTATTTTTCAGCATAGACTCCTTTTAGGTCTATATACTTTTCTAAGTCTTTTCCAACTTTTTTAAACCATCTAAAAAATACTATTTTTCAAACTCCAAAATACACATCTCGGCGAGAACCTCTTCATTTGAGCTGATTTTTTTTTTCCTGCGAGCCATGTTTTCAAGTTAGGGAACAGAAAAAAAAGTTAGGGAGCAGTGCCAGGTCGGGCGGGTAAGGTGGGCGCGGAAGCAATTAGGCGCGTAGCGTAGTTCATGCAATTTGGCCGCTACAATTAGCGCTACAAGATGAATGTGCTGGTGCGTTATCGTGATGGAAGAACATTTTTTTCTTAGCCAAATGGGCCCGTGTCTTCTTCAATTTCTTATCGAATCTGTACCAACAACTCACTGTAGTATTGCCCTGAGGCATCCATGAGGATTATTCATTATCGGAATCCCAAAAAATCGTGTCTATAACCTTTCGGGCTGATGGAACCATTTTTGCCTTCTTCGAAGCAGATCCTCCCGGAAAAATCCATTGTTTTGACTGTCTCTTGGTCTCTGGCGTGTAATAATGTATCCAGGTTTCATCAACGGTGACTACTCGACTTAAAAAGTCCTGCGAATTTCGCTCAAAGCCATCTGCTTTAACATTGTTAGTCGTACCCGCTTGTTGTCCACCGTGAGCAATCGCGGCACCCATCAGGCCGACACTTTCCTCACACCAATCTTATCATTTAAAATCTTGATGGCCGTTCCGTACGAGACACCTACGGCCTCAGCTACTTCGCACACTTTCGTTCGGTGATCAGCGAGAATCATGTCACGGACCTTTTCGACGATTTCCTGCGAAAACTGCGTTAAATCAATATTTTCACGGTTGTCATAGATGGTGAAGGGTCCTCATAGACAGCATCCAACTTTTATTTCTTCGCATGTTTTTCCATCCAAAAATAAAAAAACGAATTACGGACCGATATTGCTATTTTTCCATTTTATCCGGAAATACAAAACACGAATGATGCAAACTGGCTGTCAAAAAAAAAACTAACCTATGAATTTATCTGAAATTCAGCATGAGATCGTTTCACAGTCTGGAGTACACAATGGTAATGTCAATTTCACTCGTCAACGCCATCTGTTATCAAACACGGATACTTATTGACCAACCCTCGTATATTTACATCATAAATTGACTTAGATAAGTAAACATTTTGTTGTGTTAGAGCTGTGTTGTGGTATTTTTTACTGGGACTTTGTATCCCACTGGTAATAAAACAACGTTCAGTGCAATGTTATGTATTATTTTAGAATGAGTAGAAGAACAATGACTGACCATAAAATGTTGGAAACGCTAGAAGATTTGATCGATGAAGAAGATTCGAATTTTTCGTCAACAACATAATTGAAATATGTGCCATCCAATAACGAGATAAATGAAAGTTCAAATGGAGAAAGTGATATTCACGGTATCGAAAATGAAGAACGAGGTGAAGATTCTGAACCAACAAATGTGAACTAAAGTACGTCAATTAGAAACCCAATTATTTGGGGAAACCTTCTGAAGATTTTATTCTAAAACATACGATTCCTGAGCATTCTAAATTACGAGTGCGAATATCATTCAACGAATCGCAAACCCAGTTGCTGACATTCAAATTAATGTTCCCTCAAGAGCCTCTTTATTTTTATCGCTGAGTGCACAAACGAAAGACTGATTTATAACAGGGTGAAAAACGAAAATATTCCACTGACAGATAAAGATGGTGTTGATTGGCCTGATGTAGGTTATGTCCTATAATTATGTTCCCAGTCATAGCGACTATTGGACAAAAAAATGGAATACATTGGATGGATTGGAGTCAATTGGAAATTCATTCATCAAGAAATACATATTGAGAAATCGGATTTTCTCTCAGTTTCTCAATTCATCTCAGTTTGTTGGCAGCCTAGACAACCTCTAGGTAATTGTAGTAACCCAAAACTGAACCCAAAAACTGAAGTTATAAAAACAAAACAAAGATGGTCAAAAAAAGAAGTCAGGTGGCCTACCCCTGCCCTACATATAACAAAACAATGGGAGGGGTAGATTTGGCATCACCGAATTCAAGTCTACGACTTCGACAGAAGATCCACTACGTTTTTTTATAAATCTGTTGTGGCAGCTGCTGTAAATATCCATGTTGTACATCAAAAGGTGGTAAAAAAAGGAAAATTTCTAAGTTTTCTCGTGAATCAGGCAGAACAGCTTGTTCTGACTAGACGTCAGAGTGTATTATGTAAAATTACAAGAAAGGTCAGTGGATCAAGCGATCTTCGATCAAAGAGGGCCAAACTTCTACTGAACAATGGAGATCATATGCCAGTCCCAACTTCTGGCCGGCGAAGATGCACCAATTGTAACCTGGACAAAAAAGATAAGAGGACCGAGTACATATGTTCAGCATGTATCATTCCACTGTGTACAAATTGCTTTACTCCATATCATAGTTAATTGGAATAGGTATTACAAATATGATATCGTGTAACCTAATTATTTTATATTAAGTTTTATTTATCTTGAAAACAAATGACTTTTTTTACCTCTATAATATATTTTGAATTAGAGTCTTCTGAATACCAATGGGACATAGTATTCCACTTATAAGTACAATTGGGACAATGTGTCCCATTACATTTCCCGTTTTTCGTAAGTTTCCCGGGGTAATGGAATTGTTTGTATTTTTTCAACTACATCTTGGGCTTGATTAATTAAACAAATTAGTCTGTTTTCATAATTGAGTCAAAAAAATGTAGTAGTCAAACGGTTAAACACACTCATAACTAGTGACCTTTCCCGAGCTCAGGCAATAATCTTGTTCTATAGAAAAATGAATTAATACTAACTATAGCTTTATGGCTATATTTACTTCGTACTGTTACTGTTTTATCATACAACATAAAAAACGAAACAATCGAATGCACTCAAAAAAATAATTGAAATTAATTTATAAACATTTTGGCACGCCATTGCCTGTAACGATTTATTCATTGATACTTTTTAACTAGCCCGGTATCTAGTAATGGGTACCAAAACGTTCAGGTGACGTCGGTTTCAGTAACCTATGAAGCGATACTTATTATGCATTTAACCAAGCATTATAAAAAGAAATATATAAATTCAACTTGCACCTTTTAAACAGTAACACAAATGAAGATAATAAAACACAAAAATAACAAAGTAAAAAATATTTATTTTATCTACTACTCTAACTAAACGCTATTATAAAACAAATTAAACTAACAAAAACATAATAAAAAATTATATATAATATAAAACGAATAACACTATTAACTTACGTTAAAAAAGGGGTTATATACAAAATGTGTGCCTCATCCCCATCACAAACTTTTAGTTAGCTTCTGATTCGGCCGCTTCCTTTTCCTGATACAGTCTTAACAAATCCATCGCGTCCTGTGCCTGTCTCTTCTCGCACAGGAACCTTCCCGATGCCTCTTTTAACTGATCCAAGAAAATTTTATCTGGATAGGTCAGGTCCGCCAATGACTCCGGGTCCATGTCACTCAACAGTTCCAATTCTGGACCCCCCAATAAAGATAAATGACAAAGATTCGTTTTCAAGCGCCCCACCAAGCCAGCCAGTTCACCACCTCGGGCATCATCCACTTGATCACTGCTGAATTCGCAGCGCGGATACGGTGGTGTCCATTTCTCGTTACTGACCAGTATCATTAGACTGGTATTTGGTTCCAAAGTAGCAAAATATTCTTCGTCATCGATCTCTGTTCCGTCCGCTTCTAAGACGACCGTGAAATTATCATCATTTACCATCTCCAACTTCTCCTGCACTTTTGAGGTTAGATCTTCGAGCGATACCGCAACAATTCCCTTTCGAACTTCTCGCGAATTGTTACAGATTTTAAACGGTTTTGTTTTTTGACTTTCGTCCGATTCCATAGTTACTGGACGTCCTGTAACTATGTTCAATTGGTTAATGGGCCACGACACACCTTCTAATGTTGGTAAACGCGATAAGAATGAATCAGAAACCGCAGACAGCAGACGGACTGTTGTGGAAGGTTGCCGCCCTCAGTTGGCGTGGTGCGTGGCGGGTTGCAGAGCGCATGGCGAACGAAAGGTCACTCCCGGTCATTCGACACAATCGATATTTTATATCAGACAATTGTTAAACACAATTAGCACATCACATTTAGCAATATTAAATTGTTATTAAAGTCAAGTTCAAACGATATGCTACATCTGGATTAAGGATTAACAATTTTAAAAAATTGATATATTATTGGTTGCATATATTACTTTTTTTAAATACAAAAGTGATTATATACAGCACTTATTTTACCCAAATAAATAAGGGAAAAAATAAATAGTAATGTTATTATTCAAAGATTTTAAAGAAAACTAATAATATGTACGTTTTTTAGAGTTTTATTATGTAGAAATAAAGAAAAGAAATAATAAGATAATTATTAAAAATTTAATTTCTAAATCCAGCGTTTTATATGACATATTGGTATATACGTTAATGTAATAACTAAAACATGAATATACTGGAATTATTATACTAGTCCTTGAAATATAACCTGTTTCAACTGTATTCTTTTTCCCCTTCTTCTCGTTAATTCATGTTTTAGTTGCTTTTGTGCTGTTCTTAATGACTTTTATAGTGGTATATATAGGGGTATAATTTTTTTTTATGACTGCTGTCTTATAATTTATGACACACGTAAAACCTATACCTTATAGCACACGATATGAAGCTTTTACGACCAAAACAAAATACTCGCTCACAGATAGCTATTCAAAATTACATTTTATTTTTGTAGAAACTATTATTTTTTAGTTGAATTTTATTAATTTATTTGGAATTATTTTGCAAAATAATACAACAATTCTACTGAACAATGTTTAATAAAATCGTTATTTTAACATGCATCCATGACTTAAAAATCCTTAACACTCAATATCCCTTAATGGCAAGGAAGACACATAATAAAACTATAACTTTTTTAATAATATGTTTAGCATTGTTAGGAAAAACTACATACAAATAAATTTGTATGTGTAGATCTAAGATGGGCTAATACATAGGTTTTGTGAAATTGCATTCTGGTATTATTTTCTTTTGAATTGAGGATGCTTCACGTTCCTGGTCAGACAAACCAGACTGATAATGATTAATTACGAAATTCACCAGAGCTCACTCCATTCAGCCATCATCTGTTTTGATAAGCATTTGAATATCATCTGACTGATAAGGACCATAAATGATAATGGGGAATTCCTTTTTTCAGATGTCTAGATGCGCAATATTTAGTTTTTTGGTTTTATTTGTGCTATGTAACATTTTAAAATTATGGTTAAAACTGTGATTTTCTCACATTAAGTGGTTAGCATGATGAAAATTATTTTGTTCCTTAATGACAAGGTAGACTGGTTCGGCCCTGTTAAATTTATAATGCGCATCTAGACATCTGAAAAAATTGAATTCCTCATCATTATCATTTATGGTATTACTAGGTTAATTGAAAAGTTCGCGGAGCGACACCTATAGAGCAGTAAAAGAACTATATAACCATACCACTATGATTCTGAGCTGCGACAACAAACCGTAGAGTGGACTGAGCCCGGTTGTTCAACTCCGAAGCAGCCAAAATCGAAGAATCCGAAACGGTCAAAATCGACCAAAAATGTTATAGCAATTTTTTGGGATGCAAAAGTCATTTTGATTATTGATTACCTTCAAACCGGTAAAATAATAACAGGAACATATTACTCAAACCTTTTGGATCAATTGGATGCAAAAATTCGTAAGAAAAAAACCTGATTTAACGAATAAAAAAATCATTTTTCATCAAGACAATGTACCGGCTCACAGAGGTGTTTTTGTAATGCCCAAATCAGTGGCAGCTAGTGAGGAAGGGCGTTGGGGCGCCGCCCCTCCAGCATTTATCACAGAAAACAATTTTTCAGAGCAAAACACCACAGATTCACCTACTATATAGGGTTTCAATATCACGAAAAGTAAAAAGGAGGAAGAGGAAAGCAAAAAATATCTTCAGCAGAACTATTTTCTTCTACGCCCCTTCTCTTTAAAAACCCACGAGCCGCCACTGGGCCAAATTGAAGAAGTTACACTACGAATTGCTGGAGCATCCACCATATTCACCAGATCTGGCCCCCTCTGACTTTCATATCTAATCAAATCTCAAAAAATTCCTACGTAGCAAGCGTTTTTCATCAAATGAAGAAGTTATAGCAGCCGCAGATGAGTATTTTGAAGGATTTCCAGAAAATCAGAGATGGAATAAATGAATTGGAGAACCGCTGGAAAAAAATGTATTGAGCTTAAGGGAGAATATACGGAAGAATAAAGTCATTTTTTCAGCTATAAACTTGTTTTATTATTTCCGCTCTGCGAACTTTTCAAGTAACCTAGTATTAAATTTTAGTCTGTTTTTTTTTTTATTAATTTCCATCAGGTAATATGTAAATATGTTAACTATTGTTTTGTATCTTCAGAATAATTTTTCTTCTTCCTGTTGTGGTACAGCCCGTTAGTGAGTCTTCAATCTTCGTTTAGATATATTGAATAAATCAAATTTGAGACTATGTACGAGGCGTGGTAATAAATAAAGTAATGAGGCTGGTGGCGTAGCGTTCGATCTGGCAACACTCTTAGCTTCCCTTTTGGGAGGGTGACAGACCAACATCTGATGCGAATTTAGTCTTGGTTTAAACTAGTGTTGCAAAACTTCAACGGAACTTTGAAAACAGTAACGGAGACAAGTTTCTCAGTGATTCTTTTTTTGTAATAAATTTGCCTAACGAACAAAATTTTCAAAATATAAAAATGTTCTAAAAAAATGTACAAACTTTTAAGGTTAACATTTCGGAAATCATACTCCTACCGTTTTCAAAACGAATCTAAAAATAAAGTATATTAATTTCTATAAATTATGAAAAGATAGAAAGTAAATATATTTTTTTGTGTATGTCAATGATACTTACATTGACAATTAGTTTTTAATGACAGTGACATACTACCAAAAAAAAAAAAATAAATAAATAAATTAAAAAAAAAAAATATATATATAGATATATATATATATATATATATATATATATATATATATATATATATATATATATATATATATATATATATAGATATATATATATATATATATATAGATATATATATATATATATATATATATATATATATATATATATATATATATATATATATATATATATATATATATATATATATATATATATATATATATATATATATATATATATATATATATATATATATATATATATATATAGGTGAGGTTTACCGTGTGATTGTGATTGTTTATTGAAATTATTAAATGTTTTTAATTGTATTCTTTAGAATCGGGAACCATATTGAATTTAAATCTACGGAAGGCATAGCAATACAGTTATTTTTATTTAAATTAACTATAGCGGTTTCTTCTAATCTTCTGTATTTTGTTACCGATTCTTTTAATACCGTTTTGGAATTATTCCAATTGATTTTATGACCCGATTCCCAGGGGTTTTGACAAATTCTAGATTTATTAAAATCGCCCTTTCTAAGAAGGTTTGGTTAAAGGCTCTTTTTTTCTAACATCTAACGGTCTAGATATCTCACCTATATAGAATTTGCCACATTCGCAGGGAATTTTATAAACATAAGAACAGATATTTTTGATATTTTTTGAGTTTTAGATCGCGGCGAAAAACCCAAAAAAGAAAACAGATGAAAGTGATTCCAATACTGCTACGAAGTGTAAACAAACCGTCTTCAGTGCCCCGTAGCTATCCAATGCAACTATTTTGAAGGAGACAATGTAGATTTGTAGTTTCAATTAAATAAAAAATCAGTCCCGTTTCTTTATTAATTAACACACCTCGCAGCAGGTGCACAGTAACTGCGGGGTCCATGCTTCGGAATAATATAAAACAATATTAATAATCATATACAATATAAGTATTTATTAAAATATTTAGAGGTCCATAATTCTGCAGTATCTTTTTTATATAAAAATTCTATAAAAACCCATTATATAAGATAGAAGTGTTAAAGCAGTAAAAAAATAACAATGGAAATCTTTCACAATATCTCAACTGCAATCAACTAATTACCAAATATCAAAAAATAACTTTCACAGATTTATTTGATATCCATGATGATCTTATCAAACTTATAACATTTAATAGTTAAATTACATAAGTTTGATAGGACGCCAACCAAGCAATTGCGTCAGTCCATTTTGGTAGCTGACTCAGCAAAGTAAGAAATTGCGGTGTCTTCTGATATTTCTTGTCGTGGGCGTATCGTCCTATGACCACCAAATCCACTGTGGGACTTTCCCATCCACTAGGCACCTCCACAGTAAAATTAAAGCCAAAATTCAAACCATCCTCTGAAGCCTGGTATAAAATAAAATACATGGGACGATCTTGAAACTTGCTTTCGGGCGTGAACAGTTCTTCAACTAAACTTATATTCTGAATGGTAACATTGCCCTTGGGAATCAAATATATTGTCATCCGGTCCGGCCCTAAACAATAGTCCTAGCTTTATTGAAACAACATATTGCAGAACATGCAGCAAAACATACCTATGCAAGAGACACTGTATGTAATTTGTTTGGGTGATATTTTTTCAATTGAATTTATGGTGAAATTGACATCTTGGAGGATCGGTTGTCCTGCAGGTATCCAGGTACTATAATCTCTAAAAAATCAACTCAATTAACATATTCATATTGTAAAAAGACTAAGAAAAGGTTTCTTTCTTCTATATTAGAGTGTAACAAAGATAGTTGCTTATTTATTCACTGATTAAGAAATCTACAGATCTTTGACTGGTTAACGGTAGTGTGAAATATTGCTGATTCCCGTGAAACTTCTCTAGTACTTGCTCTAGACAAAATACGATCCAAGAATAGTATAGAAATGTTAGATGAAATGTATCGAGCTAAAATATCAACACATTAAAACAATAAATGAAAAGATTAACATAAAAAATCAAATCTAGTACTAAATAATGGAAGTTTCCATTAAAAGTAAAAGTATCATTATTATTAAATGGTAAAACTTGAATGGCACTAAAAAGTCATGAACGTAAAATAATAGCAACCGAAGTGAGATATATAAGAATGGTAAGCAGGACAAAATAAGAAATGAAGAATTTAGGAGCATGATCTGAAACTAAACTGATTGATCACATTATTCGAATGAAGCCAGAATGACTAATCTAGGTATTTGTAACAGGAAATATTAGAAAAATGAAAGGTAGATCAAGAAAAACTTGGCTAGAGAGAATATAGGAAATAACATTAAGGAGAAGGAAACAATACAGGGGATGGAGGACACAGCCTATTCTTCGGCCTTACTGCTATTAGGTATTTGCTTGAATTTAAAGCAACTAAAATGCTTTTTTTCTTTTTTTTTTGGTTTTTCGCCACGATCTAAAATTAAAAAAATATCAAACATATCTGTTCTTATGTAAATAAGAATAATAATTAAATACATAAATAATAACCGCATTAAACTAAACATAAATACAATTTTGGAATTATTAACTCTGTGCTTAAAAACCACAAATTTTCAATTAGAAAATGATTATTATCAACAAAATTTCGGAATGGCAATGGGTTTTTATCTTTCTCCTTTGATGAGTGATATCTTTGCGAAGGAACTCGAGAATGACATATTAAGTAAATCACTTAAAAATGCAATAATATGGCTTAGATATGGTGACGATATCTTTGCTATATGGCCACATAGCATTGATGATCTAAATATTTTTTTACAAGATATAAATTCTCGAGAGCCTATAATTCAGTTTATTTTAGAGATGGAGAATAAATTGCCATTCCTCGACACTTTAATATTAAAACAAAACAACACATTAAACACAGAAAGCCGACAAACACAGATAGGTATCTCAGTTTGTTTTTAAATGACCCAAAATCAGTCAAAATAGGAGTCATTAAAAGTCTATATGACAGAGCAAAGTTTGTTTCTGCCGACAGTGGTTCACTACAAAAAGAAACAAATCACATCAAAGACATTTTAATAAAAAACAATTACCCAAAAAATTTCATAGATAAATCGTTTAAAACTTTTGATACCAAACAAAACAGACAAGTTATTAATAACAATAATAATAACTCTAAAACAATTAACCTCACAATCCCATCCGCGGTATTTCTAACACAATTAAAAGAGTAGGAAACAAATACAACATAAGAACGACATTTAAAACAAAAAATACTCTAGATCTATATTAACAAAAACCAAACTAAACAACACACTACAGAATACCAAAAATGTGGTTTATAAAATTCCCTGCGAATGTGGCAAATTTTATATAGGTGATAGGTGAAACATCTAGACCGTTAGATGTTAGAATAAAACAACATAAAAAAACTTCTTAGAAAGGGCAATTTTAAAAAATGAATTGGAATAATTCCAAGACTGTATTAAAAGAATCGGTAACAAAATACAGAAGATTAAAAGAAACCGCTATAATTAATGTAAATAAAAATAACTGTATTGCTATGCCTTCGGCAGATTTAAATTCAATATGGTTCCCGATTCTAAAGAAGACAATTAAAAACGTTTAATTATTTCAATACACAATAATCACACAGTAAACGTCACCTATATATATTTTTTTGGTATTGTCACTGTCGTTATAAACTATTGTCAATGTATCATTGACATACACAAAAAAAAATATTTACTTCTTATCTTTGCATCATATATAGAAATTAATATAATTTATTTTTTAGATTCGTTTTGAAAATGGGAGGAGAAGATATCCCGAAACATTCAAAAGCTGGTATTGATTTTAGAACATTTTTGTATTTTTAAAAATTTTGTTCATTAGTCGAATTTATTACAGAAAAGAATCACTGAGAAATTTGTCTCCGTTTGGTTTTTTGCTTTTTACCCAGTGATTATTTACATAAGAACAGAAATTTTTGATATTTTTTGAGTTTTAGATCGTGACGAAAAACCTAAGAAAAGAAAACAAAATATATGGTTAGTTGCTTGTATATATATATATATATATATATATATATATATATATATATATATATATATATATATATATATATATATATATATATATATATATATATGAACATGCCACAATCATTCAGACATTACTTAACTAAAATGCTTCGTCATTGAATTGAGTTTCCTTGTGATGTATATAAAAAAATCTGTAATTAATCAAAATCATTGATGACCAATAATATCTTGTAGGATGCATCGAAAATGTTAAAAAAAATTAATGTTTCACTTACGCTATTTGAAGCATCAGGGGGTGAGACAGAGGTAGTCCGCAAGCAGGATATATTTCACAATTATCATGCACTGGCACGGCCCTACTTAAGTCTTTGACGTGATCTCGTAATATTCCTGGTGAATTTCTATCCATGTTCAAAAAGAAAAATCCAGAGTCCTTTTTTATCAAATGTCCCGATTCGTTGAAGAATTTCCTCGAGGTGTGCTGAAAGATCAAATCAAAATTTCTATGTAAGGAAGAATCAATGTCGAATGTCTTTTACCAGAATCCAATGTCTTTGCGGGCGGGGGTTGCCGAAATCATCCTTATACGGAAAACCCCAAGGCGTGAAAACAACCACCAAAAATACCAGAAAAACTGCTGCCAAAACAATAAAATAATATTTGGCTTTTCTCAGTGAGTTCGTAAGAATAGTCTAAAAAATTTTATAAAATTAATCAGAAAGAAAATCAATATACTCTATGTCCAATGGAAAAGGTAACTGTTGCTGTTTGCGTAACCAAGCTTTGAATGAGTAAGGACATGTAATAACACGTTTAAGCTTTCAACGTCAGATATTTCAAGGCGCCAGCATTTCTTGTTTATTCTTATTACCTAAAGCGTGACAGTACCCTTTAAGGGTAGGTAGTAATAAATTATAGCGAGAAAATGTGCTAACATTAAGTTTGGGTTTAAGTGGGGTAAAAATGCCACAGAGGCTTTTATGATAATGAAGCGATGCGGCGTAAGGACGTTTCTAATGGTTTGCGAGATTTCGTGAAAACAGGAAAAACTTTGATAACAATACATAACCAGGTCCATCGATAACATTTCAAACTGCAGAAAACGTTCAAAAAGGGGTAAAAAGTTTTTGAAATAACAGTTGGGCGTCCGCCTGGCCGTCCTAAATCTGCTACGCTATGATCAAAAAGTAAAGTGACTTTAAATAAAACACAAATGATTTATTTATTCATCCAAATTTACTTTGTCTGCTTCAATGTACGAGAGTAGTCTGAAAAGTTTCCAAAATCAACATGAAGATATCGTTACTCATCAAAAATATTCTGGAAATATAATTGCGCATGCATTGAAAGATTGACCTTGAAAATGGTTAATCAGCCATGTTAGATGCTCAATTGTTGTTGTTTAATAGTCATTTATGTCAGTTGATGTGTTTCTGTAAAGATGGAAAAAATCGAATATGGAGCCGTCGTTAAATTCTTGCATCTGAAAGGCAATACGCCTACGTAAATTTAAGCTGAGATGAATTTAAACGTGGTCATACCAGTTTGGTTGACGATGAACTTTCGGGACGGCCAAAAACAGCAACCGCTACCGATAACAGTGAAAAAGTTCACCAAATCGTGCTAAACCACCATCGAATTAAGGTTAGAGAGATATCAGAGGCTGTGGGTATCTCAAAGGAATTCCATGTCAACATTTTTTGATATTCAATTTCATGTCAACATTTTTTGATATTCAACGGTATAATCACATATTTAATATACAAAACACTATACTCGACTTAGTTATTGCAAATTTGGAATGTAATGTTATTAGAGAGCCTGTTCCGCTAGTTCACGAAGACCCTTATCATCCAGCATTGTTGATCGAATCTAACCTGCCTGCTCTTGACACAAAGATATAATTTCTACAAAGCCGACTACAGTAACCTATAAATCTAATTCAAGATATAGATTGGACCATATTCTATAGGCGCGCACAGTTGATGATGCGGTTGCTTTCCTCAACAGTCCTTCAACGTCCTCCTCAACGTCGCGGTCTCAACTCTAACCATTGGAAATAACACTAGGCACTATCCCGACTGGTTTTCTGGTGACATCATAAGGGATATTCGCGATAAATCTCGGTTACACAGGAGATGGAAGGCTACAGGCAGCATCACTTTCTTTCACTTATTCAGTGACTTGCGCCGCAAAATAAAAAATAAAATAAGTCGAGTCTACGAAAACCACATTAATAAAATACAGTCCTCTCTAACTGATGACCCGAAACAATTCTGCCACGTCTCCGGCAAGAAAGGCACATCCCGGATTCCTGGCGATATGCTATACAACTCTGCGGATTTGAAGACCCCAAGCGACATCGTAAATGATTTTTTCAAAAAGGTTTATATTTCTTCTATGGACTTTCCTTCCTCAATTGATAATGATACATTCACAAATGAATCGCACACGCTACAGCTTCTTAACGTGACTGACATTAATGTTGCCACTAAAATGTTAAAGAATAAACTCACATTGATGAATCGTAATCATTGATGATCAATGAAACCATTGATTCATCTGTACAATCTATCAGTTAAAACTAGCACATTTTCCAGCACATGGAAATCCTCTAAGATCACCCTTGTTCACAAATCAGGCAACCCAGTACATGTCACTAATTATCGCCCTGTGCAACTTTGCTAAAGTTTTTGAAACCTGTATTTACAATCAAATCTTTTTTAAAATTAAACATTCGATCATACCTGAGCAACATGGGTACTTTCAAGGTAGATCCACAATAACCAACCCAACATACTTCATTCAATTTATATACAAATCGATAGAGAGTAAACGTCAGGTTGATACAATATACACTGACTTTTCGAAAGCATTCGACAAACTTGATCATGGACTTATACTCCAAAAGATGAGCAAATTAGGCTTTGATTTCGTTCTTTAAATCTTACCTTGCAAACAGGACACAACATGTTGAGTTTAATGGTCATAGTTCTCATATTTTCATTGCAACTAGTGGTGCACCCCAAGGCAGCATCATTGCCCCTTTGATGTTTTTCTATTGTCGTCAACGATATTACTTCCACGTTAACATGCAACACTCTTATTTGCGGACAACCTTAAACTCTTTAGACCAGTTCTATCGTCACATGACTACTCTCTATTACAGGATGATCTGGCCGATTGGTGTGCTTGTAACAGACTTTCACTGAACATTGCCAAAAGCAAAAAAAAAATCCTTTTCTCTCAAGCATAATGTAATTAACTATATATATATATATATATATATATATATATATATATATATATATATATATATATATATATATATATATATATATATATATATATATGCCCTAAATGGTTGCGCTTTGGAAGAATGTGCAGTTGTAAAAGATCTGGGAGTCATTCAACCATCACATTGATCAAATCATACAGTCAGCAACTGCAACGTTTGGCCTCCTAATTAGATCAACAAAAGCTTTTGATAATATCAGCTGTTTTCTAACTATGTATAATGCCTTAGTACGATCTAGACTTATGTAAACTTCTCCTGTCTGATCGCCAATATATGCTACACAGATTTCTGGTCTCGAGTAGGTTCAGCGGCGTTTTCTAAAGTATCTGTCGTTTAAGCTGGATGGTGCCTACCCCTGGGAGGTTATAGCCACACTCTGTTACAGGAGAGATTCTCCTGTCAGTCCATAGAGGATAGTAGAATGTATGCTGCTCAGCTTTTCCTGCTAAAGCTCTGCCGTGACTTGATTGATTGTGATCAACTCCTCAGTGAAATACGGTTTTATGTCCCTCGAATTAACAGTCGAGTTATAATCACAAAAGTCCTTGTATCACTTGTATAAGTGTCATAGTTTAAGTGTCATAACACTTTTTTAATATTTTTAATGCGTCAGTACAAGACATTGGGTTTTTTTATAGAGAATTTAATGCAAATTCTTGGGTGGAAAAATGTATCCATCTTACAAAATCGGCGAAAATTTTTTTTAAGAATTACAAAAGGAGCTAACTTAACAAGCGAGATAATTTCCAACTTCTGTCAGATGTTGAAGACCGTTGACAACTTAAAAAACAAATGGTTGTATCGATATGTAAAGTGCGCGAATTTTTAAAAAACACTTTACTTTTTCATCATAATAGTGCATCTCATTTTAATGAAATGATAAAAAAAATCCCAAAATTGAAACTGGCAATGAAACAAGAGTTAGTCACCTTTCCTATGGATATCCTCCGCAGATTAAGTAATCAAAAAGTTCATACGTTTTTCTATATTGAAAATAATATAACAAAAAAAACAAATTGTTACGTGGGCCTGATAAATTTCATAAAGTTTTAAACGAAAACCGCACAAACTTTCTTTGTTACCTGTCATGAGAGTTATTTTAAAACTTACTACTGGCGACACGATCAAAATTGTGAAAAATAATGTCATGAATCCTATAATCAGCTCTGGATTTTTATGGGAACCCATTCTACCCGTGATTGGTATAAACAGTGATAGGGTAGTGACTGCTTGATACATCAGATTCATGCAAGGTAGTATATTGAAGAGCAAATACACAATTTTCCATTTTTTAACTGTGAAAAGGAAAAAGGAAAACCATTACTTTGACAATATTTTAATTTCATGTTAAAGATAATTCAGAGAAATGCTCTGAAAAATACCAGTCACAGGTGATCTAAAGAGAAACTGCGCCCAGTCATTTAATCATTTCTGAATGAACCAGTCCATTTTATAGACAGTACATTTCAAACGTCAGTTTAAATTGCAGTCTGCTTCATTCCACCATCTTGAATTATTTTATGTCTTATAGCTTGTCAGTGAGCCCTGACCCCCTTCAACCTTCGCCTCCATCCAGATCGATAGCCAACATCCCACAGCCAGTATTTGATATGGAGTAGTTCTTCAGTATATCTTCTTGCGTTGTCTTTTCTCTGGTCTTTATATTACCTTGGTCGTATTACCGTTGGCTACCTTGGTCTTCCTTTGAGTCTTTTATTATTGAATGCCAAAGAGTTGTTAATGTTTGGTTGCGATGTAGAAAATTTGGTAGGATGGATAGAAAGATAGGGTCGGTCTTAAATGATAGTTCGGCTCAAAACAATTTAGTCACCACGAAGTGCTACACGGGAGAGCAGCGCTTGTTTTGTGTGCGCGTGTATTACCGCAACAATTCCGGGGTTCATTTCCACCTTAATGACCATATCAATAATCAGAATTGTCGCTACGGGTGGGAAGAAAACCCTAAGAAGAAACATGAAAGGCCTCTGCATGGCCCAAAGGTCACAGTTTGATGGTTCCCTGTGGGATTAAACCAACACAGAAGCTGTAGAAATAATCTATTTCAAATAAATGATACTCGCTTTCTTTTTAGACAACCTATGTTATTAATATTTTTAGATAGCAACTTACCGGAATATTCCCACTTGAACAGATGGATAACAAAGAATCCTAAAGAGTTGAATAAGACAGGTATCATGATAGCATACATAGCTCTAATGTTGAAGTACACTCCAACTGCCAGCAAAATTGTCCATATAAGTCTAAGGGAATGGGCTTGCATTTGAGATCTTATTCCCAAAGATACATTCTGGAGAAAACTTGTTAACCATCACTACATACACTTCTGTTTTAATATTGATATACCTCATGGTTGGTTAGCAGCAATAATGATCCTGATATACCCACAGTAGGAATCACATATAAACCATAAATCAACCATGGGTTACCATACCAACTCATTGATTTACCCAGAAGGTCTAACACCACTCCGAAAATGGAAATATATAGAGCGCAGAGCAACCAGCCTCCTAAGATTGCTCCCAAAATATAGAGTGAGTATTTTAGATTATATTTAGAAAAACCTAAAAGTATTATATATTAAAAAATGTTGATGTTTTATATAAGATTTCTTTTCCACTTTCTTTTATATAATGTGTTAATTTTAAAAATTGTTAGTTAAACAATCGTGAGAATAGAGAAAAAATCTAACATAATGCAAATTTTTTTTCGGTATCTGCCTTGTAGAAGAGATTCTTGTGTAATATTGGAAAATAAAACATCATCTACAATACTTTTTAGGCAGTATCTGTATAGACTAAATCATCAAGAATTATCGACTGTATAAGTCTCAATAAAAAATATAGATGACTCACTAAACCCAATAGTATATGGTACGTATAGTGATGTGTAACAAAATGGTGTGTTTAGATTCCATTACCAGAATTACAGCAATATGTAGAAGCTAGTGGCATAGAAGGAAAGGTAATGGCACCAATTTTTTCTTTATATTTATAAGGTATGACGTTTGATTTTATCAAAAAGGATAAATTAATAACAAAAGGTCCTCAAAAGGACCCTCTTAACAAGCTACATGACAAAAACATGATTTACAGAAGAAAAGGAATATTTTTCATTTGGTCAGTTGTCAGAACATTGGGCAATTATTAGGAATTGTTGGAACATCCGCTTTATTCAGCAGATTCAGCCTCTTCTGAACGTTTATTTGATACTAAATTCAAAACATGTCGTTTGTCCAAACACGTCAAATAACATTTAATGGGAATTATGGAACAGCTAAAATTTCTTTATAAATATATAGCTGGTTTATACAGGACAGCACAAGTTGGTGATTATTAACAAGGAATCACAAATTTTCTTAAACAACGACATACGTTTAATATCTTTTCTTTTAATTATATACACAGTTTAGCAATAAAGAAAATAAACACATTTGACCAGGCCTATATTATTTTGAACCAAAAGTAAAAAAAAAAGGCAAATGCCGTGGAAGAAAAAAAGAAGAGGAGGGCATGTAATTTTTTTTATGAAAAATATTGTTGCTGAAATGCAAACAATGAATATTAAATCTTTTAAATAATCAAATGTGTTTAAAAGGTGCTTTTAAAATATTTTTTGTTGCTCAGGAAGCATAGAAAAACTGAAAACAAACGTCGAGCAGATCTCGATGGCAGATCTAGGAAAAATTTTAGTAATATTTTTGGTGACAAATACCATCTTTAAATAATTCAGCATAAAAAAAGAAACCGAAAAGTACTTAGATTTTGACGACGTTTCTACAGGATCGTACTCGTCATTTTCAAGTGTTCAAGTTGTGGGCAGTATGTTAATAGAAAAAACTTACCTAGTTTAAAGTTAATAAAACTGTAAATGAATATAATCAAAGAAAGTGCAATTGTAACAACATTAATTATAGATCCAACTAGTGTGGTGTAATGGATAAAGAACAGTCCAAAAATATCAAAGTACACTGCTTTTCCCTCTGAAGGTAATTTCTCATGTAACTCTGGACAATTAGCTAAATCTTCTAATACAGACAATACATTATCTCCAACATGTTGATATGACCCCAAAAAAATATTGTCATAACCATCATGACTGGTATGATAACGATAACCATCTTTAATAAATGCCATGTCAAGACCTAAAAAAATCAGTCTGAGCAATTATAATTATAAAAATAAAATAAAATTACCAACTAATCCTCCAAAATCGCGAAATATTCTGAAATCTGTATCAGAGGGTATAATACCACTTTGAAATATTTCTTCTCCAGCTGCTTGGCCATATGGATGAGGAACATTAGCATAATATTTGACAAGCCAGGGTGTTTGAGGTCCTGTTTGAAATAAAATGATTTTCCCACCAGCTCCTGCAGCATCAAGATTAACAACAGCTTTACATCTGAAATAGTAATAATAATGCATTGTGATATATTGTGTTATATTATATACTCTTTTGCCCACTGATGTTGTGTTATAAAGCCATGGGAGGCTAACAGTGGACATTCTTCTGCACCATTAAAAAGAAAGACTATATTATGCAAAGGTTTTTCTTCAGCTTGTGAAAACAGCCTTAATATTTCAAGCATCACAGCAACATTGATTCCATCATCACTTCCACCTATAATTTTATTTCAATGGTACTATTTTTAAATAAAAAATATAGTATTACCTGGGCTAGTTGGAGCAGAATCAAAGTGAGAATTTACTAAAATGCTATTAGTACCATTTTTTCCATGAAACTTTACAATGAGATTCTTAACATTCTGATAGCTATTTATGAAACCTTGAGATCTTTCTAAAAAATAAGCTCCACTGACATCCTGAAAGTCAATTTCAATATGTTGATTCTTGTGGCTTTTATAAATGATGTCATCTATTCTGTTTCTTAGGTATTTAACAGCAACAACTTCATTCTCGTAACTCCCAACTATTCTAGAACCAAATCCAGTTAGATATTGAACATCTCGACTAGCTCTTTCTGAAATAAAGGCTTTAGGCCTGCTAAACTGAAATGTTAAAAACATTATCATTATATACTGAAGATCATTAATATAAAAGTGATACCTCATCTTCTGCTGTAAGTGGTTTTGGTAAAATACTATCAAAGTATTGCACCATGCCAAATAGTCCTGTAAAAATAACTATAACAAATATCCCCACATAAAAAGGGGTGCTATGTATGCTTTCTTTGGATGGTGCATTGTCGAGACTATATGTATTTTTCGTTTTCCACCCCATATTCCTTGAAAAGTTCAATAGTAATACAAAAATACTAAAATGTTATAGAACTGGTTTTAAAAATATATCAATTTTAATTGCATTTTCTTGCAAATTAGGGGTCAGTATATGACAAAGTCAAAAGACCGATTTCACGAATAAGGTTATATTTACAATTTTAGCCTTTAATTGTTTTTTGAGTTGCATAACCAAAATTAATTATCAAATTAATAATTTTATTGCATACTGATATGTACATATGTCTGTCAAAATTCCACATTTTTTTTAATTCAAAATATATCCTTTGGGTGTTAAGACAAAGCTCGGCATGTTCAAACAATGCTAGCATAGCTTTTTTATCGTTTTTCTTAATGATTCTTAATGATCCTCGTCAGGACTTCCTGGACTTGTGTAACATTGCCATAAAACGTTCCATTTATTGCCAGTTTGAGGTTTTGATTTTCGTTTGAGTTATTGAGATACATCAGGCGAATACTGTCACTTTAAACGTTATAATTTGATAATCTGTTAATCGATTCTAATGATGGTGGTCTCGTTTTATAGAGGAGATATACAGCTTTCAGATTATATATTGTTTTCATAGATGGTTCTAGTAGTTTTCTTTAAATTTAAAAAGTGCCATTATTGTTCCGACATACTGTGTATGATGATTCGTTATCAATATGGTATAATGTTCTTTTATTTCCTGTTAGAGTCAAATTATTTTCGAGATAAACTTATACTTCTTGGGGAAATGAGAAAATAAAACAATAGCTATTAGTAAAATCTGTTTTAATATTAACTCAAATAAGTTAAGTGACAATTTTTCAATAACAATAACATTATTCCTATTACACACTACACATAGATATTTTTTGTGTATATACAAATCTTCATAATTTCCAACTATTGTTATTCGGCAGGTAAACCTCAATTTAATAATATAATATATGACACTACAAAAACATTGATAAACTAGCTAATAACAAGAAAGAGTTCTGCTCCGAAATATTTCACTATAAATGTAGTAAGTACGATATTTGTTTTAAAAATTGTTAAAAAAAACACAGGTGCACGACGGGTGAATTAAACGAAGCTTGGGAAAAATCTGTTTCTGTTAAATCTTCCTCTGGAGAAGATCACACCCGAAGAAAGCTTCGAAATTAGGAGCTTAAAAAATTATCCAGTGACTATACAAAGCCCTATCAGTTAGATAGGTTTTTAATTTTTTATATTTTTTGACTACCTAAGTGTAACTTTGTTTTCGCATTTAGTATAAGCAATATACTTTTGGTCGCTAAAATTACTTTTTTTTGAGCATTTTTTTGAGTATTTCTCAAAACTTCTTTATGGAAATATTTCATTACAAATATTTCTAAGAAGGAATTGTGAATGTTTCCATTTGCGTCATCATTCTCGTTATTTAGTACATGTCAATATTTATGTTGAGCATTAATGAATGGGATGGAAGCGACCAAAGGCATTTGCAGACAAACAATTTTTGCGAAAAACTAAAACGAAAATACTCGTGATGATGTAAAGCGGGAAAAACAGGGCCGGTCCACGCCACCACGCCGTCATGAGCGGAAGCTGCAGCCGTTGACGTTGGTCGGGAGAGAGCGTTAGTGGCGCGCAGGACGTTGTGGGAACATCCATACGGACGCGGGGGGTCACAGTTTTTCTTTGGCGGGGACCCAGATAGTTGATCCAGATTGGTCACTGATCACGTCCTTGACCTGGGCGTAGATATCTTCGGGTGTATCGCCTTGTACAACGGCTAAAACAGATAAAATAAATTAGGACAAGTGCATATCAAAAACAATTTTAGTCCGGTCAAATTAGACAGAAAAATAAGAGTGAAAGTACATAAATTCACATCAAGCTGGAAGTGAGTAAAATTGTTCAAAACGTAGTTGAAAATAACATTTAAAAATTCCCCATCGTTGCGGTACGTAGAAAAAAATGGACTCGAGGTCAAAGGTCAAAAAAATGGGTTTTCGCGATTTTCATCAAAACGGTAAGTTTTATCATAAAATTACCTTAGACAAAAATTGTAGATCATAAATTTATCTATAAAAAAGGTATCAATAATTTTTTTTCTAAGAGCCACTGTTCCTGAGTACGTCACGTATATACATCTCTGTAGCTGTAATATAAGTAAAAATATGTTTCTATCGGTGATTGTAACTCACATTTAAAATATAAAATATTCATAAGTATAACTATGAGAATATCAGGTAAAATGAAACCCAGTCCCTTAATTTATACACCAGTGTAACCTTGAGACAACATCTGTCTCTCTGTTCAATTGTGTGCGTGGCTAGGGTCGTATACCTGCTTTATGTCAGAATATCCAATACATTAAATACTGTTAGTCTTGAGCGCCACTCCGTAGTCAAAACAAGTGTTTATTCTAATCTATTTCGGGCTGTTTTGAGTTTTATAATAAAAATGTCAAAATATTGTTTTATTTGTGCTAAA
>JARFXV010002018.1:0-162212 GCA_031761425.1 Cosmopolites sordidus
CAAACAGCGGTTTGCGCCATTCGATTCCTCGTAATTTTCTTCATCTGGTGGCTTACTTTCATGGAAATTGAGCGGCTTTCACTTTTCTGATGTTTTCCTATGGTACCCCCTTATGAAATTTTTCGAACAAATTGCAAAACTTTAAAAAATAGAATCGCTTCATTTTCGGATATTTGACGCTCCAAACCACGCGCATCAATAATCTGGCACCCGTTTTGATTTATCTCTTTTAGTTTTCCGGATATGATTTTTTGAAAATCGAAGAAAATCGAACATTTCGCAAAAATCGCATTCCCCGACCAGTTTTCTGCGAATATCTAGGAAACCGTTCGAGATATCAAGCTGCGCTTTGCGCCATTCGATTCCTCGTAATTTTCTCCATCTGGTGGCTTACTTTCATAGAAATTGAGCGGCTTTCACTATTCTGATGTCTTCCTATGGTACCCCCTTAGGAAATTTTTCGAACAAATTGTAAAACTTAAACAAATAGAATCGCTTCATTTTCGGATATTTGACGCTCCAAACCACGCGCATCAATAATCTGGCACCCGTTTTGATTTATCTGTTTTAGTTATCGAAATATGATTTTTTGAAAATCGAACATTTTGCAAAAATCGCATTCCCCGACCATTTTTCTGCGAATATCAAGAAAACGGTTCGAGATATCAAAGTGCGCTTTGCGCCATTCAATTCCTCGTAATTTTCTCCATCTGGTGGCTTACTTTCATAGAAATTGAGCGGCCTTTACTTTTCTGATGTTTTCCTATGGTACCCCCTTATGAAATTTTTCGAACAAATTGCAAAACTTTTAAAAATAGAATGGCTTCATTTTCGGATATTTGACGCTCCAAACCACGCGCATCAATAATCTGTCAGCCGTTTTGATTTATCTATTTTAGTTTTCGAGATATGATTTTTTGAAATCGAAGAAAATCGAACATTTCGCAAAAATCGCTTTCCCCGACCAGTTTTCTGCGAATATCTAGGAAACAGTTCGATATATCAAACTGCGCTTTGCGCCATTCGATTCCTCGTAATTTTCTCCATCTGGTGGCTTACTTTCATAGAAATTGAGCGGCTTTCACTTTTCTAATGTTTTCCTATGGTACCCCCTTATGAAATTTTTCGAACAAATTGCAAAACTTTCAAAAATAGAATGGCTTCATTTTCGGATATTTGACGCTCCAAACCACGCGCATCAATAATCTGTCACCCGTTTTGATTTATCTGTTTTAGTTTTCGAGATATGATTTTTTGAAAATCGAAGAAAATCGAACATTTCGCAAAAATCGCATTCCCCGACCAGTTTTCTGCGAATATCTAAGAAACCGTTCGAGATATCAAAGTGCGCTTTGCGCCATTCGATTCCTCATAATTTTCCCCATCTGGTGGCTTACTTTCATAGAAATTGAGCGGCTTTCACCTTTCTGATGTTTTCCTATGGTACCCCCTTATGAAATTTTTCGAACAAATTGCAAAACTTAAAAAAATAGAATCGCTTCATTTTCGGATATTTGACGCTCCAAATCACGCGCATCAATAATCTGTCACCCGTTTTGATTTATCTCTTTTAGTTTTTGAGATATGATTTTTTGAAAATCTAAGAAAATCGAACATTTCGCAAAAATCGCATTCCCCGACCAGTTTTCTGCGAATATCTAGGAAACCGTTCGAGATATCAAAGTGCGCTTTGCGCCATTCGATTCCTCGTACTTTTCTCCATCTGGTGGCTTACTTTCATAGAAATTGAGCGGCTTTCACTTTTCTGATGTTTTCCTATGGTACCCCCTTATGAAATTTTTCGAACAAATTGCAAAACTTTTAAAAATAGAATGGCTTCATTTTCGGATATTTGACGCTCCAAACCACGCGCATCAATAATCTGTCACCCGTTTTGATATATCTCTTTTAGTTTTCGAGATATGATTTTTTGAAAATCGAAGAAAATCGAACATTTCGCAAAAATCGCATTCCCCGACCAGTTTTCTGCGAATATCTAGGAAGCCGTTCGAGATATCAAAGTGCGCTTTGCGCCATTCGATTCCTCGTAGTTTTCTCCATCTGGTGGCTTACTTTCATAGAAATTGAGCGGCTTTCACTTTTCTGATGTTTTCCTATGGTACCCCCTTATGAAATTTTTCGAACAAATTGCAAAACTTTTAAAAATAGAATGGCTTCATTTTCGGATATTTGACGCTCCAAACCACGCGCATCAATAATCTGTCACCCGTTTTGATTTATCTCTTTTAGTTTTCGAGATATGATTTTTAGAAAATCGAAGAAAATCGAACATTTCGCAAAAATCGCATTCCCGACCAGTTTTCTGCGAATATCTAGGAAACCGTTCGAGATATCAAAGTGCGCTTTGCGCCATTCGATTCCTCGTACATTTCTCCATCTGGCGGCTTACTTTCATAGAAATTGAGCGGCTTTTACTTTTCTGATGTTTTCCTATGGTACCCCCTTATGAAATTTTTCGAACAAATTGCAAAACTTTTAAAAATAGAATGGCTTCATTTTCGGATATTTGACGCTCCAAACCACGCGCATCAATAATCTGGCACCCGTTTTGATTTATCTCTTTTAGTTTTTGAGATATGATTTTTTGAAAATCGAAGAAAATCGAACATTTCCCAAAAATCGCATTCCCCGAACAGTTTCTGCGAATATCTAGGAAACCGTTCGAGATATCAAACTGCGCTTTGCGCCATTCGATTCCTCGTAATTTTCTCCATCTGGTGGCTTACTTTCATAGAAATTGAGCGGCTTTCACTTTTCTGATGTTTTCCTATGGTACCCCCTTATGAAATTTTTCGAACAAATTGCAAAACTTTTAAAAAATAGAATGGCTTCATTTTCGGATATTTGACGCTCCAAACCACGCGCATCAATAATCTGTCACCCGTTTTGATTTATCTCTTTTAGTTTTTGAGATATGATTTTTTGAAAATCGAAGAAAATCGAACATTTCGCAAAAATCGCATTCCCCGACCAGTTTTCTGCGAATATCTAGGAAACCTTTCGAGATATCAAAGTGCGCTTTGCGCCATTCGATTCCTCGTACTTTTCTCCATCTGGTGGCTTACTTTCATAGAAATTGAGCGGCTTTCACTTTTCTGATGTTTTCCTATGGTACCCCCTTATGAAATTTTTCGAACAAATTGCAAAACTTTTAAAAATAGAATGGCTTCATTTTCGGATATTTGACGCTCCAAACCACGCGCATCAATAATCTGTCACCCGTTTTGATTTATCTCTTTTAGTTTTCTCGATATGATTTTTTGAAAATCGAAGAAAATCGAACATTTCGCAAAAATCGCATTCCCCGACCAGTTTTCTGCGAATATCTAGGAAACCTTTCGAGATATCAAACTGCGCTTTGCGCCATTCGATTGCTCGTAATTTTCTCCATCTGGTGGCTTACTTTCATAGAAATTGAGCGGCTTTCACTTTTCTGATGTTTTCCTATGGTACCCCCTTATGAAATTTTTCGAACAAATTGCAAAACTTAAAAAAATTGAATCGCTTCATTTTCGGATATTTGACGCTCCAAACCACGCGCATCAATAATCTGTCACCCGTTTTGATTTATCTCTTTTAGTTTTCGAGATATGATTTTTTGAAAATCTAAGAAAATCGAACATTTCGCAAAAATTGCATTCCCCGACCAGTTTTCTGCGAATATCTAGGAAACCGTTCGAGATATCAAAGTGCGCTTTGCGCCATTCGATTCCTCGTACTTTTCTCCATCTGGTGGCTTACTTTCATAGAAATTGAGCGGCTTTCACTTTTCTGATGTTTTCCTATGGTACCCCCTTATGAAATTTTTCGAACAAATTGCAAAACTTTTAAAAATAGAATGGCTTCATTTTTGGATATTTGACGCTCCAAACCACGCGCATCAATAATCTGTCACCCGTTTTGATTTATCTCTTTTAGTTTTCGAGATATGATTTTTTGAAAATCGAAGAAAATCGAACATTTCGCAAAAATCGCATTCCCCGACCAGTTTTCTGCGAATATCTAGGAAACCGTTCGAGATATCAAAGTGCGCTTTGCGCCATTCGATTCCTCGTACATTTCTCCATCTGGCGGCTTACTTTCATAGAAATTGAGCGGCTTTCACTTTTCTGATGTTTTCCCTATGGTACCCTCTTATGAAATTTTTCGAACAAATTGCAAAACTTTTAAAAATAGAATGGCTTCATTTTCGGATATTTGACGCTCCAAACCACGCGCATCAATAATCTGTCACCCGTTTTTGATTTATCTCTTTTAGTTTTCGAGATATGATTTTTTGAAAATCGAAGAAAATCGAACATTTCGCTAAAATCGCATTCCCCGACCAGTTTTCTGCGAATATCTAGGAAACCGTTCGAGATATCAAAGTGCGCTTTGCGCCATTCGATTCCTCGTACTTTTCTCCATCTGGTGGCTTACTTTCATAGAAATTGAGCGGCTTTCACTTTTCTGATGTTTTCCTATGGTACCCCCTTATGAAATTTTTCGAACAAATTGCAAAACTTTTAAAAATAGAATGGCTTCATTTTCGGATATTTGACGCTCCAAACCACGCGCATCAATAATCTGTCACCCGTTTTGATTTATCTCTTTTAGTTTTCGAGATATGATTTTTTTGAAAATCGAAGAAAATCGAACATTTTGCAAAAATCGCATTTCGAGACCAGTTTTCTACGAATATCTAGAAAACCGTTTCGAGATATCAAACAGCGGTTTGCGCCATTCGATTCCTCGTAATTTTCTCCATCTGGTGGCTTACTTTCATGGAAATTGAGCGGCTTTCACTTTTCTGATGTTTTCCTATGGTACCCCCTTATGAAATTTTTCGAACAAATTGCAAAACTTTAAAAAATAGAATCGCTTCATTTTCGGATATTTGACGCTCCAAACCACGCGCATCAATAATCTGGCACCCGTTTTGATTTATCTCTTTTAGTTTTCCGGATATGATTTTTTGAAAATCGAAGAAAATCGAACATTTCGCAAAAATCGCATTCCCCGACCAGTTTTCTGCGAATATCTAGGAAACCGTTCGAGATATCAAGCTGCGCTTTGCGCCATTCGATTCCTCGTAATTTTCTCCATCTGGTGGCTTACTTTCATAGAAATTGAGCGGCTTTCACTATTCTGATGTCTTCCTATGGTACCCCCCTTAGGAAATTTTTCGAACAAATTGTAAAACTTAAACAAATAGAATCGCTTCATTTTCGGATATTTGACGCTCCAAACCACGCGCATCAATAATCTGGCACCCGTTTTGATTTATCTGTTTTAGTTATCGAAATATGATTTTTTGAAAATCGAACATTTTGCAAAAATCGCATTCCCCGACCATTTTTTCTGCGAATATCAAGAAAACGGTTCGAGATATCAAAGAGCGCTTTGCGCCATTCAATTCCTCGTAATTTTCTCCATCTGGTGGCTTACTTTCATAGAAATTGAGCGGCCTTTACTTTTCTGATGTTTTCCTATGGTACCCCCTTATGAAATTTTTCGAACAAATTGCAAAACTTTTAAAAATAGAATGGCTTCATTTTCGGATATTTGACGCTCCAAACCACGCGCATCAATAATCTGTCAGCCGTTTTGATTTATCTATTTTTAGTTTTCGAGATATGATTTTTTGAAAATCGAAGAAAATCGAACATTTCGCAAAAATCGCATTCCCCGACCAGTTTTCTGCGATATCTAGGAAACAGTTCGATATATCAAACTGCGCTTTGCGCCATTCGATTCCTCGTAATTTTCTCCATCTGGTGGCTTACTTTCATAGAAATTGAGCGGCTTTCACTTTTCTAATGTTTTCCTATGGTACCCCCTTATGAAATTTTTCGAACAAATTGCAAAACTTTCAAAAATAGAATGGCTTCATTTTCGGATATTTGACGCTCCAAACCACGCGCATCAATAATCTGTCACCCGTTTTGATTTATCTGTTTTAGTTTTCGAGATATGATTTTTTGAAAATCGAAGAAAATCGAACATTTCGCAAAAATCGCATTCCCCGACCAGTTTTCTGCGAATATCTAAGAAACCGTTCGAGATATCAAAGTGCGCTTTGCGCCATTCGATTCCTCATAATTTTCCCCATCTGGTGGCTTACTTTCATAGAAATTGAGCGGCTTTCACTTTTCTGATGTTTTCCTATGGTACCCCCTTATGAAATTTTTCGAACAAATTGCAAAACTTAAAGAAATAGAATCGCTTCATTTTCGGATATTTGACGCTCCAAATCACGCGCATCAATAATCTGTCACCCGTTTTGATTTATCTCTTTTAGTTTTTGAGATATGATTTTTTGAAAATCTAAGAAAATCGAACATTTCGCAAAAATCGCATTCCCCGACCAGTTTTCTGCGAATATCTAGGAAACCGTTCGAGATATCAAAGTGCGCTTTGCGCCATTCGATTCCTCGTACTTTTCTCCATCTGGTGGCTTACTTTCATAGAAATTGAGCGGCTTTCACTTTTCTGATGTTTTCCTATGGTACCCCCTTATGAAATTTTTCGAACAAATTGCAAAACTTTTAAAAATAGAATGGCTTCATTTTTGGATATTTGACGCTCCAAACCACGCGCATCAATAATCTGTCACCCGTTTTGATTTATCTCTTTTAGTTTTCGAGATATGATTTTTTGAAAATCGAAGAAAATCGAACATTTCGCAAAAATCGCATTCCCCGACCAGTTTTCTGCGAATATCTAGGAAACCGTTCGAGATATCAAAGTGCGCTTTGCGCCATTCGATTCCTCGTACATTTCTCCATCTGGCGGCTTACTTTCATAGAAATTGAGCGGCTTTCACTTTTCTGATGTTTTCCTATGGTACCCTCTTATGAAATTTTTCGAACAAATTGCAAAACTTTTAAAAATAGAATGGCTTCATTTTCGGATATTTGACGCTCCAAACCACGCGCATCAATAATCTGTCACCCGTTTTGATTTATCTCTTTTAGTTTTCGAGATATGATTTTTTGAAAATCGAAGAAAATCGAACATTTCGCTAAAATCGCATTCCCCGACCAGTTTTCTGCGAATATCTAGGAAACCGTTCGAGATATCAAAGTGCGCTTTGCGCCATTCGATTCCTCGTACTTTTCTCCATCTGGTGGCTTACTTTCATAGAAATTGAGCGGCTTTCACTTTTCTGATGTTTTCCTATGGTACCCCCTTATGAAATTTTTCGAACAAATTGCAAAACTTTTAAAAATAGAATGGCTTCATTTTCGGATAATATTTGACGCTCCAAACCACGCGCATCAATAATCTGTCACCCGTTTTGATTTATCTCTTTTAGTTTTCGAGATATGATTTTTTGAAAATCGAAGAAAATCGAACATTTTGCAAAAATCGCATTTCGAGACCAGTTTTCTACGAATATCTAGAAAACCGTTCGAGATATCAAACAGCGGTTTGCGCCATTCGATTCCTCGTAATTTTCTCCATCTGGTGGCTAACTTTCATGGAAATTGAGCGGCTTTCACTTTTCTGATGTTTTCCTATGGTACCCCCTTATGAAATTTTTCGAACAAATTGCAAAACTTTAAAAAATAGAATCGCTTCATTTTCGGATATTTGACGCTCCAAACCACGCGCATCAATAATCTGGCACCCGTTTTGATTTATTCTTTTAGTTTTCCGGATATGATTTTTTGAAAATCGAAGAAAATCGAACATTCGCAAAAATCGCATTCCCCGACCAGTTTTCTGCGAATATCTAGGAAACCGTTCGAGATATCAAGCTGCGCTTTGCGCCATTCGATTCCTCGTAATTTTCTCCATCTGGTGGCTTACTTTCATAGAAATTGAGCGGCTTTCACTATTCTGATGTCTTCCTATGGTACCCCCTTAGGAAATTTTTCGAACAAATTGTAAAACTTAAACAAATAGAATCGCTTCATTTTCGGATATTTGACGCTCCAAACCACGCGCATCAATAATCTGGCACCCGTTTTGATTTATCTGTTTTAGTTATCGAAATATGATTTTTTGAAAATCGAACATTTTGCAAAAATCGCATTCCCCGACCATTTTTCTGCGAATATCAAGAAAACGGTTCGAGATATCAAAGTGCGCTTTGCGCCATTCAATTCCTCGTAATTTTCTCCATCTGGTGGCTTACTTTCATAGAAATTGAGCGGCCTTTACTTTTCTGATGTTTTCCTATGGTACCCCCTTATGAAATTTTTCGAACAAATTGCAAAACTTTTAAAAATAGAATGGCTTCATTTTCGGATATTTGACGCTCCCAAACCACGCGCATCAATAATCTGTCAGCCGTTTTGATTTATCTATTTTAGTTTTCGAGATATGATTTTTTGAAAATCGAAGAAAATCGAACATTTCGCAAAAATCGCTTTCCCCGACCAGTTTTCTGCGAATATCTAGGAAACAGTTCGATATATCAAACTGCGCTTTGCGCCATTCGATTCCTCGTAATTTTCTCCATCTGGTGGCTTACTTTCATAGAAATTGAGCGGCTTTCACTTTTCTAATGTTTCCTATGGTACCCCCCTTATGAAATTTTTCGAACAAATTGCAAAACTTTCAAAAATAGAATGGCTTCATTTTCGGATATTTGACGCTCCAAACCACGCGCATCAATAATCTGTCACCCCGTTTTGATTTATCTGTTTTAGTTTTCGAGATATGATTTTTTGAAAATCGAAGAAAATCGAACATTTCGCAAAAATCGCATTCCCCGACCAGTTTTCTGCGAATATCTAAGAAACCGTTCGAGATATCAAAGTGCGCTTTGCGCCATTCGATTCCTCATAATTTTCCCCATCTGGTGGCTTACTTTCATAGAAATTGAGCGGCTTTCACCTTTCTGATGTTTTCCTATGGTACCCCCTTATGAAATTTTTCGAACAAATTGCAAAACTTAAAAAAATAGAATCGCTTCATTTTCGGATATTTGACGCTCCAAATCACGCGCATCAATAATCTGTCACCCGTTTTGATTTATCTCTTTTAGTTTTTGAGATATGATTTTTTGAAAATCTAAGAAAATCGAACATTTCGCAAAAATCGCATTCCCCGACCAGTTTTCTGCGAATATCTAGGAAACCGTTCGAGATATCAAAGTGCGCTTTGCGCCATTCGATTCCTCGTACTTTTCTCCATCTGGTGGCTTACTTTCATAGAAATTGAGCGGCTTTCACTTTTCTGATGTTTTCCTATGGTACCCCCTTATGAAATTTTTCGAACAAATTGCAAAACTTTTAAAAATAGAATGGCTTCATTTTCGGATATTTGACGCTCCAAACCACGCGCATCAATAAACTGTCACCCGTTTTGATATATCTCTTTTAGTTTTCGAGATATGATTTTTTGAAAATCGAAGAAAATCGAACATTTCGCAAAAATCGCATTCCCCGACCAGTTTTCTGCGAATATCTAGGAAAGCCGTTCGAGATATCAAAGTGCGCTTTGCGCATTCGATTCCTCGTAGTTTTCTCCATCTGGTGGCTTACTTTCATAGAAATTGAGCGGCTTTCACTTTTCTGATGTTTTCCTATGGTACCCCCTTATGAAATTTTTCGAACAAATTGCAAAACTTAAAAAAATAGAATCGCTTCATTTTCGGATATTTGACGCTCCAAATCACGCGCATCAATAATCTGTCACCCGTTTTGATTTATCTCTTTTAGTTTTTTGAGATATGATTTTTTTGAAAATCTAAGAAAATCGAACATTTCGCAAAAATCGCATTCCCCGACCAGTTTTCTGCGAATATCTAGGAAACCGTTCGAGATATCAAAGTGCGCTTTGCGCCATTCGATTCCTCGTACTTTTCTCCATCTGGTGGCTTACTTTCATAGAAATTGAGCGGCTTTCACTTTTCTGATGTTTTCCTATGGTACCCCCTTATGAAATTTTTCGAACAAATTGCAAAACTTTTAAAAATAGAATGGCTTCATTTTCGGATATTTGACGCTCCAAACCACGCGCATCAATAATCTGTCACCCGTTTTGATATATCTCTTTTAGTTTTCGAGATATGATTTTTGAAAATCGAAGAAAATCGAACATTTCGCAAAAATCGCATTCCCCGACCAGTTTTCTGCGAATATCTAGGAAGCCGTTCGAGATATCAAAGTGCGCTTTGCGCCATTCGATTCCTCGTAGTTTTCTCCATCTGGTGGCTTACTTTCATAGAAATTGAGCGGCTTTCACTTTTCTGATGTTTTCCTATGGTACCCCCTTATGAAATTTTTCGAACAAATTGCAAAACTTTTAAAATAGAATGGCTTCATTTTCGGATATTTGACGCTCCAAACCACGCGCATCAATAATCTGTCACCCGTTTTGATTTATCTCTTTTAGTTTTCGAGATATGATTTTTTTGAAAATCGAAGAAAATCGAAACATTTCGCAAAAATCGCATTCCCGACCAGTTTTCTGCGAATATCTAGGAAACCGTTCGAGATATCAAAGTGCGCTTTGCGCCATTCGATTCCTCGTACATTTCTCCATCTGGCGGCTTACTTTCATAGAAATTGAGCGGCTTTTACTTTTCTGATGTTTTCCTATGGTACCCCCTTATGAAATTTTTCGAACAAATTGCAAAACTTTTAAAAATAGAATGGCTTCATTTTCGGATATTTGACGCTCCAAACCACGCGCATCAATAATCTGGCACCCGTTTTGATTTATCTCTTTTAGTTTTTGAGATATGATTTTTTGAAAATCGAAGAAAATCGAACATTTCCCAAAAATCGCATTCCCCGAACAGTTTTCTGCGAATATCTAGGAAACCGTTCGAGATATCAAACTGCGCTTTGCGCCATTCGATTCCTCGTAATTTTCTCCATCTGGTGGCTTACTTTCATAGAAATTGAGCGGCTTTCACTTTTCTGATGTTTTCCTATGGTACCCCCTTATGAAATTTTTCGAACAAATTGCAAAACTTTTAAAAATAGAATGGCTTCATTTTCGGATATTTGACGCTCCAAACCACGCGCATCAATAATCTGTCACCCGTTTTGATTTATCTCTTTTAGTTTTTGAGATATGATTTTTTGAAAATCGAAGAAAATCGAACATTTCGCAAAAATCGCATTCCCCGACCAGTTTTCTGCGAATATCTAGGAAACCTTTCGAGATATCAAAGTGCGCTTTGCGCCATTCGATTCCTCGTACTTTTCTCCATCTGGTGGGCTTACTTTCATAGAAATTGAGCGGCTTTCACTTTCTGATGTTTTCCTATGGTACCCCCTTATGAAATTTTTCGAACAAATTGCAAAACTTTTAAAAATAGAATGGCTTCATTTTCGGATATTTGACGCTCCAAACCACGCGCATCAATAATCTGTCACCCGTTTTGATTTATCTCTTTTAGTTTTCTCGATATGATTTTTTGAAAATCGAAGAAAATCGAACATTTCGCAAAAATCGCATTCCCCGACCAGTTTTCTGCGAATATCTAGGAAACCTTTCGAGATATCAAACTGCGCTTTGCGCCATTCGATTGCTCGTAATTTTCTCCATCTGGTGGCTTACTTTCATAGAAATTGAGCGGCTTTCACTTTTCTGATGTTTTCCTATGGTACCCCCTTATGAAATTTTTCGAACAAATTGCAAAACTTAAAAAAATTGAATCGCTTCATTTTCGGATATTTGACGCTCCAAACCACGCGCATCAATAATCTGTCACCCGTTTTGATTTATCTCTTTTAGTTTTCGAGATATGATTTTTTGAAAATCGAAGAAAATCGAACATTTCGCAAAAATCGCATTCCCCGACCAGTTTTCTGCGAATATCTAGGAAACCGTTCGAGATATCAAAGTGCGCTTTGCGCCATTCGATTCCTCGTACTTTTCTCCATCTGGTGGCTTACTTTCATAGAAATTGAGCGGCTTTCACTTTTCTGATGTTTTCCTATGGTACCCCCTTATGAAATTTTTCGAACAAATTGCAAAACTTTAAAAAATAGAATCGCTTCATTTTCGGATATTTGACGCTCCAAACCACGCGCATCAATAATCTGGCACCCGTTTTGATTTATCTCTTTTAGTTTTCCGGATATGATTTTTTGAAAATCGAAGAAAATCGAACATTTCGCAAAAATCGCATTCCCCGACCAGTTTTCTGCGAATATCTAGGAAACTGTTCGAGATATCAAGCTGCGCTTTGCGCCATTCGATTCCTCGTAATTTTCTTCATCTGGTGGCTTACATTCATAGAAATTGAGCGGCTTTCACTTTTCTGATGTTTTGCTATGGTACCCCCTTATGAAATTTTTCGAACAAATTGTAAAACTTAAACAAATAGAATCGCTTCATTTTCGGATATTTGACGCTCCAAACCACGCGCATCAATAATCTGGCACCCGTTTTGATTTATCTGTTTTAGTTTTCGAAATATGATTTTTTGAAAATCGAACATTTTGCAAAAATCGCATTCCCCGACCATTTTTCTGCGAATATCTAGAAAACTGTTCGAGATATCAAAGTGCGCTTTGCGCCATTCAATTCCTCGTAATTTTCTCCATCTGGTGGCTTACTTTCATAGAAATTGAGCGGCCTTCACTTTTCTGATGTTTTCCTATGGTACCCCCTTATGAAATTTTTCGAACAAATTGCAAAACTTAAAAAAATAGAATCGCTTCATTTTCGGATATTTGACGCTCCAAACCACGCGCATCAATAATCTGGCACCCGTTTTGATTTATCTCTTTTAGTTTTCCGGATATGATTTTTTGAAAATCGAAGAAAATCGAAGATTTCGCAAAAATCGCATTTCCCGACCAGTTTTCTGCGAATATCTAAGAAACCTTTCGAGATATCAAAGTGCGCTTTGCGCCATTCGATTCCTCATAATTTTCCTCATCTGGTGGCTTACTTTCATAGAAATTGAGCGGCTTTCACTTTTCTGATGTTTTCCTATGGTACCCCCTTATGAAATTTTTCGAACAAATTGCAAAACTTTAAAAAATAGAATCGCTTCATTTTCGGATATTTGACGTTCCAAACCACGCGCATCAATAATCTGTCACCCGTTTTGATTTATCTCTTTTAGTTTTCGAGATATGATTTTTTGAAAATCGAAAAAAATCGAACATTTCGCAAAAATCGCATTCCCCGACCAGTTTTCTGCGAATATCTAGGAAACCGTTCGAGATATCAAAGTGCGCTTTGCGCCATTCGTTTCCTCGTAATTTTCTCCATCTGGTGGCTTACTTTCATAGAAATTGAGCGGCTTTCACTTTTCTGATATTTTCCTATGGTACCCCCTTATGAAATTTTTCGAACAAATTGCAAAACTTAAAAAAATAGAATCGCTTCATTTTCTGATATTTGACGCTCCAAACCACGCGCATCAATAATCTGTCACCCGTTTTGATTTATCTCTTTTAGTTTTTGAGATATGATTTTTTGAAAATCTAAGAAAATCGAACATTTCGCAAAAATCGCATTCCCCGACCAGTTTTCTGCGAATATCTAGGTAACCGTTCGAGATATCAAAGTGCGCTTTGCGCCATTCGATTCCTCGTAATTTTCCTCATCTGGTGGCTTACTTTCATAGAAATTGAGCGGCTTTCACTTTTCTGATGTTTTCCTATGGTACCCCCTTATGAAATTTTTCGAACAAATTGCAAAACTTTAAAAAATAGAATCGCTTCATTTTCGGATATTTGACGCTCCAAACCACGCGCATCAATAATCTGTCACCCGTTTTGATTTATCTCTTTTAGTTTTTGAGATATGATTTTTTGAAAATCTAAGAAAATCGAACATTTCGCAAAAATCGCATTCCCCGACCAGTTTTCTACGAATATCTAGGAAACCGTTCGAGATATCAAAGTGCGCTTTGCGCCATTCGATTCCTCGTACTTTTCTCCATCTGGTGGCTTACTTTCATAGAAATTGAGCGGCTTTCACTTTTCTGATGTTTTCCTATGGTACCCCCTTATGAAATTTTTCGAACAAATTGCAAAACTTTTAAAAATAGAATGGCTTCATTTTCGGATATTTGACGCTCCAAACCACGCGCATCAATATTCTGTCACCCGTTTTGATTTATCTCTTTTAGTTTTCGAGATATGATTTTTTGAAAATCGAAGAAAATCGAACATTTCGCAAAAATCGCATTGCCCGACCAGTTTTCTGCGAATATCTAGGAAACCGTTCGAGATATCAAAGTGCGCTTTGCGCCATTCGATTCCTCGTAGTTTTCTCCATCTGGTGGCTTACTTTCATAGAAATTGAGCGGCTTTCACTTTTCTGATGCTTTCCTATGGTACCCCCTTATGAAATTTTTCGAACAAATTGCAAAACTTTTAAAAATAGAATGGCTTCATTTTCGGATATTTGACGCTCCAAACCACGCGCATCAATAATCTGTCACCCGTTTTGATTTATCTCTTTTAGTTTTCGAGATATGATTTTTTGAAAATCGAAGAAAATCGAACATTTCGCAAAAATCGCATTCCCCGACCAGTTTTCTGCGAATATCTAGGAAACCGTTCGAGATATCAAAGTGCGCTTTGCGCCATTCGATTCCTCGTACATTTCTCCATCTGGCGGCTTACTTTCATAGAAATTGAGCGGCTTTCACTTTTCTGATGTTTTCCTATGGTACCCTCTTATGAAATTTTTCGAACAAATTGCAAAACTTTTAAAAATAGAATGGCTTCATTTTCGGATATTTGACGCTCCAAACCACGCGCATCAATAATCTGTCACCCGTTTTGATTTATCTCTTTTAGTTTTCGAGATATGATTTTTTGAAAATCGAAGAAAATCGAACATTTCGCAAAAATCGCATTCCCCGACCAGTTTTCTGCGAATATCTAGGAAACCGTTCGAGATATCAAACTGCGCTTTGCGCCATTCGATTCCTCGTAATTTTCTCCATCTGGTGGCTTACTTTCATAGAAATTGAGCGGCTTTCACTTTTCTGATGTTTTCCTATGGTACCCCCTTATGAAATTTTTCGAACAAATTGCAAAACTTTAAAAAATAGAATCGCTTCATTTTCGGATATTTGACGCTCCAAACCACGCGCATCAATAATCTGGCACCCGTTTTGATTTATCTCTTTTAGTTTTCCGGATATGATTTTTTGAAAATCGAAGAAAATCGAACATTTCGCAAAAATCGCATTCCCCGACCAGTTTTCTGCGAATATCTAGGAAACTGTTCGAGATATCAAGCTGCGCTTTGCGCCATTCGATTCCTCGTAATTTTCTTCATCTGGTGGCTTACTTTCATAGAAATTGAGCGGCTTTCACTTTTCTGATGTCTTCCTATGGTACCCCCTTATGAAATTTTTCGAACAAATTGTAAAACTTAAACAAATAGAATCGCTTCATTTTCGGATATTTGACGCTCCAAACCACGCGCATCAATAATCTGGCACCCGTTTTGATTTATCTGTTTTAGTTATCGAAATATGATTTTTTGAAAATCGAACATTTTGCAAAAATCGCATTCCCCGGCCAGTTTTCTGCGAATATCTAGGAAACCGTTCGAGATATCAAAGTGCGCTTTGCGCCATTCGATTCCTCGTACTATTCTCCATCTGGTGGCTTACTTTCATAGAAATTGAGCGGCTTTCACTTTTCTGATGTTTTCCTATGGTACCCCCTTATGAAATTTTTCGAACAAATTGCAAAACTTTTAAAAATAGAATGGCTTCATTTTCGGATATTTGACGCTCCAAACCACGCGCATCAATAATCTGTCACCCGTTTTGATTTATCTCTTTTAGTTTTCGAGATATGATTTTTTGAAAATCGAAGAAAATCGAACATTTTGCAAAAATCGCATTTCGAGACCAGTTTTCTACGAATATCTAGAAAACCGTTCGAGATATCAAACAGCGGTTTGCGCCATTCGATTCCTCGTAATTTTCTCCATCTGGTGGCTTACTTTCATGGAAATTGAGCGGCTTTCACTTTTCTGATGTTTTCCTATGGTACCCCCTTATGAAATTTTTCGAACAAATTGCAAAACTTTAAAATATAGAATCGCTTCATTTTCGGATATTTGACGCTCCAAACCACGCGCATCAATAATCTGGCACCCGTTTTGATTTATCTCTTTTAGTTTTCCGGATATGATTTTTTGAAAATCGAAGAAAATCGAACATTTCGCAAAAATCGCATTCCCCGACCAGTTTTCTGCGAATATCTAGGACACCGTTCGAGATATCAAGCTGCGCTTTGCGCCATTCGATTCCTCGTAATTTTCTCCATCTGGTGGCTTACTTTCATAGAAATTGAGCGGCTTTCACTTTTCTGATGTCTTCCTATGGTACCCCCTTATGAAATTTTTCGAACAAATTGTAAAACTTAAACAAATAGAATCGCTTCATTTTCGGATATTTGACGCTCCAAACCACGCGCATCAATAATCTGGCACCCGTTTTGATTTATCTGTTTTAGTTATCGAAATATGATTTTTTGAAAATCGAACATTTTGCAAAAATCGCATTCCCCGACCATTTTTCTGCGAATATCAAGAAAACGGTTCGAGATATCAAAGAGCGCTTTGCGCCATTCAATTCCTCGTAATTTTCTCCATCTGGTGGCTTACTTTCATAGAAATTGAGCGGCCTTTACTTTTCTGATGTTTTCCTATGGTACCCCCTTATGAAATTTTTCGAACAAATTGCAAAACTTTTAAAAATAGAATGGCTTCATTTTCGGATATTTGACGCTCCAAACCACGCGCATCAATAATCTGTCAGCCGTTTTGATTTATCTATTTTAGTTTTCGAGATATGATTTTTTGAAAATCGAAGAAAATCGAACATTTCGCAAAAATCGCATTCCCCGACCAGTTTTCTGCGAATATCTAGGAAACAGTTCGATATATCAAACTGCGCTTTGCGCCATTCGATTCCTCGTAATTTTCTCCATCTGGTGGCTTACTTTCATAGAAATTGAGCGGCTTTCACTTTTCTAATGTTTTCCTATGGTACCCCCTTATGAAATTTTTCGAACAAATTGCAAAACTTTCAAAAATAGAATGGCTTCATTTTCGGATATTTGACGCTCCAAACCACGCGCATCAATAATCTGTCACCCGTTTTGATTTATCTGTTTTAGTTTTCGAGATATGATTTTTTGAAAATCGAAGAAAATCGAACATTTCGCAAAAATCGCATTCCCCGACCAGTTTTCTGCGAATATCTAAGAAACCGTTCGAGATATCAAAGTGCGCTTTGCGCCATTCGATTCCTCATAATTTTCCCCATCTGGTGGCTTACTTTCATAGATATTGAGCGGCTTTCACTTTTCTGATGTTTTCCTATGGTACCCCCTTATGAAATTTTTCGAACAAATTGCAAAACTTAAAAAAATAGAATCGCTTCATTTTCGGATATTTGACGCTCCAAATCACGCGCATCAATAATCTGTCACCCGTTTTGATTTATCTCTTTTAGTTTTTGAGATATGATTTTTTGAAAATCTAAGAAAATCGAACATTTCGCAAAAATCGCATTCCCCGACCAGTTTTCTGCGAATATCTAGGAAACCGTTCGAGATATCAAAGTGCGCTTTGCGCCATTCGATTCCTCGTACTTTTCTCCATCTGGTGGCTTACTTTCATAGAAATTGAGCGGCTTTCACTTTTCTGATGTTTTTCTATGGTACCCCCCTTATGAAATTTTTCGAACAAATTGCAAAACTTTTAAAAATAGAATGGCTTCATTTTTGGATATTTGACGCTCCAAACCACGCGCATCAATAATCTGTCACCCGTTTTGATTTATCTCTTTTAGTTTTCGAGATATGATTTTTTGAAAATCGAAGAAAATCGAACATTTCGCAAAAATCGCATTCCCCGACCAGTTTTCTGCGAATATCTAGGAAACCGTTCGAGATATCAAAGTGCGCTTTGCGCCATTCGATTCCTCGTACATTTCTCCATCTGGCGGCTTACTTTCATAGAAATTGAGCGGCTTTCACTTTTCTGATGTTTTCCTATGGTACCCTCTTATGAAATTTTTCGAACAAATTGCAAAACTTTTAAAAATAGAATGGCTTCATTTTCGGATATTTGACGCTCCAAACCACGCGCATCAATAATCTGTCACCCGTTTTGATTTATCTCTTTTAGTTTTCGAGATATGATTTTTTGAAAATCGAAGAAAATCGAACATTTCGCTAAAATCGCATTCCCCGACCAGTTTTCTGCGAATATCTAGGAAACCGTTCGAGATATCAAAGTGCGCTTTGCGCCATTCGATTCCTCGTACTTTTCTCCATCTGGTGGCTTACTTTCATAGAAATTGAGCGGCTTTCACTTTTCTGATGTTTTCCTATGGTACCCCCTTATGAAATTTTTCGAACAAATTGCAAAACTTAAAAAAATAGAATCGCTTCATTTTCAGATATTTGACGCTCCAAACCACGCGCATCAATAATCTGTCACCCGTTTTGATTTATCTCTTTTAGTTTTCGAGATATGATTTTTTGAAAATCGAAGAAAATCGAACATTTTGCAAAAATCGCATTTCGAGACCAGTTTTCTGCGAATATCTAGGAAACCGTTCGAGATATCAAACAGCGGTTTGCGCCATTCGATTCCTCGTAATTTTCTCCATCTGGTGGCTTACTTTCATGGAAATTGAGCGGCTTTCACTTTTCTGATGTTTTCCTATGGTACCCCCTTATGAAATTTTTCGAACAAATTGCAAAACTTTAAAAAATAGAATCGCTTCATTTTCGGATATTTGACGCTCCAAACCACGCGCATCAATAATCTGGCACCCGTTTTGATTTATCTCTTTTAGTTTTCCGGATATGATTTTTTGAAAATCGAAGAAAATCGAACATTTCGCAAAAATCGCATTCCCCGACCAGTTTTCTGCGAATATCTAGGAAACCGTTCGAGATATCAAGCTGCGCTTTGCGCCATTCGATTCCTCGTAATTTTCTCCATCTGGTGGCTTACTTTCATAGAAATTGAGCGGCTCTCACTATTCTGATGTCTTCCTATGGTACCCCCTTAGGAAATTTTTCGAACAAATTGTAAAACTTAAACAAATAGAATCGCTTCATTTTCGGATATTTGACGCTCCAAACCACGCGCATCAATAATCTGGCACCCGTTTTGATTTATCTGTTTTAGTTATCGAAATATGATTTTTTGAAAATCGAACATTTTGCAAAAATCGCATTCCCCGACCATTTTTCTGCGAATATCAAGAAAACGGTTTGAGATATCAAAGTGCGCTTTGCGCCATTCAATTCCTCGTAATTTTCTCCATCTGGTGGCTTACTTTCATAGAAATTGAGCGGCCTTTACTTTTCTGATGTTTTCCTATGGTACCCCCTTATGAAATTTTTCGAACAAATTGCAAAACTTAAAAAAATAGAATCGCTTCATTTTCGGATATTTGACGCTCCAAACCACGCGCATCAATAATCTGGCACCCGTTTTGATTTATCTCTTTTAGTTTTCCGGATATGATTTTTTGAAAATCGAAGAAAATCGAAGATTTCGCAAAAATCGCATTTCCCGACCAGTTTTCTGCGAATATCTAAGAAACCTTTCGAGATATCAAAGTGCGCTTTGCGCCATTCGGTTCCTCATAATTTTCCTCATCTGGTGGCTTACTTTCATAGAAATTGAGCGGCTTTCACTTTTCTGATGTTTTCCTATGGTACCCCCTTATGAAATTTTTCGAACAAATTGCAAAACTTTAAAAAATAGAATCGCTTCATTTTCGGATATTTGACGTTCCAAACCACGCGCATCAATAATCTGTCACCCGTTTTGATTTATCTCTTTTAGTTTTCGAGATATGATTTTTTGAAAATCGAAAAAAATCGAACATTTCGCAAAAATCGCATTCCCCGACCAGTTTTCTGCGAATATCTAGGAAACCGTTCGAGATATCAAAGTGCGCTTTGCGCCATTCGATTCCTCGTAATTTTCTCCATCTGGTGGCTTACTTTCATAGAAATTGAGCGGCTTTCACTTTTCTGATATTTTCCTATGGTACCCCCTTATGAAATTTTTCGAACAAATTGCAAAACTTTAAAAAATAGAATCGCTTCATTTTCGGATATTTGACGCTCCAAACCACGCGCATCATAATCTGTCACCCGTTTTGATTTATCTCTTTTAGTTTTCCGGATATGATTTTTTGAAAATCTAAGAAAATCGAACATTTCGCAAAAATCGCATTCCCCGACCAGTTTTCTGCGAATATCTAGGAAACTGTTCGAGATATCAAGCTGCGCTTTGCGCCATTCGATTCCTCGTAATTTTCTTCATCTGGTGGCTTACATTCATAGAAATTGAGCGGCTTTCACTTTTCTGATGTTTTGCTATGGTACCCCCTTATGAAATTTTTCGAACAAATTGTAAAACTTAAACAAATAGAATCGCTTCATTTTCGGATATTTGACGCTCCAAACCACGCGCATCAATAATCTGGCACCCGTTTTGATTTATCTGTTTTAGTTTTCGAAATATGATTTTTTGAAAATCGAACATTTTGCAAAAATCGCATTCCCCGACCATTTTTCTGCGAATATCTAGAAAACTGTTCGAGATATCAAAGTGCGCTTTGCGCCATTCAATTCCTCGTAATTTTCTCCATCTGGTGGCTTACTTTCATAGAAATTGAGCGGCCTTCACTTTTCTGATGTTTTCCTATGGTACCCCCTTATGAAATTTTTCGAACAAATTGCAAAACTTAAAAAAATAGAATCGCTTCATTTTCGGATATTTGACGCTCCAAACCACGCGCATCAATAATCTGGCACCCGTTTTGATTTATCTCTTTTAGTTTTCCGGATATGATTTTTTGAAAATCGAAGAAAATCGAAGATTTCGCAAAAATCGCATTTCCCGACCAGTTTTCTGCGAATATCTAAGAAACCTTTCGAGATATCAAAGTGCGCTTTGCGCCATTCGATTCCTCATAATTTTCCTCATCTGGTGGCTTACTTTCATAGAAATTGAGCGGCTTTCACTTTTCTGATGTTTTCCTATGGTACCCCCTTATGAAATTTTTCGAACAAATTGCAAAACTTTAAAAAATAGAATCGCTTCATTTTCGGATATTTGACGTTCCAAACCACGCGCATCAATAATCTGTCACCCGTTTTGATTTATCTCTTTTAGTTTTCGAGATATGATTTTTTGAAAATCGAAGAAAAATCGAACATTTCGCAAAAAATCGCATTCCCCAACCAGTTTTCTGCGAATATCTAGGAAACCGTTCGAGATATCAAAGTGCGCTTTGCGCCATTCGATTCCTCGTAATTTTCTCCATCTGGTGGCTTACTTTCATAGATATTGAGCGGCTTTCACTTTTCTGATATTTTCCTATGGTACCCCCTTATGAAATTTTTCGAACAAATTGCAAAACTTTAAAAAATAGAATCGCTTCATTTTCGGATATTTGACGCTCCAAACCACGCGCATCATAATCTGTCACCCGTTTTGATTTATCTCTTTTAGTTTTTGAGATATGATTTTTTGAAAATCTAAGAAAATCGAACATTTCGCAAAAATCGCATTCCCCGACCAGTTTTCTGCGAATATCTAGGAAACCGTTCGAGATATCAAAGTGCGCTTTGCGCCATTCGATTCCTCGTACTTTTCTCCATCTGGTGGCTTACTTTCATAGAAATTGAGCGGCTTTCACTTTTCTGATGTTTTCCTATGGTACCCCCTTATGAAATTTTTCGAACAAATTGCAAAACTTTTAAAAATAGAATGGCTTCATTTTCGGATATTTGACGCTCCAAACCACGCGCATCAATATTCTGTCACCCGTTTTGATTTATCTCTTTTAGTTTTCGAGATATGATTTTTTGAAAATCGAAGAAAATCGAACATTTCGCAAAAATCGCATTGCCCGACCAGTTTTCTGCGAATATCTAGGAAACCGTTCGAGATATCAAAGTGCGCTTTGCGCCATTCGATTCCTCGTAGTTTTCTTCATCTGGTGGCTTACTTTCATAGAAATTGAGCGGCTTTCACTTTTCTGATGTTTTCCTATGGTACCCCCTTATGAAATTTTTCGAACAAATTGCAAAACTTTTAAAAATAGAATGGCTTCATTTTCGGATATTTGACGCTCCAAACCACGCGCATCAATAATCTGTCACCCGTTTTGATTTATCTCTTTTAGTTTTCGAGATATGATTTTTTGAAAATCGAACATTTCGCAAAAATCGCATTCCCCGACCAGTTTTCTGCGAATATCTAGGAAACCGTTCGAGATATCAAACTGCGCTTTGCGCCATTCGATTCCTCGTAATTTTCTCCATCTGGTGGCTTACTTTCATAGAAATTGAGCGGCTTTCACTTTTCTGATGTTTTCCTATGGTACCCCCTTATGAAATTTTTCGAACAAATTGCAAAACTTTAAAAAATAGAATCGCTTCATTTTCGGATATTTGACGCTCCAAACCACGCGCATCAATAATCTGGCACCCGTTTTGATTTATCTCTTTTAGTTTTCCGGATATGATTTTTTGAAAATAGAAGAAAATCGAACATTTCGCAAAAATCGCATTCCCCGACCAGTTTTCTGCGAATATCTAGGAAACTGTTCGAGATATCAAGCTGCGCTTTGCGCCATTCGATTCCTCGTAATTTTCTTCATCTGGTGGCTTACATTCATAGAAATTGAGCGGCTTTCACTTTTCTGATGTTTTCCTATGGTACCCCCTTATGAAATTTTTCGAACAAATTGTAAAACTTAAACAAATAGAATCGCTTCATTTTCGGATATTTGACGCTCCAAACCACGCGCATCAATAATCTGGCACCCGTTTTGATTTATCTGTTTTAGTTTTCGAAATATGATTTTTTGAAAATCGAACATTTTGCAAAAATCGCATTCCCCGACCATTTTTCTGCGAATATCTAGAAAACTGTTCGAGATATCAAAGTGCGCTTTGCGCCATTCAATTCCTCGTAATTTTCTCCATCTGGTGGCTTACTTTCATAGAAATTGAGCGGCCTTCACTTTTCTGATGTTTTCCTATGGTACCCCCTTATGAAATTTTTCGAACAAATTGCAAAACTTAAAAAAATAAAATCGCTTCATTTTCGGATATTTGACGCTCCAAACCACGCGCATCAATAATCTGGCACCCGTTTTGATTTATCTCTTTTAGTTTTCCGGATATGATTTTTTGAAAATCGAAGAAAATCGAACATTTCGCAAAAATCGCATTCCCCGACCAGTTTTCTGCGAATATCTAAGAAACCTTTCGAGATATCAAAGTGCGCTTTGCGCCATTCGATTCCTCATACATCTGGTGGCTTACTTTCATAGAAATTGAGCGGCTTTCACTTTTCTGATGTTTTCCTATGGTACCCCCCTTATGAAATTTTTCGAACAAATTGCAAAACTTTAAAAAATAGAATCGCTTCATTTTCGGATATTTGACGTTCCAAACCACGCGCATCAATAATCTGTCACCCGTTTTGATTTATCTCTTTTAGTTTTCGAGATATGATTTTTTGAAAATCGAAAAAAATCGAACATTTCGCAAAAATCGCATTCCCCGACCAGTTTTCTGCGAATATCTAGGAAACCGTTCGAGATATCAAAATGCGCTTTGCGCCATTCGATTCCTCGTACTTTTCTCCATCTGGTGGCTTACTTTCATAGAAATTGAGCGGCTTTCACTTTTCTGATGTTTTCCTATGGTACCCCCTTATGAAATTTTTCGAACAAATTGCAAAACTTTTAAAAATAGAATGGCTTCATTTTCGGATATTTGACGCTCCAAACCACGCGCATCAATAATCTGTCACCCGTTTTGATTTATCTCTTTTAGTTTTCGAGATATGATTTTTTGAAAATCGAAGAAAATCGAACATTTCGCAAAAATCGCATTCCCCGACCAGTTTTCTGCGAATATCTAGGAAACCGTTCGAGATATCAAAGTGCGCTTTGCGCCATTCGATTCCTCGTACATTTCTCCATCTGGCGGCTTACTTTCATAGAAATTGAGCGGCTTTCACTTTTCTGATGTTTTCCTATGGTACCCTCTTATGAAATTTTTCGAACAAATTGCAAAACTTTTAAAAATAGAATGGCTTCATTTTCGGATATTTGACGCTCCAAACCACGCGCATCAATAATCTGTCACCCGTTTTGATATATCTCTTTTAGTTTTCGAGATATGATTTTTTGAAAATCGAAGAAAATCGAACATTTCGCAAAAATCGCATTCCCCGACCAGTTTTCTGCGAATATCTAGGAAACCGTTCGAGATATCAAACTGCGCTTTGCGCCATTCGATTCCTCGTAATTTTCTCCATCTGGTGGCTTACTTTCATGGAAATTGAGCGGCTTTCACTTTTCTGATGTTTTCCTATGGTACCCCCTTATGAAATTTTTCGAACAAATTGCAAAACTTTAAAAAATAGAATCGCTTCATTTTCGGATATTTGACGCTCCAAACCACGCGCATCAATAATCTGGCACCCGTTTTGATTTATCTCTTTTAGTTTTCCGGATATGATTTTTTGAAAATCGAAGAAAATCGAACATTTCGCAAAAATCGCATTCCCCGACCAGTTTTCTGCGAATATCTAGGAAACCGTTCGAGATATCAAGCTGCGCTTTGCGCCATTCGATTCCTCGTAATTTTCTCCATCTGGTGGCTTACTTTCATAGAAATTGAGCGGCTCTCACTATTCTGATGTCTTTCCTATGGTACCCCCTTAGGAAATTTTTCGAACAAATTGTAAAACTTAAACAAATAGAATCGCTTCATTTTCGGATATTTGACGCTCCAAACCACGCGCATCAATAATCTGGCACCCGTTTTGATTTATCTGTTTTAGTTATCGAAATATGATTTTTTGAAAATCGAACATTTTGCAAAAATCGCATTCCCCGACCATTTTTCTGCGAATATCAAGAAAACGGTTCGAGATATCAAAGTGCGCTTTGCGCCATTCAATTCCTCGTAATTTTCTCCATCTGGTGGCTTACTTTCATAGAAATTGAGCGGCCTTTACTTTTCTGATGTTTTCCTATGGTACCCCCTTATGAAATTTTTCGAACAAATTGCAAAACTTAAAAAAATAGAATCGCTTCATTTTCGGATATTTGACGCTCCAAACCACGCGCATCAATAATCTGGCACCCGTTTTGATTTATCTCTTTTAGTTTTCCGGATATGATTTTTTGAAAATCGAAGAAAATCGAAGATTTCGCAAAAATCGCATTTCCCGACCAGTTTTCTGCGAATATCTAAGAAACCTTTCGAGATATCAAAGTGCGCTTTGCGCCATTCGGTTCCTCATAATTTTCCTCATCTGGTGGCTTACTTTCATAGAAATTGAGCGGCTTTCACTTTTCTGATGTTTTCCTATGGTACCCCCCTTATGAAATTTTTCGAACAAATTGCAAAACTTTAAAAAATAGAATCGCTTCATTTTCGGATATTTGACGTTCCAAACCACGCGCATCAATAATCTGTCACCCGTTTTGATTTATCTCTTTTAGTTTTCGATTTCGCAAAAATCGCATTCCCCGACCAGTTTTTCTGCGAATATCTAGGAAACCGTTCGAGATATCAAAGTGCGCTTTGCGCCATTCGATTCCTCGTAATTTTTCTCCATCTGGTGGCTTACTTTCATAGAAATTGAGCGGCTTTTCACTTTTCTGATATTTTCCTATGGTACCCCCTTATGAAATTTTTTCGAACAAATTGCAAAAACTTTAAAAAATAGAATCGCTTCATTTTCGGATATTTGACGCTCCAAACCACGCGCATCATAATCTGTCACCCGTTTTGATTTATCTCTTTTAGTTTTCCGGATATGATTTTTTGAAAATCTAAGAAAATCGAACATTTCGCAAAAATCGCATTCCCCGACCAGTTTTTCTGCGAATATCTAGGAAACTGTTCGAGATATCAAGCTGCGCTTTGCGCCATTCGATTCCTCGTAATTTTCTTCATCTGGGTGGCTTACATTCATAGAAATTGAGCGGCTTTCACTTTTCTGATGTTTTGCTATGGTACCCCCTTATGAAATTTTTCGAACAAATTGTAAAACTTAAACAAATAGAATCGCTTCATTTTCGGATATTTGACGCTCCAAACCACGCGCATCAATAATCTGGCACCCGTTTTGATTTATCTGTTTTAGTTTTCGAAATATGATTTTTTGAAAATCGAACATTTTGCAAAAAATCGCATTCCCCCGACCATTTTTCTGCGAATATCTAGAAAACTTGTTCGAGATATCAAAGTGCGCTTTGCGCCATTCAATTCCTCGTAATTTTCTCCATCTGGTGGCTTACTTTCATAGAAATTGAGCGGCCTTCACTTTTCTGATGTTTTTCTATGGTACCCACTTATGAAATTTTTCGAACAAATTGCAAAACTTAAAAAAATAGAATCGCTTCATTTTCGGATATTTGACGCTCCAAACCACGCGCATCAATAATCTGGCACCCGTTTTGGATTTATCTCTTTTAGTTTTCCGGATATGATTTTTTTGAAAATCGAAGAAAATCGAAGATTTCGCAAAAATCGCATTTCCCTACCAGTTTTCTGCGAATATCTAAGAAACCTTTCGAGATATCAAAGTGCGCTTTGCGCCATTCGATTCTCCTCATAATTTTTCCTCATCTGGTGGCTTACTTTCATAGAAATTGAGCGGCTTTCACTTTTCTGATGTTTTCCTATGGTACCCCCTTAATGAAATTTTTCGAACAAATTGCAAAACTTTAAAAAATAGAATCGCTTCATTTTCGGATATTTGACGTTCCAAACCAACGCGCATCAATAATCTGTCACCCGTTTTGATTTATCTCTTTTTGTTTTTCGAGATATGATTTTTTGAAAAATCGAAGAAAATCGAACATTTCGCAAAAATCGCATTCCCCAACCAGTTTTCTGCGAATATCTAGGAAACCGTTCGAGATATCAAAGTGCGCCTTTGCGCCATTCGATTCCTCGTAATTTTCTCCATCTGGTGGCTTACTTTCATAGATATTGAGCGGCTTTCACTTTTCTGATATTTTCCTATGGTACCCCCTTATGAAATTTTTTCGAACAAATTGCCAAAACTTTAAAAATAGAATCGCTTCATTTTCGGATATTTGACGCTCCAAACCACGCGCATCATAATCTGTCACCCGTTTTGATTTATCTCTTTTAGTTTTTGAGATATGATTTTTTGAAAATCTAAGAAATCGAACATTTCGCAAAAAATCGCATTCCCCGACCAGTTTTCTGCGAATATCTAGGGAAACCGTTCGAGATATCAAAGTGCGCTTTGCGCATTCGATTCCTCGTACTTTTCTCCATCTGGTGGGCTTACTTTCATAGAAATTGAGCGGCCTTTCACTTTTCTGATGTTTTCCTATGGTACCCCCTTATGAAATTTTTCGAACAAATTGCAAAACTTTTAAAAATAGAATGGCTTCATTTTCGGATATTTGACGCTCCAAACCCACGCGCATCAATATTCTGTCACCCGTTTTGATTTATCTCTTTTAGTTTTCGAGATATGATTTTTTTGAAAATCGAAGAAAATCGAACATTTCGCAAAAATCGCATTGCCCGACCAGTTTTCTGCGAATATCTAGGAAACCGTTCGAGATATCAAAGTGCGCTTTGCGCCATTCGATTCCTCGTAGTTTTCTCCATCTGGTGGCTTACTTTCATAGAAATTGAGCGGCTTTCACTTTTCTGATGTTTTTCCTATGGTACCCCCTTATGAAATTTTTCGAACAAATTGCAAAACTTTTAAAAATAGAATGGCTTCATTTTCCGGGATATTTGACGCTCCAAACCACGCGCATCAATAATCTGTCACCGTTTTGATTTATCTCTTTTAGTTTTCGAGATATGATTTTTTGAAAATCGAAACATTTCGCAAAAATCGCATTCCCCGACCAGTTTTCTGCGAATATCTAGGAAAACCGTTCGAGATATCAAACTGCGCTTTGCGCCATTCGATTCCTCGTAATTTTCTCCATCTGGTGGCTTACTTTCATAGAAATTGAGCGGCTTTCACTTTTCTGATGTTTTCCTATGGTACCCCCCTTATGAAATTTTTCGAACAAATTGCAAAACTTTAAAAAATAGAATCGCTTCATTTTCGGATATTTGACGCTCCAAACCACGCGCAATCAATAATCTGGCACCCGTTTTGATTTATCTCTTTTAGTTTTCCGGATATGATTTTTTGAAAATAGAAGAAAATCGAACATTTCGCAAAAATCGCATTCCCCGACCAGTTTTCTGCGAATATCTAGGAAACTGTTCGAGATATCAAGCTGCGCTTTGCGCCATTCGATTCCTCGTAATTTTCTTCATCTGGGTGGCTTACATTCATAGAAATTGAGCGGCTTTCACTTTCTGATGTTTTCCTATGGTACCCCCTTATGAAATTTTTCGAACAAATTGTAAAACTTAAACAAATAGAATCGCTTCATTTTCGGATATTTGACGCTCCAAACCACGCGCATCAATAATCTGGCACCCGTTTTGATTTATCTGTTTTAGTGTTTTCGAAATATGATTTTTTGAAAATCGAACATTTTGCAAAAATCGCATTCCCCGACCATTTTTCTGCGAATATCTAGAAAACTGTTCGAGATATCAAAGTGCGCTTTGCGCCATTCAATTCCTCGTAATTTTCTCCATCTTGTGGCTTACTTTCATAGAAATTGAGCGGCCTTCACTTTTTCTGATGTTTTCCTATGGTACCCCCTTATGAAATTTTTCGAACAAATTGCAAAACTTAAAAAAATAGAATCGCTTCATTTCGGATATTTGACGCTCCAAACCACGCGCATCAATAATCTGGCACCCGTTTTGATTTATCTCTTTTAGTTTTCCGGATATGATTTTTTGAAAATCGAAGAAAATCGAACATTTCGCAAAAATCGCATTCCCCGACCAGTTTTCTGCGGAATATCTAAGAAACCTTTCGAGATATCAAAGTGCGCTTTGCGCCATTCGATTCCTCATAATTTTCCTCATCTGGTGGCTTACTTTCATAGAAATTGAGCGGCTTTCACTTTTCTGATGTTTTCCTATGGTACCCCCTTATGAAATTTTTCGAACAAATTGCAAAACTTTAAAAAATAGAATCGCTTCATTTTCGGATATTTGACGTTCCAAACCACGCGCATCAATAATCTGTCACCCGTTTTGATTTATCTCTTTTAGTTTTCGAGATATGATTTTTTGAAAATCGAAAAAAATCGAACATTTCGCAAAAATCGCATTCCCCGACCAGTTTTCTGCGAATATCTAGGAAACCGTTCGAGATATCAAAATGCGCTTTGCGCCATTCGATTCCTCGTACTTTTCTCCATCTGCGTGGCTTACTTTCATAGAAATTGAGCGGCTTTCACTTTTCTGATGTTTTTCCTATGGTACCCCCTTATGAAATTTTCGAACAAATTGCAAAACTTTTAAAAAATAGAATGGCTTCATTTTCGGATATTTGACGCTCCAAACCACGCGCATCAATAATCTGTCACCCGTTTTGATTTATCTCTTTAGTTTTCGAGATATGATTTTTTGAAAATCGAAGAAAATCGAACATTTCGCAAAAATCGCATTCCCCGACCAGTTTTCTGCGAATATCTAGGAAACCGTTCGAGATATCAAAGTGCGCTTTGCGCCATTCGATTCCTCGTACATTTCTCCATCTGGCGGCTTACTTTCATAGAAATTGAGCGGCTTTCACTTTTCTGATGTTTTCCTATGGTACCCTCTTATGAAATTTTTTCGAACAAATTGCAAAACTTTTAAAAATAGGAATGGCTTCATTTTCGGATATTTGACGCTCCAAACCACGCGCATCAATTATCTGTCACCCGTTTTGATATATCTCTTTTAGTTTTCGAGATATGATTTTTTGAAAATCGAAGAAAATCGAACATTTCGCAAAAAATCGCATTCCCCGACCAGTTTTCTGCGAATATCTAGGAAACCGTTTCGAGATATCAAACTGCGCTTTGCGCCATTCGATTCCTCGTAATTTTCTCCATCTGGTGGCTTACTTTCATGGAAATTGAGCGGCTTTCACTTTTCTGATGTTTTCCTATGGTACCCCCTTATGAAATTTTTCGAACAAATTGCAAAACTTTAAAAAATAGAATCGCTTCATTTTCGGATATTTGACGCTCCAAACCACGCGCATCAATAATCTGGCACCCGTTTTGATTTATCTCTTTTAGTTTTCCGGAATATGATTTTTTGAAAATCGAAGAAAATCGAACATTTCGCAAAAATCGCATTCCCCGACCAGTTTTCTGCGAATATCTAGGAAACCGTTCGAGATATCAAGCTGCGCTTTGCGCCATTCGATTCCTCGTAATTTTCTCCATCTGGTGGCTTACTTTCATAGAAATTGAGCGGCTCTCACTATTCTGATGTCTTCCTATGGTACCCCCTTAGGAAATTTTTTCGAACAAATTGTAAAAACTTAAACAAATAGAATCGCTTCATTTTCGGATATTTGACGCTCCAAACCACGCGCATCAATAATCTGGCACCCGTTTTTGATTTATCTGTTTTAGTTATCGAAATATGATTTTTTGAAAATCGAACATTTTGCAAAAATCGCATTCCCCGACCATTTTTCTGCGAATATCAAGAAAACGGTTCGAGATATCAAAGTGCGCTTTGCGCCATTCAATTCCTCGTAATTTTCTCCATCTGGTGGCTTACTTTCATAGAAATTGAGCGGCCTTTACTTTTCTGATGTTTTCCTATGGTACCCCCTTATGAAATTTTTCGAACAAATTGCAAAACTTAAAAAAATAGAATCCGCTTCATTTTCGGATATTTGACGCTCCAAACCACGCGCATCAATAATCTGGCACCCGTTTTGATTTATCTCTTTTAGTTTTCCGGATATGATTTTTTGAAAATCGAAGAAAATCGAAGATTTCGCAAAAATCGCATTTCCCGACCAGTTTTCTGCGAATATCTAAGAAACCTTTCGAGATATCAAAGTGCGCTTTGCGCCATTCGGTTCCTCATAATTTTCCTCATCTGGTGGCTTACTTTCATAGAAATTGAGCGGCTTTCACTTTTCTGATGTTTTCCTATGGTACCCCCTTATGAAATTTTTCGAACAAATTGCAAAACTTTAAAAAATAGAATCGCTTCATTTTCGGATATTTGACGTTCCAAACCACGCGCATCAATAATCTGTCACCCGTTTTGATTTATCTCTTTTAGTTTTCGAGATATGATTTTTTGAAAATCGAAAAAAATCGAACATTTCGCAAAAATCGCATTCCCCGACCAGTTTTCTGCGAATATCTAGGAAACCGTTCGAGATATCAAAGTGCGCTTTGCGCCATTCGATTCCTCGTAATTTTCTCCATCTGGTGGCTTACTTTCATAGAAATTGAGCGGCTTTCACTTTTCTGATATTTTCCTATGGTACCCCCCTTATGAAATTTTTCGAACAAATTGCAAAACTTTAAAAAATAGAATCGCTTCATTTTCGGATATTTGACGCTCCAAACCACGCGCATCATAATCTGTCACCCGTTTTTGATTTATCTCTTTTAGTTTTCCGGATATGATTTTTGAAAATCTAAGAAAATCGAACATTTCGCAAAAATCGCATTCCCCCGACCAGTTTTCTGCGAATATCTAGGAAACTGTTCGAGATATCAAGCTGCGCTTTTGCGCCATTCGATTCCTCGTAATTTTCTTCATCTGGTGGCTTACATTCATAGAAATTGAGCGGCTTTCACTTTTCTGATGTTTTGCTATGGTACCCCCTTATGAAATTTTTCGAACAAATTGTAAAACTTAAACAAATAGAATCGCTTCATTTTCGGATATTTGACGCTCCAAACCACGCGCATCAATAATCTGGCACCCGTTTTGATTTATCTGTTTTAGTTTTCGAAATATGATTTTTTGAAAATCGAACATTTTGCAAAAATCGCATTCCCCGACCATTTTTCTGCGAATATCTAGAAAACTGTTCGAGATATCAAAGTGCGCTTTGCGCCATTCAATTCCTCGTAATTTTCTCCATCTGGTGGCTTACTTTCATAGAAATTGAGCGGCCTTCACTTTTCTGATGTTTTCCTATGGTACCCCCTTATGAAATTTTTCGAACAAATTGCAAAAAATAGAATCGCTTCATTTTCGGATATTTGACGCTCCAAACCACGCGCATCAATAATCTGGCACCCGTTTTGATTTATCTCTTTTAGTTTTCCGGATATGATTTTTTGAAAATCGAAGAAAATCGAAGATTTCGCAAAAATCGCATTTCCCGACCAGTTTTCTGCGAATATCTAAGAAACCTTTCGAGATATCAAAGTGCGCTTTGCGCCATTCGATTCCTCATAATTTTCCTCATCTGGTGGCTTACTTTCATAGAAATTGAGCGGCTTTCACTTTTCTGATGTTTTCCTATGGTACCCCCTTATGAAATTTTTCGAACAAATTGCAAAACTTTAAAAAATAGAATCGCTTCATTTTCGGATATTTGACGTTCCAAACCACGCGCATCAATAATCTGGCACCCGTTTTGATTTATCTCTTTTAGTTTTCCGGATATGATTTTTTGAAAATCGAAGAAAATCGAAGATTTCGCAAAAATCGCATTTCCCGACCAGTTTTCTGCGAATATCTAAGAAACCTTTCGAGATATCAAAGTGCGCTTTGCGCCATTCGATTCCTCATAATTTTCCTCATCTGGTGGCTTACTTTCATAGAAATTGAGCGGCTTTCACTTTTCTGATGTTTTCCTATGGTACCCCCCTTATGAAATTTTTCGAACAAATTGCAAAACTTAAAAAAATTGAATCGCTTCATTTTCGGATATTTGACGCTCCAAACCACGCGCATCAATAATCTGTCACCCGTTTTGATTTATCTCTTTTAGTTTTTGAGATATGATTTTTTGAAAATCGAAGAAAATCGAACATTTCGCAAAAATCGCATTCCCCAACCAGTTTTCTGCGAATATCTAGGAAACCGTTCGAGATATCAAAGTGCGCTTTGCGCCATTCGATTCCTCGTAATTTTCTCCATCTGGTGGCTTACTTTCATAGATATTGAGCGGCTTTCACTTTTCTGATATTTTCCTATGGTACCCCCTTATGAAATTTTTCGAACAAATTGCAAAACTTTAAAAAATAGAATCGCTTCATTTTCGGATATTTGACGCTCCAAACCACGCGCATCATAATCTGTCACCCGTTTTGATTTATCTCTTTTAGTTTTTGAGATATGATTTTTTGAAAATCTAAGAAAATCGAACATTTCGCAAAAATCGCATTCCCCGACCAGTTTTCTGCGAATATCTAGGAAACCGTTCGAGATATCAAAGTGCGCTTTGCGCCATTCGATTCCTCGTACTTTTCTCCATCTGGTGGCTTACTTTCATAGAAATTGAGCGGCTTTCCCTTTTCTGATGTTTTCCTATGGTACCCCCTTATGAAATTTTTCGAACAAATTGCAAAACTTTTAAAAATAGAATGGCTTCATTTTCGGATATTTGACGCTCCAAACCACGCGCATCAATATTCTGTCACCCGTTTTGATTTATCTCTTTTAGTTTTCGAGATATGATTTTTTGAAAATCGAAGAAAATCGAACATTTCGCAAAAATCGCATTGCCCGACCAGTTTTCTGCGAATATCTAGGAAACCGTTCGAGATATCAAAGTGCGCTTTGCGCCATTCGATTCCTCGTAGTTTTCTCCATCTGGTGGCTTACTTTCATAGAAATTGAGCGGCTTTCACTTTTCTGATGTTTTCCTATGGTACCCCCTTATGAAATTTTTCGAACAAATTGCAAAACTTTTAAAAATAGAATGGCTTCATTTTCGGATATTTGACGCTCCAAACCACGCGCATCAATAATCTGTCACCCGTTTTGATTTATCTCTTTTAGTTTTCGAGATATGATTTTTTGAAAATCGAACATTTCGCAAAAATCGCATTCCCCGACCAGTTTTCTGCGAATATCTAGGAAACCGTTCGAGATATCAAACTGCGCTTTGCGCCATTCGATTCCTCGTAATTTTCTCCATCTGGTGGCTTACTTTCATAGAAATTGAGAGGCTTTCACTTTTCTGATGTTTTCCTATGGTACCCCCCTTATGAAATTTTTCGAACAAATTGCAAAACTTTAAAAAATAGAATCGCTTCATTTTCGGATATTTGACGCTCCAAACCACGCGCATCAATAATCTGGCACCCGTTTTGATTTATCTCTTTTAGTTTTCCGGATATGATTTTTTGAAAATAGAAGAAAATCGAACATTTCGCAAAAATCGCATTCCCCGACCAGTTTTCTGCGAATATCTAGGAAACTGTTCGAGATATCAAGCTGCGCTTTGCGCCATTCGATTCCTCGTAATTTTCTTCATCTGGTGGCTTACATTCATAGAAATTGAGCGGCTTTCACTTTTCTGATGTTTTTCCTATGGTACCCCCTTATGAAATTTTTCGAACAAATTGTAAAACTTAAACAAATAGAATCGCTTCATTTTCGGATATTTGACGCTCCAAACCACGCGCATCAATAATCTGGCACCCGTTTTGATTTATCTGTTTTAGTTTTCGAAATATGATTTTTTGAAAATCGAACATTTTGCAAAAATCGCATTCCCCCCGACCATTTTTCTGCGAATATCTAGAAAACTGTTCGAGATATCAAAGTGCGCTTTGCGCCATTCAATTCCTCGTAATTTTCTCCATCTGGTGGCTTACTTTCATAGAAATTGAGCGGCCTTCACTTTTCTGATGTTTTCCTATGGTACCCCCCTTATGAAATTTTTCGAACAAATGCAAAACTTAAAAAAAATAGAATCGCTTCATTTTCGGATATTTGACGCTCCAAACCACGCGCATCAATAATCTGGCACCCGTTTTGATTTATCTCTTTTAGTTTTCCGGATATGATTTTTTGAAAATCGAAGAAAATCGAACATTTCGCAAAAAATCGCATTCCCCCGACCAGTTTTCTGCGAATATCTAAGAAACCTTTCGAGATATCAAAGTGCGCTTTGCGCCATTCGATTCCTCATAATTTTCCTCATCTGGTGGCTTACTTTCATAGAAATTGAGCGGCTTTCACTTTTCTGATGTTTTCCTATGGTACCCCCCTTATGAAATTTTTCGAACAAATTGCAAAACTTTAAAAAATAGAATCGCTTCATTTTCGGATATTTGACGTTCCAAACCACGCGCATCAATAATCTGTCACCCGTTTTGATTTATCTCTTTTAGTTTTCGAGATATGATTTTTTGAAAATCGAAAAAAATCGAACATTTCGCAAAAAATCGCATTCCCCGACCAGTTTTCTGCGAATATCTAGGAAACCGTTCGAGATATCAAAATGCGCTTTGCGCCATTCGATTCCTCGTACTTTTCTCCATCTGGTGGCTTACTTTCATAGAAATTGAGCGGCTTTCACTTTTCTGATGTTTTCCTATGGTACCCCCTTATGAAATTTTTCGAACAAATTGCAAAACTTTTAAAAAATAGAATGGCTTCATTTTCGGATATTTGACGCTCCAAACCACGCGCATCAATAATCTGTCACCCGTTTTGATTTATCTCTTTTAGTTTTCGAGATATGATTTTTTGAAAATCGAAGAAAATCGAACATTTCGCAAAAATCGCATTCCCCGACCAGTTTTCTGCGAATATCTAGGAAACCGTTCGAGATATCAAAGTGCGCTTTGCGCCATTCGATTCCTCGTACATTTCTCCATCTGGCGGCTTACTTTCATAGAAATTGAGCGGCTTTCACTTTTCTGATGTTTTCCTATGGTACCCTCTTATGAAATTTTTCGAACAAATTGCAAAACTTTTAAAAATAGAATGGCTTCATTTTCGGATATTTGACGCTCCAAACCACGCGCATCAATAATCTGTCACCCGTTTTGATATATCTCTTTTAGTTTTCGAGATATGATTTTTTGAAAATCGAAGAAAATCGAACATTTCGCAAAAATCGCATTCCCCGACCAGTTTTCTGCGAATATCTAGGAAACCGTTCGAGATATCAAACTGCGCTTTGCGCCATTCGATTCCTCGTAATTTTCTCCATCTGGTGGCTTACTTTCATAGAAATTGAGCGGCTTTCACTTTTCTGATGTTTTCCTATGGTACCCCCTTATGAAATTTTTCGAACAAATTGCAAAACTTTAAAAAATAGAATCGCTTCATTTTCGGATATTTGACGCTCCAAACCACGCGCATCAATAATCTGGCACCCGTTTTGATTTATCTCTTTTAGTTTTCCGGATATGATTTTTTGAAAATCGAAGAAAATCGAACATTTCGCAAAAATCGCATTCCCCGACCAGTTTTCTGCGAATATCTAGGAAACTGTTCGAGATATCAAGCTGCGCTTTGCGCCATTCGATTCCTCGTAATTTTCTTCATCTGGTGGCTTACATTCATAGAAATTGAGCGGCTTTCACTTTTCTGATGTTTTCCTATGGTACCCCCTTATGAAATTTTTCGAACAAATTGTAAAACTTAAACAAATAGAATCGCTTCATTTTCGGATATTTGACGCTCCAAACCACGCGCATCAATAATCTGGCACCCGTTTTGATTTATCTGTTTTAGTTTTCGAAATATGATTTTTTGAAAATCGAACATTTTGCAAAAATCGCATTCCCCGACCATTTTTCTGCGAATATCTAGAAAACTGTTCGAGATATCAAAGTGCGCTTTGCGCCATTCAATTCCTCGTAATTTTCTCCATCTGGTGGCTTACTTTCATAGAAATTGAGCGGCCTTCACTTTTCTGATGTTTTCCTATGGTACCCCCTTATGAAATTTTTCGAACAAATTGCAAAACTTAAAAAAATAGAATCGCTTCATTTTCGGATATTTGACGCTCCAAACCACGCGCATCAATAATCTGGCACCCGTTTTGATTTATCTCTTTTAGTTTTCCGGATATGATTTTTTGAAAATCGAACATTTCGCAAAAATCGCATTCCCCGACCAGTTTTCTGCGAATATCTAAGAAACCTTTCGAGATATCAAAGTGCGCTTTGCGCCATTCGATTCCTCATAATTTTCCTCATCTGGTGGCTTACTTTCATAGAAATTGAGCGGCTTTCACTTTTCTGATGTTTTCCTATGGTACCCCCTTATGAAATTTTTCGAACAAATTGCAAAACTTTAAAAAATAGAATCGCTTCATTTTCGGATATTTGACGTTCCAAACCACGCGCATCAATAATCTGTCACCCGTTTTGATTTATCTCTTTTAGTTTTCGAGATATGATTTTTTGAAAATCGAAAAAAATCGAACATTTCGCAAAAATCGCATTCCCCGACCAGTTTTCTGCGAATATCTAGGAAACCGTTGGAGATATCAAAGTGCGCTTTGCGCCATTCGATTCCTCGTAATTTTCTCCATCTGGTGGCTTACTTTCATAGAAATTGAGCGGCTTTCACTTTTCTGATATTTTCCTATGGTACCCCCCTTATGAAATTTTTCGAACAAATTGCAAAACTTAAAAAAATGGAATCGCTTCATTTTCGGATATTTGACGCTCCAAACCACGCGCATCAATAATCTGGCACCCGTTTTGATTTATCTCTTTTAGTTTTTGAGATATGATTTTTTGAAAATCTAAGAAAATCGAACATTTCGCAAAAATCGCATTCCCCGATCAGTTTTCTGCGAATATCTAGGAAACCGTTCGAGATATCAAAGTGCGCTTTGCGCCATTCGATTCCTCGTAATTTTCCCCATCTGGTGGCTTACTTTCATAGAAATTGAGCGGCTTTCACTTTTCTGATGTTTTCCTATGGTACCCCCTTATGAAATTTTTCGAACAAATTGCAAAACTTTTAAAAATAGAATGGCTTCATTTTCGGAAATTTGACGCTCCAAACCACGCGCATCAATATTCTGTCACCCGTTTTGATTTATCTCTTTTAGTTTTCGAGATATGATTTTTTGAAAATCGAAGAAAATCGAACATTTCGCAAAAATCGCATTGCCCGACCAGTTTTCTGCGAATATCTAGGAAACCGTTCGAGATATCAAAGTGCGCATTGCGCCATTCGATTCCTCGTAGTTTTCTCCATCTGGTGGCTTACTTTCATAGAAATTGAGCGGCTTTCACTTTTCTGATGTTTTCCTATGGTACCCCCTTATGAAATTTTTCGAACAAATTGCAAAACTTTTAAAAATAGAATGGCTTTATTTTCGGATATTTGACGCTCCAAACCACGCGCATCAATAATCTGGCACCCGTTTTGATTTATCTCTTTTAGTTTTTGAGATATGATTTTTTGATAATCGAAGAAAATCGAACATTTCGCAAAAATCGCATTCCCCGACCAGTTTTCTGCGAATATCTAGGAAACCGTTCGAGATATCAAACTGCGCTTTGCGCCATTCGATTCCTCGTAATTTTCTCCATCTGGTGGCTTACTTTCATAGAAATTGAGCGGCTTTCACTTTTCAGATGTTTTCCTATGGTACCCCCTTATGAAATTTTTCGAACAAATTGCAAAACTTTTAAAAATAGAATGGCTTCATTTTCGGATATTTGACGCTCCAAACCACGCGCATCAATAATCTGTCACCCGTTTTGATTTATCTGTTTTAGTTTTCGATATATGATTTTTTGAAAATCGAAGAAAATCGAACATTTCGCAAAAATCGCATTCCCCGACCAGTTTTCTGCGAATATCTAAGAAACCGTTCGAGATATCAAAGTACGCTTTGCGCCATTCGATTCCTCGTAATTTTCCCCATCTGGTGGCTTACTTTCATAGAAATTGAGCGGCTTTCACTTTTCTGATGTTTTCCTATGGTACCCCCTTATGAAATTTTTCGAACAAATTGCAAAACTTAAAAAAATAGAATCGCTTCATTTTCGGATATTTGACGCTCCAAACCACGCGCATCAATAATCTGTCACCCGTTTTGATTTATCTCTTTTAGTTTTCGAGATATGATTTTTTGAAAATCGAAAAAAATCGAACATTTCGCAAAAATCGCATTCCCCGACCAGTTTTCTGCGAATATCTAGGAAACCGTTCGAGATATCAAGCTGCGCTTTGCGCCATTCGATTCCTCGTAATTTTCTCCATCTGGTGGCTTACTTTCATAGAAATTGAGCGGCTTTCACTTTTCTGATGTTTTCCTATGGTACCCCCTTATGAAATTTTTCGAACAAATTGTAAAACTTAAACAAATAGAATCGCTTCATTTTCGGATATTTGACGCTCCAAACCACGCGCATCAATAATCTGGCACCCGTTTTGATATATCTGTTTTAGTTTTCGAAATATGATTTTTTGAAAATCGAACATTTTGCAAAAATCGCATTCCCCGACCATTTTTCTGCGAATATCAAGAAAACGGTTCGAGATATCAAAGTGCGCTTTGCGCCATTCAATTCCTCGTAATTTTCTCCATCTGGTGGCTTACTTTCATAGAAATTGAGCGGCCTTTACTTTTCTGATGTTTTCCTATGGTACCCCCTTATGAAATTTTTCGAACAAATTGCAAAACTTAAAAAAATAGAATCGCTTCATTTTCGGATATTTGACGCTCCAAACCACGCGCATCAATAATCTGGCCCCCGTTTTGATTTATCTCTTTTAGTTTTCCGGATATGATTTTTTGAAAATCGAAGAAAATCGAACATTTCGCAAAAATCGCATTCCCCGACCAGTTTTCTGCGAATATCTAGGAAACAGTTCGATATATCAAACTGCGCTTTGCGCCATTCGATTCCTCGTAATTTTCTCCATCTGGTGGCTTACTTTCATAGAAATTGAGCGGCTTTCACTTTTCTAATGTTTTCCTATGGTACCCCCTTATGAAATTTTTCGAACAAATTGCAAAACTTTCAAAAATAGAATGGCTTCATTTTCGGATATTTGACGCTCCAAACCACGCGCATCAATAATCTGTCACCCGTTTTGATTTATCTGTTTTAGTTTTCGAGATATGATTTTTTGAAAATCGAGAAAAATCGAACATTAAGCAAAAATCGCATTCCCCGACCAGTTTTCTGCGAATATCTAGGAAACCGTTCGAGATATCAAAGTGCGCTTTGCGCCATTCGATTCCTCGTAATTTTCTCCATCTGGTGGCTTACTTTCATAGAAATTGAGCGGCTTTCACTTTTCTGATATTTTCCTATGGTACCCCCTTATGAAATTTTTCGAACAAATTGCAAAACTTAAAAAAATAGAATCGCTTCATTTTCGGATATTTGACGCTCCAAACCACGCGCATCAATAATCTGTCACCAGTTTTGATTTATCTCTTTTAGTTTTTGAGATATGATTTTTTGAAAATCTAAGAAAATCGAACATTTCGCAAAAATCGCATTCCCCGACCAGTTTTCTGCGAATATCTAGGAAACCGTTCGAGATATCAAAGTGCGCTTTGCGCCATTCGATTCCTCGTACTTTTCTCCATCTGGTGGCTTACTTTCATAGAAATTGAGCGGCTTTCACTTTTCTGATGTTTTCCTATGGTACCCCCTTATGAAATTTTTCGAACAAATTGCAAAACTTTTAAAAATAGAATGGCTTCATTTTCGGATATTTGACGCTCCAAACCACGCGCATCAATAATCTGTCACCCGTTTTGATATATCTCTTTTAGTTTTCGAGATATGATTTTTTGAAAATCGAAGAAAATCGAACATTTCGCAAAAATCGCATTCCCCGACCAGTTTTCTGCGAATATCTAGGAAACCGTTCGAGATATCAAAGTGCGCTTTGCGTCATTCGATTCCTCGTAGTTTTCTCCATCTGGTGGCTTACTTTCATAGAAATTGAGCGGCTTTCACTTTTCTGATGTTTTCCTATGGTACCCCCTTATGAAATTTTTCGAACAAATTGCAAAACTTTTAAAAATAGAATGGCTTCATTTTCGGATATTTGACGCTCCAAACCACGCGCATCAATAATCTGTCACCCGTTTTGATTTATCTCTTTTAGTTTTCGAGATATGATTTTTTGAAAATCGAAGAAAATCGAACATTTCGCAAAAATCGCATTTCCCGACCAGTTTTCTGCGAATATCTAGGAAACCGTTCGAGATATCAAAGTGCGCTTTGCGCCATTCGATTCCTCGTACATTTCTCCATCTGGTGGCTTACTTTCATAGAAATTGAGCGGCTTTCACTTTTCTGATGTTTTCCTATGGTACCCTCTTATGAAATTTTTCGAACAAATTGCAAAACTTTTAAAAATAGAATGGCTTCATTTTCGGATATTTGACGCTCCAAACCACGCGCATCAATAATCTGGCACCCGTTTTGATTTATCTCTTTTAGTTTTTGAGATATGATTTTTTGAAAATCGAAGAAAATCGAACATTTCGCAAAAATCGCATTCCCCGACCAGTTTTCTGCGAATATCTAGGAAACCTTTCGAGATATCAAAGTGCGCTTTGCGCCATTCGATTCCTCGTACTTTTCTCCATCTGGTGGCTTACTTTCATAGAAATTGAGCGGCTTTCACTTTTCTGATGTTTTCCTATGGTACCCCCTTATGAAATTTTTCGAACAAATTGCAAAACTTTTAGAAATAGAATGGCTTCATTTTCGGATATTTGACGCTCCAAACCACGCGCATCAATAATCTGTCACCCGTTTTGATTTGTCTCTTTTAGTTTTTGAGATATGATTTTTTGAAAATCGAAGAAAATCGAACATTTCGCAAAAATCGCATTCCCCGACCAGTTTTCTGCGAATATCTAGGAAACCTTTCGAGATATCAAAGTGCGCTTTGCGCCATTCGATTCCTCGTACTTTTCTCCATCAGGTGGCTTACTTTCATAGAAATTGAGCGGCTTTCACTTTTCTGATGTTTTCCTATGGTACCCCCTTATGAAATTTTTCGAACAAATTGCAAAACTTTTAAAAATAGAATGGCTTCATTTTCGGATATTTGACGCTCCAAACCACGCGCATCAATAATCTGGCACCCGTTTTGATTTATCTCTTTTAGTTTTTGAGATATGATTTTTTGAAAATCGAAGAAAATCCAACATTTCCCAAAAATCGCATTCCCCGACCAGTTTTCTGCGAATATCTAGGAAACCGTTCGAGATATCAAACTGCGCTTTGCGCCATTCGATTCCTCGTAATTTTCTCCATCTGGTGGCTTACTTTCATAGAAATTGAGCGGCTTTCACTTTTCTGATGTTTTCCTATGGTACCCCCTTATGAAATTTTTCGAACAAATTGCAAAACTTAAAAAAATTGAATCGCTTCATTTTCGGATATTTGACGCTCCAAACCACGCGCATCAATAATCTGTCACCCGTTTTGATTTATCTCTTTTAGTTTTTGAGATATGATTTTTTGATAATCGAAGAAAATCGAACATTTCGCAAAAATCGCATTCCCCGACCAGTTTTCTGCGAATATCTAAGAAACCGTTCGAGATATCAAAGTGCGCTTTGCGCCATTCGATTCCTCGTAATTTTCCCCATCTGGTGGCTTACTTTCATAGAAATTGAGCGGCTTTCACTTTTCTGATGTTTTCCTATGGTACCCCCTTATGAAATTTTTCGAAAAAATTGCAAAACTTTTAAAAATAGAATGGCTTCATTTTCGGATATTTGACGCTCCAAACCACGCGCATTAATAATCTGGCACCCGTTTTGATTTATCTCTTTTAGTTTTTGAGATATGATTTTTTGAAAATCGAAGAAAATCGAACATTTCGCAAAAATCACATTCCCCGACCAGTTTTCTGCGAATATCTAGGAAACCGTTCGAGATATCAAACTGCGCTTTGCGCCATTCGATTCCTCGTAATTTTCTCCATCTGGTGGCTTACTTTCATAGAAATTGAGCGGCTTTCACTTTTCTGATGTTTTCCTATGGTACCCCCTTATGAAATTTTTCGAACAAATTGCAAAACTTTAAAAATAGAATGGCTTCATTTTCGGATATTTGACGCTCCAAACCACGCGCATCAATAATCTGTCACCCGTTTTGATTTATCTGTTTTAGTTTTCGAGATATGATTTTTTGAAAATCGAAGAAAATCGAACATTTCGCAAAAATCGCATTCCCCGACCAGTTTTCTGCGAATATCTAAGAAACCGTTCGAGATATCAAAGTGCGCTTTGCGCCATTCGACTCCTCGTAATTTTCCCCATCTGCTGGCTTACTTTCATAGAAATTGAGCGGCTTTCACTTTTCTGATGTTTTCCTATGGTACCCCCTTATGAAATTTTTCGAACAAATTGCAAAACTTTAAAAAATAGAATCGCTTCATTTTCGGATATTTGACGTTCCAAACCACGCGTATCAATAATCTGTCACCCGTTTTGATTTATCTCTTTTAGTTTTCGAGATATGATTTTTTGAAAATCGAAAAAAATCGAACATTTCGCAAAAATCGCATTCCCGACCAGTTTTCTGCGAATATCTAGGTAACCGTTCGAGATATCAAAGTGCGCTTTGCGCCATTCGATTCCTCGTAATTTTCTCCGTCTGGTGGCTTACTTTCATAGAAATTGAGCGGCTTTCACTTTTCTGATATTTTCCTATGGTACCCCCTTATGAAATTTTTCGAACAAATTGCAAAACTTAAAAAAATAGAATCGCTTCATTTTCGGATATTTGACGCTCCAAACCACGCGCATCAATAATCTGTCACCCGTTTTGATTTATCTCTTTTAATTTTTGAGATATGATTTTTTGAAAATCTAAGAAAATCGAACATTTCGCAAAAATCGCATTCCCCGACCAGTTTTCTGCGAATATCTAGGAAACCGTTCGAGATATCAAAGTGCGCTTTGCGCCATTCGATTCCTCGTACTTTTCTCCATCTGGTGGCTTACTTTCATAGAAATTGAGCGGCTTTCACTTTTCTGATGTTTTCCTATGGTACCCGCTTATGAAATTTTTCGAACAAATTGCAAAACTTTTAAAAATAGAATGGCTTCATTTTCGGATATTTGACGTTCCAAACCACGCGCATCAATAATCTGTCACCCGTTTTGATTTATCTCTTTTAGTTTTCGAGATATGATTTTTTGATAATCGAAAAAAATCGAACTTTTCGCAAAAATCACATTCCCCGACCAGTTTTCTGCGAATATCTAGGAAACCGTTCGAGATATCAAAGTGCGCTTTGCGCCATTCGATTCCTCGTACTTTTCTCCATCTGGTGGCTTACTTTCATAGAAATTGAGCGGCTTTCACTTTTCTGATGTTTTCCTATGGTACCCGCTTATGAAATTTTTCGAACAAATTGCAAAACTTTTAAAAATAGAATGGCTTCATTTTCGGATATTTGACGTTCCAAACCACGCGCATCAATAATCTGTCACCCGATTTGATTTATCTCTTTTAGTTTTCGAGATATGATTTTTTGATAATCGAAAAAAATCGAACATTTCGCAAAAATCGCATTCCCCGACCAGTTTTCTGCGAATATCTAGGAAACCGTTCGAGATATCAAAGTGCGCTTTGCGCCATTCGATTCCTCGTAATTTTCTCCATCTGGTGGCTTACTTTCATAGAAATTGAGCGGCTTTCACTTTTCTGATGTTTTCCTATGGTACCCGCTTATGAAATTTTTCGAACAAATTGCAAAACTTTTAAAAATAGAATGGCTTCATTTTCGGACATTTGACGCTCCAAACCACGCGCATCAATAATCTGTCACCCGATTTGATTTATCTCTTTTAGTTTTCGAGATATGATTTTTTGAAAATCGAACATTTCGCAAAAATCGCATTCCACGACCAGTTTTCTGCGAATATCTAGGAAACCGTTGGAGATATCAAAGTGCGCTTTGCGCCATTCGATTCCTCGTAATTTTCCCCATCTGGTGGCTTACTTTCATAGAAATTGAGCGGCTTTCACTTTTCTGATGTTTTCCTATGGTACCCCCTTATGAAATTTTTCGAACAAATTGCAAAACTTAAAAAAATAGAATCGCTTCATTTTCGGATATTTGACGCTCCCAACCACGCGCATCAATAATCTGTCACCCGTTTTGATTTATCTCTTTTAGTTTTTGAGATATGATTTTTTGAAAATCTAAGAAAATGGAACATTTCGCAAAAATCGCATTCCCCGACCAGTTTTCTGCGAATATCTAAGAAACCGTTCGAGATATCAAAGTGCGCTTTGCGCCATTCGATTCCTCGTACTTTTCTCCATCTGGTGGCTTACTTTCATAGAAATTGAGCGGCTTTCACTTTTCTGATGTTTTTCTATGGTACCCCCTTATGAAATTTTTCGAACAAATTGCAAAACTTTTAAAAATAGAATGGCTTCATTTTCGGATATTTGACGCTCCAAACCACGCGCATCAATAATCTGTCACCCGTTTTGATTTATCTCTTTTAGTTTTCGAGATATGATTTTTTGAAAATCGAAGAAAATCGAACATTTCGCAAAAATCGCATTCCCCGACCAGTTTTCTGCGAATATCTAGGAAACCGTTCGAGATATCAAAGTGCGTTTTGCGCCATTCGATTCCTCGTACTTTTCTCCATCTGGTGGCTTACTTTCATAGAAATTGAGCGGCTTTCACTTTTCTGGTCTTTTCCTATGGTACCCCCTTATGAAATTTTTCGAACAAATTGCAAAACTTTTAAAATTAGAATGGCTTCATTTTCGGATATTTGACGCTCCAAATCACGCGCATCAATAATCTGGCACCCGTTTTGATTTATCTCTTTTAGATTTTGAGATATGATTTTTTGAAAATCGAAGAAAATCGAACATTTCGCAAAAATCGCATTCCCCGACCAGTTTTCTGCGAATATCTAGGAAACCGTTCGAGATATCAAACTGCGCTTTGCGCCATTCGATTCCTCGTAATTTTCTCCATCTGGTGGCTTACTTTCATAGAAATTGAGCGGCTTTCACTTTTCTGATGTTTTCCTATGGTACCCCCTTATGAAATTTTTCGAACAAATTGCAAAACTTTTAAAAATAGAATGGCTTCATTTTCGGATATTTGACGCTCCAGACCACGCGCATCAATAATCTGTCACCCGTTTTGATTTATCTGTTTTAGTTTTCGAGATATGATTTTTTGAAAATCGAAGAAAATCGAACATTTCGCAAAAATCGCATTCCCCGACCAGTTTTCTGCGAATATCTAAGAAACCGTAGGACATATCAAAGTGCGCTTTGCGCCATTCGATTCCTCGTAATTTTCCCCATCTGGTGGCTTACTTTCATAGAAATTGAGCGGCTTTCACTTTTCTGATGTTTTCCTATGGTACCCCCCTTATGAAATTTTTCGAACAAATTGCAAAACTTTAAAAAATAGAATCGCTTCATTTTCGGATATTTGACGCTCCAAATCAGCGCATCAATAATCTGGCACCCGTTTTGATTTATCTCTTTTAGTTTTTGAGATATGATTTTTTGAAAATCGAAGAAAATCGAACATTTCGCAAAAATCGCATTCCCCGACCAGTTTTCTGCGAATATCTAGGAAACCGTTCGAGATATCAAACTGCGCGTTGCGCCATTTGATTCCTCGTAATTTTCTCCATCTGGTGGCTTACTTTCATAGAAATTGAGCGGCTTTCACTTTTCTGATATTTTCCTATGGTACCCCCTTATGAAATTTTTCGAACAAATTGCAAAACTTAAAAAAATAGAATGGCTTCATTTTCGGATATTTGACGCTCCAAACCACGCGCATCAATAATCTGTCACCCGTTTTGATTTATCTCTTTTAGTTTTCGAGATATGATTTTTTGAAAATCGAAGAAAATCGAACATTTCGCAAAAATCGCATTCCCCGACCAGTTTTCTGCGAATATCTAGGAAACCGTTCGAGATATCAAACTGCGCTTTGCGCCATTTGATTCCTCGTAATTTTCTCCATCTGGTGGCTTACTTTCATAGAAATTGAGCGGCTTTCACTTTTCTGATATTTTCCTATGGTACCCCCTTATGAAATTTTTCGAACAAATTGCAAAACTTTAAAAAATAGAATCGCTTCATTTTCGGATATTTGACGCTCCAAACCACGCGCATCAATAATCTGTCACCCGTTTTGATTTATCTCTTTTAGTTTTCGAGATATGATTTTTTGAAAATCGAAGAAAATCGAACATTTCGCAAAAATCGCATTCCCCCGACCAGTTTTCTGCGAATATCTAGGAAACCGTTCGAGATATCAAACTGCGCTTTGCGCCATTTGATTCCTCGTAATTTTCTCCATCTGGTGGCTTACTTTCATAGAAATTGAGCGGCTTTCACTTTTCTGATATTTTCCTATGGTACCCCCTTATGAAATTTTTCGAACATATTGCAAAACTTAAAAAAATAGAATGGCTTCATTTTCGGATATTTGACGCTCCAAACCACGCGCATCAATAATCTGTCACCCGTTTTGATTTATCTCTTTTAGTTTTCGAGATATGATTTTTTGAAAATCGAAGAAAATCGAACATTTCGCAAAAATCGCATTCCCCGACCAGTTTTCTGCGAATATCTAGGAAACCGTTCGAGATATCAAACTGCGCTTTGCGCCATTCGATTCCTCGTAATTTTCTCCATCTGGTGGCTTACTTTCATAGAAATTGAGCGGCTTTCACTTTTCTAATGTTTTCCTATGGTACCCCCTTATGAAATTTTTCGAACAAATTGCAAAACTTTTAAAAATAGAATGGCTTCATTTTCGGATATTTGACGCTCCAAACCACGCGCATCAATAATCTGGCACCCGTTTTGATTTATCTCTTTTAGTTTTCCAGGTATGATTTTTTGAAAATCGGACATTTTGCAAAAATCGTATTCCCCGACCAGTTTTCTGCGAATATCTAGGAAACCGTTCGAGATATCAAAGTGCGCTTTGCGCCATTCGATTCCTCGTAATTTTCTCCATCTGGTGGCTTACTTTCATAGAAATTGAGCGGCTTTCACTTTTCTGATGTTTTCCTATGGTACCCCCTTATGAAATTTTTCGAACAAATTGTAAAACTTAAACAAATAGAATCGCTTCATTTTCGGATATTTGACGCTCCAAACCACGCGCATCAATAATCTGGCACCCGTTTTGATTTATCTGTTTTAGTTTTCGAGATATGATTTTTTGAAAATCGAACATTTCGCAAAAATCGCATTCCCCGACCAGTTTTCTGCGAATATCTAGGAAACCGCTCGAAATATCAAGGTGCGCTTTGCGCCATTCGATTCCTCGTAATTTTCTCTATCTGGTGGCTTACTTTCATAGAAATTGAGCGGCTTTCACTTTTCTGATGTTTTCCTATGGTACCCCCTTATGAAATTTTTCGAACAAATTGCAAAACTTTTAAAAATAGAATGGCTTCATTTTCGGATATTTGACGCTCCAAACCACGCGCATCAATAATCTGTCACCCGTTTTGATTTATCTCTTTTAGTTTTCGAGATATGATTTTTTGAAAATCGAAGAAAATCGAACATTTCGCAAAAATCGCATTCCCCGACCAGTTTTCTGCGAATATCTAGGAAACCGTTCGAGATATCAAACTGCGCTTTGCGCCATTCGATTCCTCGTAATTTTCTCCATCTGGTGGCTTACTTTCATAGAAATTGAGCGGCTTTCACTTTTCTAATGTTTTCCTATGGTACCCCCTTATGAAATTTTTCGAACAAATTGCAAAACTTTTAAAAATAGAATGGCTTCATTTTCGGATATTTGACGCTCCAAACCACGCGCATTAATAATCTGTCACCCGTTTTGATTTATCTGTTTTAGTTTTCGAGATATGATTTTTTGAAAATCGAAGAAAATCGAACATTTCGCAAAAATCGCATTCCCCGACCAGTTTTCTGCGAATATCTAAGAAACCGTTCGAGATATCAAAGTGCGCTTTGCGCCATTCGATTCCTCGTAATTTTCCCCATCTGGTGGCTTACTTTCATAGAAATTGAGCGGCTTTCACTTTTCTGATGTTTTCCTATGGTACCCCCTTATGAAATTTTTCGAACAAATTGCAAAACTTTAAAAAATAGAATCGCTTCATTTTCGGATATTTGACGTTCCAAACCACGCGCATCAATAATCTGTCACCCGTTTTGATTTATCTCTTTTAGTTTTCGAGATATGATTTTTGAAAATCGAAAAAAATCGAACATTTCGCAAAAATCGCATTCCCCGACCAGTTTTCTGCGAATATCTAGGAAACCGTTCGAGATATCAAAGTGCGCTTTGCGCCATTCGATTCCTCGTACTTTTCTCCATCTGGTGGCTTACTTTCATAGAAATTGAGCGGCTTTCACTTTTCTGATGTTTTCCTATAGTACCCCCTTATGAAATTTTTCGAACAACTTGCAAAACTTTTAAAAATAGAATGGCTTCATTTTCGGATATTTGACGCTCCAAACCACGCGCATCAATAATCTGTCACCCGTTTTGATTTATCTCTTTTAGTTTTCGAGATATGATTTTTTGAAAATCGAACATTTCGCAAAAATCGCATTCCCCGACCAGTTTTCTGCGAATATCTAGGAAACCGTTCGAGATATCAAAGTGCGCTTTGCGCCATTCGATTCCTCGTACTTTTCTCCATCTGGTGGCTTACTTTCATAGAAATTGAGCGGCTTTCACTTTTCTGGTGTTTTCCTATGGTACCCCCTTATGAAATTTTTCGAACAAATTGCAAAACTTTTAAAAATAGAATGGCTTCATTTTCGGATATTTGACGCTCCAAATCACGCGCATCAATAATCTGGCACCCGTTTTGATTTATCTCTTTTAGTTTTTGAGATATGATTTTTTGAAAATCGAAGAAAATCGAACATTTCGCAAAAATCGCATTCCCCGACCAGTTTTCTGCGAATATCTAGGAAACCGTTCGAGATATCAAACTGCGCTTTGCGCCATTTGATTCCTCGTAATTTTCTCCATCTGGTGGCTTACTTTCATAGAAATTGAGCGGCTTTCACTTTTCTGATATTTTCCTATGGTACCCCCTTATGAAATTTTTCGAACAAATTGCAAAACTTAAAAAACTAGAATGGCTTCATTTTCGGATATTTGACGCTCCAAACCACGCGCATCAATAATCTGTCACCCGTTTTGATTTATCTCTTTTAGTTTTCGAGATATGATTTTTTGAAAATCGAAGAAAATCGAACATTTCGCAAAAATCGCATTCCCCGACCAGTTTTCTGCGAATATCTAGGAAACCGTTCGAGATATCAAACTGCGCTTTGCGCCATTCGATTCCTCGTAATTTTCTCCATCTGGTGGCTTACTTTCATAGAAATTGAGCGGCTTTCACTTTTCTAATGTTTTCCTATGGTACCCCCTTATGAAATTTTTCGAACAAATTGCAAAACTTTTAAAAATAGAATGGCTTCATTTTCGGATATTTGACGCTCCAAACCACGCGCATTAGTAATCTGTCACCCGTTTTGATTTATCTGTTTTAGTTTTCGAGATATGATTTTTTGAAAATCGAAGAAAATCGAACATTTCGCAAAAATCACATTCCCCGACCAGTTTTCTGCGAATATCTAAGAAACCGTTCGAGATATCAAAGTGCGCTTTGCGCCATTCGATTCCTCGTAATTTTCCCCATCTGGTGGCTTACTTTCATAGAAATTGAGCGGCTTTCACTTTTCTGATGTTTTCCTATGGTACCCCCTTATGAAATTTTTCGAACAAATTGCAAAACTTTAAAAAATAGAATCGCTTCATTTTCGGATATTTGACGTTCCAAACCACGCGCATCAATAATCTGTCACCCGTTTTGATTTATCTCTTTTAGTTTTCGAGATATGATTTTTTGAAAATCGAAAAAAATCGAACATTTCGCAAAAATCGCATTCCCCGACCAGTTTTCTGCGAATATCTAGGAAACCGTTCGAGATATCAAAGTGCGCTTTGCGCCATTCGATTCCTCGTACTTTTCTCCATCTGGTGGCTTACTTTCATAGAAATTGAGCGGCTTTCACTTTTCTGATGTTTTCCTATAGTACCCCCTTATGAAATTTTTCGAACAACTTGCAAGACTTTTAAAAATAGAATGGCTTCATTTTCGGATATTTGACGCTCCAAACCACGCGCATCAATAATCTGTCACCCGTTTTGATTTATCTGTTTTAGTTTTCGAGATATGATTTTTTGAAAATCGAAGAAAATCGAACATTTCGCAAAAATCGCATTCCCCGACCAGTTTTCTGCGAATATCTAAGAAACCGTTCGAGATATCAAAGTGCGCTTTGCGCCATTCGATTCCTCGTAATTTTCCCCATCTGGTGGCTTACTTTCATAGAAATTGAGCGGCTTTCACTTTTCTGATGTTTTCCTATGGTACCCCCTTATGAAATTTTTCGAACAAATTGCAAAACTTTAAAAAATAGAATCGCTTCATTTTCGGATATTTGACGTTCCAAACCACGCGCATCAATAATCTGTCACCCGTTTTGATTTATCTCTTTTTGTTTTCGAGATATGATTTTTTGAAAATCGAAAAAAATCGAACATTTCGCAAAAATCGCATTCCCCGACCAGTTTTCTGCGAATATCTAGGAAACCGTCCGAGATATCAAAGTGCGCTTTGCGCCATTCGATTCCTCGTAATTTTCTCCATCTGGTGGCTTACTTTCATAGAAATTGAGCGGCTTTCACTTTTCTGATATTTTCCTATGGTACCCCCTTATGAAATTTTTCGAACAAATTGCAAAACTTTAAAAAATAGAATCGCTTCATTTTCGGATATTTGACGCTCCAAACCACGCGCATCAATAATCTGTCACCCGTTTTGATTTATCTCTTTTAGTTTTTGAGATATGATTTTTTGAAAATCTAAGAAAATCGAACATTTCGCAAAAATCGCATTCCCCGACCAGTTTTCTGCGAATATCTAGGAAACCGTTCAAGATATCAAAGTGCGCTTTGCGCCATTCGATTCCTCGTACTTTTCTCCATCTGGTGGCTTACTTTCATAGAAATTGAGCGGCTTTCCCTTTTCTGATGTTTTCCTATGGTACCCCTTTATGAAATTTTTCGAACAAATTGCAAAACTTTTAAAAATAGAATGGCTTCATTTTCGGATATTTGACGCTCCAAACCACGCGCATCAATATTCTGTCAACCGTTTTGATTTATCTCTTTTAGTTTTCGAGATATGATTTTTTGAAAATCGAAGAAAATCGAACATTTCGCAAAAATCGCATTCCCCGACGAGTTTTCTGCGAATATCTAGGAAACCGTTCGAGATATCAAAGTGAGCTTTGCGCCATTCGATTCCTCGTAGTTTTCTCCATCTGGTGGCTTACTTTCATAGAAATTGAGCGGCTTTCACTTTTCTTATGTTTTCCTATGGTACCCCTTTATGAAATTTTTCGAACAAATTGCAAAACTTTTAAAAATAGAATGGCTTCATTTTCGGATATTTGACGCTCCAAACCACGCGCATCAATATTCTGTCAACCGTTTTGATTTATCTCTTTTAGTTTTCGAGATATGATTTTTTGAAAATCGAAGAAAATCGAACATTTCGCAAAAATCGCATTCCCCGACGAGTTTTCTGCGAATATCTAGGAAACCGTTCGAGATATCAAAGTGCGCTTTGCGCCATTCGATTCCTCGTAGTTTTCTCCATCTGGTGGCTTACTTTCATAGAAATTGAGCGGCTTTCACTTTTCTGATGTTTTCCTATGGTACCCCCTTATGAAATTTTTCGAACAAATTGCAAAACTTTAAAAAATAGAATCACTTCATTTTCGGATATTTGACGCTCCAAACCACGCGCATCAATATTCTGTCACCCGTTTTGATTTATCTCTTTTAGTTTTCGAGATATGATTTTTTGAAAATCGAAGAAAATCGAACATTTCGCAAAAATCGCATTCCCCGACCAGTTTTCTGCGAATATCTAGGAAACCGTTCGAGATATCAAACTGCGCTTTGCGCCATTCGATTCCTCGTAATTTTCTCCATCTGGTGGCTTACTTTCATAGAAATTGAGCGGCTTTCACTTTTCTAATGTTTTCCTATGGTACCCCCTTATGAAATTTTTCGAACAAATTGCAAAACTTTTAAAAATAAAATGGCTTCATTTTCGGATATTTGACGCTCCAAACCACGCGCATTAATAATCTGTCACCCGTTTTGATTTATCTGTTTTAGTTTTCGAGATATGATTTTTTGAAAATCGAAGAAAATCGAACATTTCGCAAAAATCGCATTCCCCGACCAGTTTTCTGCGAATATCTAAGAAACCGTTCGAGATATCAAAGTGCGCTTTGCGCCATTCGATTCCTCGTAATTTTCCCCATCTGGTGGCTTACTTTCATAGAAATTGAGCGGCTTTCACTTTTCTGATGTTTTCCTATGGTACCCCCTTATGAAATTTTTCGAACAAATTGCAAAACTTTAAAAAATAGAATCGCTTCATTTTCGGATATTTGACGTTCCAAACCACGCGCATCAATAATCTGTCACCCGTTTTGATTTATCTCTTTTAGTTTTCGAGATATGATTTTTTGAAAATCGAAAAAAATCGAACATTTCGCAAAAATCGCATTCCCCGACCAGTTTTCTGCGAATATCTAGGAAACCGTTCGAGATATCAAAGTGCGCTTTGCGCCATTCGATTCCTCGTAATTTTCTCCTTCTGGTGGCTTACTTTCATAGAAATTGAGCGGCTTTCACTTTTCTGATATTTTCCTATGGTACCCCCTTATGAAATTTTTCGAACAAATTGCTAAACTTAAAAAAATAGAATCGCTTCATTTTCGGATATTTGACGCTCCAAACCACGCGCATCAATAATCTGTCACCCGTTTTGATTTATCTCTTTTAGTTTTTGAGATATGATTTTTTGAAAATCTAAGAAAATCGAACATTTCGCAAAAATCGCATTCCCCGACCAGTTTTCTGCGAATATCTAGGAAACCGTTCGAGATATCAAAGTGCGCTTTGCGCCATTCGATTCCTCGTACTTTTCTCCATCTGGTGGCTTACTTTCATAGAAATTGAGCGGCTTTCACTTTTCTGATGTTTTCCTATGGTACCCCCTTATGAAATTTTTCGAACAAATTGCAAAACTTTTAAAAATAGAATGGCTTCATTTTCGGATATTTGACGCTCCAAACCACGCGCATCAATATTCTGTCACCCGTTTTGATTTATCTCTTTTAGTTTTCGAGATATGATTTTTTGAAAATCGAAGAAAATCGAACATTTCGCAAAAATCGCATTCCCCGACGAGTTTTCTGCGAATATCTAGGAAACCGTTCGAGATATCAAAGTGCGCTTTGCGCCATTCGATTCCTCGTAGTTTTCTCCATCTGGTGGCTTACTTTCATAGAAATTGAGCGGCTTTCACTTTTCTGATGTTTTCCTATGGTACCCCCTTATGAAATTTTTCGAACAAATTGTAAAACTTTAAAAAATAGAATCGCTTCATTTTCGGATATTTGACGCTCCAAACCACGCGCATCAATATTCTGTCACCCGTTTTGATTTATCTCTTTTAGTTTTCGAGATATGATTTTTTGAAAATCGAAGAAAATCGAACATTTCGCAAAAATCGCATTCCCCGACCAGTTTTCTGCGAATATCTAGGAAACCGTTCGAGATATCAAAGTGCGCTTTGCGCCATTCGATTCCTCGTACTTTTCTCCATCTGGTGGCTTACTTTCATAGAAATTGAGCGGCTTTCACTTTTCTGATGTTTTCCTATGGAACCCCCTTATGAAATTTTTCGAACAAATTGCAAAACTTTTAAATATAGAATGGCTTTATTTTCGGATATTTGACGCTCCAAACCACGCGCATCAATAATCTGGCACCCGTTTTGATTTATCTCTTTTAGTTTTTGAGATATGATTTTTTGATAATCGAAGAAAATCGAACATTTCGCAAAAATCGCATTCCCCGACCAGTTTTCTGCGAATATCTAGGAAACCGTTCGAGATATCAAACTGCGCTTTGCGCCATTCGATTCCTCGTAATTTTCTCCATCTGGTGGCTTACTTTCATATAAATTGAGCGGCTTTCACTTTTCTGATGTATTCCTATGGTACCCCCTTATGAAATTTTTCGAACAAATTGCAAAACTTTTAAAAATAGAATGGCTTCATTTTCGGATATTTGACGCTCCAAACCACGCGCATCAATATTCTGTCACCCGTTTTGATTTATCTCTTTTAGTTTTCGAGATATGATTTTTTGAAAATCGAAGAAAATCGAACATTTCGCAAAAATCGCATTCCCCGACGAGTTTTCTGCGAATATCTAGGAAACCGTTCGAGATATCAAAGTGCGCTTTGCGCCATTCGATTCCTCGTAGTTTTCTCCATCTGGTGGCTTACTTTCATAGAAATTGAGCGGCTTTCACTTTTCTGATGTTTTCCTATGGTACCCCCTTATGAAATTTTTCGAACAAATTGCAAAACTTTTAAAAATAGAATGGCTTCATTTTCGGATATTTGACGCTCCAAACCACGCGCATCAATAATCTGTCACCCGTTTTGATTTATTTCTTTTAGTTTTCGAGATATGATTTTTTGAAAATCGAAGAAAATCGAACATTTCGCAAAAATCGCATTCCCCGACCAGTTTTCTGCGAATATCTAGGAAACCGTTCGAGATATCAAACTGCGCTTTGCGCCATTCGATTCCTCGTAATTTTCTCCATCTGGTGGCTTACTTTCATAGAAATTGAGCGGCTTTCACTTTTCTAATGTTTTCCTATGGTACCCCCTTATGAAATTTTTCGAACAAATTGCAAAACTTTTAAAAATAGAATCGCTTCATTTTCGGATATTTGACGTTCCAAACCACGCGCATCAATAATCTGTCACCCGTTTTGATTTATCTCTTTTAGTTTTCGAGATATGATTTTTTGAAAATCGAAAAAAATCGAACATTTCGCAAAAATCGCATTCCCCGACCAGTTTTCTGCGAATATCTAGGAAACCGTTCGAGATATCAAAGTGCGCTTTGCGCCATTCGATTCCTCGTACTTTTCTCCATCTGGTGGTTTACTTTCACAGAAATTGAGCGGCTTTCACTTTTCTGATGTTTTCCTATGGTACCCCCTTATGAAATTTTTCGAACAAATTGCAAAACTTTTAAAAATAGAATGGCTTCATTTTCGGATATTTGACGCTCCAAACCACGCGCATCAATAATCTGTCACCCGTTTTGATTTATCTCTTTTAGTTTTCGAGATATGATTTTTTGAAAATCGAAGAAAATCGAACATTTCGCAAAAATCGCATTCCCCGACCAGTTTTCTGCGAATATCTAGGAAACCGTTCGAGATATCAAACTGCGCTTTGCGCCATTCGATTCCTCGTAATTTTCTCCATCTGGTGGCTTACTTTCATAGAAATTGAGCGGCTTTCACTTTTCTAATCTTTTCCTATGGTACCCCCTTATGAAATTTTTCGAACAAATTGCAAAACTTTTAAAAATAGAATGGCTTCATTTTCGGATATTTGACGCTCCAAACCACGCGCATTAATAATCTGTCACCCGTTTTGATTTATCTATTTTAGTTTTCGAGATATGATTTTTTGAAAATCGAAGAAAATCGAACATTTCGCAAAAATCGCATTCCCCGACCAGTTTTCTGCGAATATCTAAGAAACCGTTCGAGATATCAAAGTGCGCTTTGCGCCATTCGATTCCTCGTAATTTTCCCCATCTGGTGGCTTACTTTCATAGAAATTGAGCGGCTTTCACTTTTCTGATGTTTTCCTATGGTACCCCCTTATGAAATTTTTCGAACAAATTGCAAAACTTTAAAAAATAGAATCGCTTCATTTTCGGATATTTGACGTTCCAAACCACGCGCATCAATAATCTGTCACCCGTTTTGATTTATCTCTTTTAGTTTTCGAGATATGATTTTTTGAAAATCGAAAAAAATCGAACATTTCGCAAAAATCGCATTCCCCGACCAGTTTTCTGCGAATATCTAGGAAACCGTTCGAGATATCAAAGTGCGCTTTGCGCCATTCGATTCCTCGTAGTTTTCTCCATCTGGTGGCTTACTTTCATAGAAATTGAGCGGCTTTCACTTTTCTGATGTTTTCCTATGGTACCCCCTTATGAAATTTTTCGAACAAATTGCAAAACTTTAAAAAATAGAATCGCTTCATTTTCGGATATTTGACGCTCCAAACCACGCGCATCAATATTCTGTCACCCGTTTTGATTTATCTCTTTTAGTTTTCGAGATATGATTTTTTGAAAATCGAAGAAAATCGAACATTTCGCAAAAATCGCATTCCCCGACCAGTTTTCTGCGAATATCTAGGAAACCGTTCGAGATATCAAAGTGCGCTTTGCGCCATTCGATTCCTCGTACTTTTCTCCATCTGGTGGCTTACTTTCATAGAAATTGAGCGGCTTTCACTTTTCTGATGTTTTCCTATGGAACCCCCTTATGAAATTTTTCGAACAAATTGCAAAACTTTTAAAAATAGAATGGCTTTATTTTCGGATATTTGACGCTCCAAACCACGCGCATCAATAATCTGGCACCCGTTTTGATTTATCTCTTTTAGTTTTTGAGATAGGATTTTTTGATAATCGAAGAAAATCGAACATTTCGCAAAAATCGCATTCCCCGACCAGTTTTCTGCGAATATCTAGGAAACCGTTCGAGATATCAAACTGCGCTTTGCGCCATTCGATTCCTCGTAATTTTCTCCATCTGGTGGCTTACTTTCATATAAATTGAGCGGCTTTCACTTTTCTGATGTATTCCTATGGTACCCCCTTATGAAATTTTTCGAACAAATTGCAAAACTTTTAAAAATAGAATGGCTTCATTTTCGGATATTTGACGCTCCAAACCACGCGCATCAATATTCTGTCACCCGTTTTGATTTATCTCTTTTAGTTTTCGAGATATGATTTTTTGAAAATAGAAGAAAATCGAACATTTCGCAAAAATCGCATTCCCCGACGAGTTTTCTGCGAATATCTAGGAAACCGTTCGAGATATCGAAGTGCGCTTTGCGCCATTCGATTCCTCGTAGTTTTCTCCATCTGGTGGCTTACTTTCATAGAAATTGAGCGGCTTTCACTTTTCTGATGTTTTCCTATGGTACCCCCTTATGAAATTTTTCGAACAAATTGCAAAACTTTTAAAAATAGAATGGCTTCATTTTCGGATATTTGACGCTCCAAACCACGCGCATCAATAATCTGTCACCCGTTTTGATATATCTCTTTTAGTTTTCGAGATATGATTTTTTGAAAATCGAAGAAAATCGAACATTTCGCAAAAATCGCATTCCCCGACCAGTTTTCTGCGAATATCTAGGAAACCGTTCGAGATATCAAAGTGCGCTTTGCGCCATTCGATTCCTCGTAATTTTCTCCATCTGGTGGCTTACTTTCATAGAAATTGAGCGGCTTTCACTTTTCTAATGTTTTCCTATGGTACCCCCTTATGAAATTTTTCGAAAAAATTGCAAAACTTTCAAAAATAGAATGGCTTCATTTTCGGATATTTGACGCTCCAAACCACGCGCATCAATAATCTGTCACCCGTTTTGATTTATCTGTTTTAGTTTTCGAGATATGATTTTTTGAAAATCGAAGAAAATCGAACATTTCGCAAAAATCGCATTCCCCGACCAGTTTTCTGCGAATATCTAAGAAACCGTTCGAGATATCAAAGTGCGCTTTGCGCCATTCGATTCCTCATAATTTTCCCCATCTGGTGGCTTACTTTCATAGAAATTGAGCGGCTTTCACTTTTCTGATGTTTTCCTATGGTACCCCCTTATGAAATTTTTCGAACAAATTGCAAAACTTTAAAAAATAGAATCGCTTCATTTTCGGATATTTGACGTTCCAAACCACGCGCATCAATAATCTGTCACCCGTTTTGATTTATCTCTTTTAGTTTTCGAGATATGATTTTTTGAAAATCGAAAAAAATCGAGCATTTCGCAAAAATCGCATTCCCCGACCAGTTTTCTGCGAATATCTAGGAAACCGTTCGAGATATCAAAGTGCGCTTTGCGCCATTCGATTCCTCGTAATTTTCTCCATCTGGTGGCTTACTTTCATAGAAATTGAGCGGCTTTCACTTTTCTGATATTTTCCTATGGTACCCCCTTATGAAATTTTTCGAACAAATTGCAAAACTTAAAAAAATAGAATCGCTTCATTTTCAGATATTTGACGCTCCAAACCACGCGCATCAATAATCTGTCACCCGTTTTGATTTATCTCTTTTAGTTTTTGAGATATGATTTTTTGAAAATCTAAGAAAATCGAACATTTCGCAAAAATCGCATTCCCCGACCAGTTTTCTGCGAATATCTAGGAAACCGTTCGAGATATCAAAGTGCGCTTTGCGCCATTCGATTCCTCGTACTTTTCTCCATCTGGTGGCTTACTTTCATAGAAATTGAGCGGCTTTCACTTTTCTGATGTTTTCCTATGGTACCCCCTTATGAAATTTTTCGAACAAATTGCAAAACTTTTAAAAATAGAATGGCTTCATTTTCGGATATTTGACGCTCCAAACCACGCGCATCAATAATCTGTCACCCGTTTTGATATATCTCTTTTAGTTTTCGAGATATGATTTTTTGAAAATCGAAGAAAATCGAACATTTCGCAAAAATCGCATTCCCCGACCAGTTTTCTGCGAATATCTAGGAAACCGTTCGAGATATCAAAGTGCGCTTTGCGCCATTCGATTCCTCGTACATTTCTCCATCTGGTGGCTTACTTTCATAGAAATTGAGCGGCTTTCACTTTTCTGATGTTTTCCTATGGTCCTCTTATGAAATTTTTCGAACAAATTGCAAAACTTTTTAAAAATAGAATGGCTTCATTTTCGGATATTTGACGCTCCAAACCACGCGCATCAATAATCTGGCACCCGTATTTGATTTATCTCTTTAGTTTTTGAGATATGATTTTTTGAAAATCGAAGAAAATCGAACATTTCGCAAAAATCGCATTCCCCGACCAGTTTTCTGCGAATATCTAGGAAAACCGTTCGAGATATCAAAGTGCGCTTTGCGCCATTCGATTCCTCGTACATTTCTCCATCTGGTGGCTTACTTTCATAGAAATTGAGCGGCTTTCACTTTTCTGATGTTTTCCTATGGTACCCTCTTATGAAATTTTTCGAACAAATTGCAAAACTTTTAGAAATAGAATGGCTTCATTTTCGGATATTTGACGCTCCAAACCACGCGCATCAATAATCTGTCACCCGTTTTGATTTATCTCTTTTAGTTTTTCAGATATGATTTTTTGAAAATCGAAGAAAATCGAACATTTCGCAAAAATCGCATTCCCCGACCAGTTTTCTGCGAATATCTAGGAAACCGTTCGAGATATCAAAGTGCGCTTTGCGCCATTCGATTCCTCGTAGTTTTCTCCATCTGGTGGCTTACTTTCATAGAAATTGAGCGGCTTTCACTTTTCTGATGTTTTCCTATGGTACCCCCTTATGAAATTTTTCGAACAAATTGCAAAACTTTTAAAAATAGAATGGCTTCATTTTCGGATATTTGACGCTCCAAACCACGCGCATCAATAATCTGTCACCCGTTTTGATTTATCTCTTTTAGTTTTCGAGATATGATTTTTTGAAAATCGAAGAAAATCGAACATTTCGCAAAAATCGCATTCCCCGACCAGTTTTCTGCGAATATCTAGGAAACCGTTCGAGATATCAAACTGCGCTTTGCGCCATTCGATTCCTCGTAATTTTCTCCATCTGGTGGCTTACTTTCATAGAAATTGAGCGGCTTTCACTTTTCTAATGTTTTCCTATGGTACCCCCTTATGAAATTTTTCGAACAAATTGCAAAACTTTTAAAAATAGAATCGCTTCATTTTCGGATATTTGACGTTCCAAACCACGCGCATCAATAATCTGTCACCCGTTTTGATTTATCTCTTTTAGTTTTCGAGATATGATTTTTTGAAAATCGAAAAAAATCGAACATTTCGCAAAAATCGCATTCCCCGACCAGTTTTCTGCGAATATCTAGGAAACCGTTCGAGATATCAAAGTGCGCTTTGCGCTATTCGATTCCTCGTACTTTTCTCCATCTGGTGGCTTACTTTCATAGAAATTGAGCGGCTTTCACTTTTCTGATGTTTTCCTATGGTACCCCCTTATGAAATTTTTCGAACAAATTGCAAAACTTTTAAAAATAGAATGGCTTCATTTTCGGATATTTGACGCTCCAAACCACGCGCATCAATAATCTGTCACCCGTTTTGATTTATCTCCTTTAGTTTTCGAGATATGATTTTTTGAAAATCGAAGAAAATCGAATATTTCGCAAAAATCGCATTCCCCGACCAGTTTTCTACGAATATCTAGGAAACCGTTCGAGATATCAAACTGCGCTTTGCGCCATTCGATTCCTCGTAATTTTCTCCATCTGGTGGCTTACTTTCATAGAAATTGAGCGGCTTTCACTTTTCTAATGTTTTCCTATGGTACCCCCTTATGAAATTTTTCGAACAAATTGCAAAACTTTTAAAAATAGAATGGCTTCATTTTCGGATATTTGACGCTCCAAACCACGCGCATTAATAATCTGTCACCCGTTTTGATTTATCTGTTTTAGTTTTCGAGATATGATTTTTTGAAAATCGAAGAAAATCGAACATTTCGCAAAAATCGCATTCCCCGACCAGTTTTCTGCGAATATCTAAGAAACCGTTCGAGATATCAAAGTGCGCTTTGCGCCATTCGATTCCTCGTAATTTTCCCCATCTGGTGGCTTACTTTCATAGAAATTGAGCGGCTTTCACTTTTCTGATGTTTTCCTATGGTACCCCCTTATGAAATTTTTCGAACAAATTGCAAAACTTTAAAAAATAGAATCGCTTCATTTTCGGATATTTGACGTTCCAAACCACGCGCATCAATAATCTGTCACCCGTTTTGATTTATCTCTTTTAGTTTTCGAGATATGATTTTTTGAAAATCGAAAAAAATCGAACATTTCGCAAAAATCGCATTCCCCGACCAGTTTTCTGCGAATATCTAGGAAACCGTTCGAGATATCAAAGTGCGCTTTGCGCCATTCGATTCCTCGTAATTTTCTCCTTCTGGTGGCTTACTTTCATAGAAATTGAGCGGCTTTCACTTTTCTGATATTTTCCTATGGTACCCCCTTATGAAATTTTTCGAACAAATTGCTAAACTTAAAAAAATAGAATCGCTTCATTTTCGGATATTTGACGCTCCAAACCACGCGCATCAATAATCTGTCACCCGTTTTGATTTATCTCTTTTAGTTTTTGAGATATGATTTTTTGAAAATCTAAGAAAATCGAACATTTCGCAAAAATCGCATTCCCCGACCAGTTTTCTGCGAATATCTAGGAAACCGTTCGAGATATCAAAGTGCGCTTTGCGCCATTCGATTCCTCGTACTTTTCTCCATCTGGTGGCTTACTTTCATAGAAATTGAGCGGCTTTCACTTTTCTGATGTTTTCCTATGGTACCCCCTTATGAAATTTTTCGAACAAATTGCAAAACTTTTAAAAATAGAATGGCTTCATTTTCGGATATTTGACGCTCCAAACCACGCGCATCAATATTCTGTCACCCGTTTTGATTTATCTCTTTTAGTTTTCGAGATATGATTTTTTGAAAATCGAAGAAAATCGAACATTTCGCAAAAATCGCATTCCCCGACGAGTTTTCTGCGAATATCTAGGAAACCGTTCGAGATATCAAAGTGCGCTTTGCGCCATTCGATTCCTCGTAGTTTTCTCCATCTGGTGGCTTACTTTCATAGAAATTGAGCGGCTTTCACTTTTCTGATGTTTTCCTATGGAACCCCCTTATGAAATTTTTCGAACAAATTGCAAAACTTTTAAATATAGAATGGCTTTATTTTCGGATATTTGACGCTCCAAACCACGCGCATCAATAATCTGGCACCCGTTTTGATTTATCTCTTTTAGTTTTTGAGATATGATTTTTTGATAATCGAAGAAAATCGAACATTTCGCAAAAATCGCATTCCCCGACCAGTTTTCTGCGAATATCTAGGAAACCGTTCGAGATATCAAACTGCGCTTTGCGCCATTCGATTCCTCGTAATTTTCCCCATCTGGTGGCTTACTTTCATATAAATTGAGCGGCTTTCACTTTTCTGATGTATTCCTATGGTACGCCCTTATGAAATTTTTCGAACAAATTGCAAAACTTTTAAAAATAGAATGGCTTCATTTTCGGATATTTGACGCTCCAAACCACGCGCATCAATATTCTGTCACCCGTTTTGATTTATCTCTTTTAGTTTTCGAGATATGATTTTTTGAAAATCGAAGAAAATCGAACATTTCGCAAAAATCGCATTCCCCGACGAGTTTTCTGCGAATATCTAGGAAACCGTTCGAGATATCAAAGTGCGCTTTGCGCCATTCGATTCCTCGTAGTTTTCTCCATCTGGTGGCTTACTTTCATAGAAATTGAGCGGCTTTCACTTTTCTGATGTTTTCCTATGGTACCCCCTTATGAAATTTTTCGAACAAATTGCAAAACTTTTAAAAATAGAATGGCTTCATTTTCGGATATTTGACGCTCCAAACCACGCGCATCAATAATCTGTCACCCGTTTTGATTTATTTCTTTTAGTTTTCGAGATATGATTTTTTGAAAATCGAAGAAAATCGAACATTTCGCAAAAATCGCATTCCCCGACCAGTTTTCTGCGAATATCTAGGAAACCGTTCGAGATATCAAACTGCGCTTTGCGCCATTCGATTCCTCGTAATTTTCTCCATCTGGTGGCTTACTTTCATAGAAATTGAGCGGCTTTCACTTTTCTAATGTTTTCCTATGGTACCCCCTTATGAAATTTTTCGAACAAATTGCAAAACTTTTAAAAATAGAATCGCTTCATTTTCGGATATTTGACGTTCCAAACCACGCGCATCAATAATCTGTCACCCGTTTTGATTTATCTCTTTTAGTTTTCGAGATATGATTTTTTGAAAATCGAAAAAAATCGAACATTTCGCAAAAATCGCATTCCCCGACCAGTTTTCTGCGAATATCTAGGAAACCGTTCGAGATATCAAAGTGCGCTTTGCGCCATTCGATTCCTCGTACTTTTCTCCATCTGGTGGCTTACTTTCACAGAAATTGAGCGGCTTTCACTTTTCTGATGTTTTCCTATGGTACCCCCTTATGAAATTTTTCGAACAAATTGCAAAACTTTTAAAAATAGAATGGCTTCATTTTCGGATATTTGACGCTCCAAACCACGCGCATCAATAATCTGTCACCCGTTTTGATTTATCTCTTTTAGTTTTCGAGATATGATTTTTTGAAAATCGAAGAAAATCGAACATTTCGCAAAAATCGCATTCCCCGACCAGTTTTCTGCGAATATCTAGGAAACCGTTCGAGATATCAAACTGCGCTTTGCGCCATTCGATTCCTCGTAATTTTCTCCATCTGGTGGCTTACTTTCATAGAAATTGAGCGGCTTTCACTTTTCTAATCTTTTCCTATGGTACCCCCTTATGAAATTTTTCGAACAAATTGCAAAACTTTTAAAAATAGAATGGCTTCATTTTCGGATATTTGACGCTCCAAACCACGCGCATTAATAATCTGTCACCCGTTTTGATTTATCTGTTTTAGTTTTCGAGATATGATTTTTTGAAAATCGAAGAAAATCGAACATTTCGCAAAAATCGCATTCCCCGACCAGTTTTCTGCGAATATCTAAGAAACCGTTCGAGATATCAAAGTGCGCTTTGCGCCATTCGATTCCTCGTAATTTTCCCCATCTGGTGGCTTACTTTCATAGAAATTGAGCGGCTTTCACTTTTCTGATGTTTTCCTATGGTACCCCCTTATGAAATTTTTCGAACAAATTGCAAAACTTTAAAAAATAGAATCGCTTCATTTTCGGATATTTGACGTTCCAAACCACGCGCATCAATAATCTGTCACCCGTTTTGATTTATCTCTTTTAGTTTTCGAGATATGATTTTTTGAAAATCGAAAAAAATCGAACATTTCGCAAAAATCGCATTCCCCGACCAGTTTTCTGCGAATATCTAGGAAACCGTTCGAGATATCAAAGTGCGCTTTGCGCCATTCGATTCCTCGTAGTTTTCTCCATCTGGTGGCTTACTTTCATAGAAATTGAGCGGCTTTCACTTTTCTGATGTTTTCCTATGGTACCCCCTTATGAAATTTTTCGAACAAATTGCAAAACTTTAAAAAATAGAATCGCTTCATTTTCGGATATTTGACGCTCCAAACCACGCGCATCAATATTCTGTCACCCGTTTTGATTTATCTCTTTTAGTTTTCGAGATATGATTTTTTGAAAATCGAAGAAAATCGAACATTTCGCAAAAATCGCATTCCCCGACCAGTTTTCTGCGAATATCTAGGAAACCGTTCGAGATATCAAAGTGCGCTTTGCGCCATTCGATTCCTCGTACTTTTCTCCATCTGGTGGCTTACTTTCATAGAAATTGAGCGGCTTTCACTTTTCTGATGTTTTCCTATGGAACCCCCTTATGAAATTTTTCGAACAAATTGCAAAACTTTTAAAAATAGAATGGCTTTATTTTCGGATATTTGACGCTCCAAACCACGCGCATCAATAATCTGGCACCCGTTTTGATTTATCTCTTTTAGTTTTTGAGATAGGATTTTTTGATAATCGAAGAAAATCGAACATTTCGCAAAAATCGCATTCCCCGACCAGTTTTCTGCGAATATCTAGGAAACCGTTCGAGATATCGAAGTGCGCTTTGCGCCATTCGATTCCTCGTAGTTTTCTCCATCTGGTGGCTTACTTTCATAGAAATTGAGCGGCTTTCACTTTTCTGATGTTTTCCTATGGTACCCCCTTATGAAATTTTTCGAACAAATTGCAAAACTTTTAAAAATAGAATGGCTTCATTTTCGGATATTTGACGCTCCAAACCACGCGCATCAATAATCTGTCACCCGTTTTGATATATCTCTTTTAGTTTTCGAGATATGATTTTTTGAAAATCGAAGAAAATCGAACATTTCGCAAAAATCGCATTCCCCGACCAGTTTTCTGCGAATATCTAGGAAACCGTTCGAGATATCAAAGTGCGCTTTGCGCCATTCGATTCCTCGTAATTTTCTCCATCTGGTGGCTTACTTTCATAGAAATTGAGCGGCTTTCACTTTTCTAATGTTTTCCTATGGTACCCCCTTATGAAATTTTTCGAACAAATTGCAAAACTTTCAAAAATAGAATGGCTTCATTTTCGGATATTTGACGCTCCAAACCACGCGCATCAATAATCTGTCACCCGTTTTGATTTATCTGTTTTAGTTTTCGAGATATGATTTTTTGAAAATCGAAGAAAATCGAACATTTCGCAAAAATCGCATTCCCCGACGAGTTTTCTGCGAATATCTAGGAAACCGTTCGAGATATCAAAGTGCGCTTTGCGCCATTCGATTCCTCGTAGTTTTCTCCATCTGGTGGCTTACTTTCATAGAAATTGAGCGGCTTTCACTTTTCTGATGTTTTCCTATGGTACCCCCTTATGAAATTTTTCGAACAAATTGTAAAACTTTAAAAAATAGAATCGCTTCATTTTCGGATATTTGACGCTCCAAACCACGCGCATCAATATTCTGTCACCCGTTTTGATTTATCTCTTTTAGTTTTCGAGATATGATTTTTTGAAAATCGAAGAAAATCGAACATTTCGCAAAAATCGCATTCCCCGACCAGTTTTCTGCGAATATCTAGGAAACCGTTCGAGATATCAAAGTGCGCTTTGCGCCATTCGATTCCTCGTACTTTTCTCCATCTGGTGGCTTACTTTCATAGAAATTGAGCGGCTTTCACTTTTCTGATGTTTTCCTATGGAACCCCCTTATGAAATTTTTCGAACAAATTGCAAAACTTTTAAATATAGAATGGCTTTATTTTCGGATATTTGACGCTCCAAACCACGCGCATCAATAATCTGGCACCCGTTTTGATTTATCTCTTTTAGTTTTTGAGATATGATTTTTTGATAATCGAAGAAAATCGAACATTTCGCAAAAATCGCATTCCCCGACCAGTTTTGTGCGAATATCTAGGAAACCGTTCGAGATATCAAACTGCGCTTTGCGCCATTCGATTCCTCGTAATTTTCTCCATCTGGTGGCTTACTTTCATATAAATTGAGCGGCTTTCACTTTTCTGATGTATTCCTATGGTACCCCCTTATGAAATTTTTCGAACAAATTACAAAACTTTTAAAAATAGAATGGCTTCATTTTCGGATATTTGACGCTCCAAACCACGCGCATCAATATTCTGTCACCCGTTTTGATTTATCTCTTTTAGTTTTCGAGATATGATTTTTTGAAAATCGAAGAAAATCGAACATTTCGCAAAAATCGCATTCCCCGACGAGTTTTCTGCGAATATCTAGGAAACCGTTCGAGATATCAAAGTGCGCTTTGCGCCATTCGATTCCTCGTAGTTTTCTCCATCTGGTGGCTTACTTTCATAGAAATTGAGCGGCTTTCACTTTTCTGATGTTTTCCTATGGTACCCCCTTATGAAATTTTTCGAACAAATTGCAAAACTTTTAAAAATAGAATGGCTTCATTTTCGGATATTTGACGCTCCAAACCACGCGCATCAATAATCTGTCACCCGTTTTGATTTATTTCTTTTAGTTTTCGAGATATGATTTTTTGAAAATCGAAGAAAATCGAACATTTCGCAAAAATCGCATTCCCCGACCAGTTTTCTGCGAATATCTAGGAAACCGTTCGAGATATCAAACTGCGCTTTGCGCCATTCGATTCCTCGTAATTTTCTCCATCTGGTGGCTTACTTTCATAGAAATTGAGCGGCTTTCACTTTTCTAATGTTTTCCTATGGTACCCCCTTATGAAATTTTTCGAACAAATTGCAAAACTTTTAAAAATAGAATCGCTTCATTTTCGGATATTTGACGTTCCAAACCACGCGCATCAATAATCTGTCACCCGTTTTGATTTATCTCTTTTAGTTTTCGAGATATGATTTTTTGAAAATCGAAAAAAATCGAACATTTCGCAAAAATCGCATTCCCCGACCAGTTTTCTGCGAATATCTAGGAAACCGTTCGAGATATCAAAGTGCGCTTTGCGCCATTCGATTCCTCGTACTTTTCTCCATCTGGTGGTTTACTTTCACAGAAATTGAGCGGCTTTCACTTTTCTGATGTTTTCCTATGGTACCCCCTTATAAAATTTTTCGAACAAATTGCAAAACTTTTAAAAATAGAATGGCTTCATTTTCGGATATTTGACGCTCCAAACCACGCGCATCAATAATCTGTCACCCGTTTTGATTTATCTCTTTTAGTTTTCGAGATATGATTTTTTGAAAATCGAAGAAAATCGAACATTTCGCAAAAATCGCATTCCCCGACCAGTTTTCTGCGAATATCTAGGAAACCGTTCGAGATATCAAACTGCGCTTTGCGCCATTCGATTCCTCGTAATTTTCTCCATCTGGTGGCTTACTTTCATAGAAATTGAGCGGCTTTCACTTTTCTAATCTTTTCCTATGGTACCCCCTTATGAAATTTTTCGAACAAATTGCAAAACTTTTAAAAATAGAATGGCTTCATTTTCGGATATTTGACGCTCCAAACCACGCGCATTAATAATCTGTCACCCGTTTTGATTTATCTGTTTTAGTTTTCGAGATATGATTTTTTGAAAATCGAAGAAAATCGAACATTTCGCAAAAATCGCATTCCCCGACCAGTTTTCTGCGAATATCTAAGAAACCGTTCGAGATATCAAAGTGCGCTTTGCGCCATTCGATTCCTCGTAATTTTCCCCATCTGGTGGCTTACTTTCATAGAAATTGAGCGGCTTTCACTTTTCTGATGTTTTCCTATGGTACCCCCTTATGAAATTTTTCGAACAAATTGCAAAACTTTAAAAAATAGAATCGCTTCATTTTCGGATATTTGACGTTCCAAACCACGCGCATCAATAATCTGTCACCCGTTTTGATTTATCTCTTTTAGTTTTCGAGATATGATTTTTTGAAAATCGAAAAAAATCGAACATTTCGCAAAAATCGCATTCCCCGACCAGTTTTCTGCGAATATCTAGGAAACCGTTCGAGATATCAAAGTGCGCTTTGCGCCATTCGATTCCTCGTAGTTTTCTCCATCTGGTGGCTTACTTTCATAGAAATTGAGCGGCTTTCACTTTTCTGATGTTTTCCTATGGTACCCCCTTATGAAATTTTTCGAACAAATTGCAAAACTTTAAAAAATAGAATCGCTTCATTTTCGGATATTTGACGCTCCAAACCACGCGCATCAATAATCTGTCACCCGTTTTGATTTATCTGTTTTAGTTTTCGAGATATGATTTTTTGAAAATCGAAGAAAATCGAACATTTCGCAAAAATCGCATTCCCCGACGAGTTTTCTGCGAATATCTAGGAAACCGTTCGAGATATCAAAGTGCGCTTTGCGCCATTCGATTCCTCGTAGTTTTCTCCATCTGGTGGCTTACTTTCATAGAAATTGAGCGGCTTTCACTTTTCTGATGTTTTCCTATGGTACCCCCTTATGAAATTTTTCGAACAAATTGTAAAACTTTAAAAAATAGAATCGCTTCATTTTCGGATATTTGACGCTCCAAACCACGCGCATCAATATTCTGTCACCCGTTTTGATTTATCTCTTTTAGTTTTCGAGATATGATTTTTTGAAAATCGAAGAAAATCGAACATTTCGCAAAAATCGCATTCCCCGACCAGTTTTCTGCGAATATCTAGGAAACCGTTCGAGATATCAAAGTGCGCTTTGCGCCATTCGATTCCTCGTACTTTTCTCCATCTGGTGGCTTACTTTCATAGAAATTGAGCGGCTTTCACTTTTCTGATGTTTTCCTATGGAACCCCCTTATGAAATTTTTCGAACAAATTGCAAAACTTTTAAATATAGAATGGCTTTATTTTCGGATATTTGACGCTCCAAACCACGCGCATCAATAATCTGGCACCCGTTTTGATTTATCTCTTTTAGTTTTTGAGATATGATTTTTTGATAATCGAAGAAAATCGAACATTTCGCAAAAATCGCATTCCCCGACCAGTTTTGTGCGAATATCTAGGAAACCGTTCGAGATATCAAACTGCGCTTTGCGCCATTCGATTCCTCGTAATTTTCTCCATCTGGTGGCTTACTTTCATATAAATTGAGCGGCTTTCACTTTTCTGATGTATTCCTATGGTACCCCCTTATGAAATTTTTCGAACAAATTACAAAACTTTTAAAAATAGAATGGCTTCATTTTCGGATATTTGACGCTCCAAACCACGCGCATCAATATTCTGTCACCCGTTTTGATTTATCTCTTTTAGTTTTCGAGATATGATTTTTTGAAAATCGAAGAAAATCGAACATTTCGCAAAAATCGCATTCCCCGACGAGTTTTCTGCGAATATCTAGGAAACCGTTCGAGATATCAAAGTGGGCTTTGCGCCATTCGATTCCTCGTAGTTTTCTCCATCTGGTGGCTTACTTTCATAGAAATTGAGCGGCTTTCACTTTTCTGATGTTTTCCTATGGTACCCCCTTATGAAATTTTTCGAACAAATTGCAAAACTTTTAAAAATAGAATGGCTTCATTTTCGGATATTTGACGCTCCAAACCACGCGCATCAATAATCTGTCACCCGTTTTGATTTATTTCTTTTAGTTTTCGAGATATGATTTTTTGAAAATCGAAGAAAATCGAACATTTCGCAAAAATCGCATTCCCCGACCAGTTTTCTGCGAATATCTAGGAAACCGTTCGAGATATCAAACTGCGCTTTGCGCCATTCGATTCCTCGTAATTTTCTCCATCTGGTGGCTTACTTTCATAGAAATTGAGCGGCTTTCACTTTTCTAATGTTTTCCTATGGTACCCCCTTATGAAATTTTTCGAACAAATTGCAAAACTTTTAAAAATAGAATCGCTTCATTTTCGGATATTTGACGTTCCAAACCACGCGCATCAATAATCTGTCACCCGTTTTGATTTATCTCTTTTAGTTTTCGAGATATGATTTTTTGAAAATCGAAAAAAATCGAACATTTCGCAAAAATCGCATTCCCCGACCAGTTTTCTGCGAATATCTAGGAAACCGTTCGAGATATCAAAGTGCGCTTTGCGCCATTCGATTCCTCGTACTTTTCTCCATCTGGTGGTTTACTTTCACAGAAATTGAGCGGCTTTCACTTTTCTGATGTTTTCCTATGGTACCCCCTTATAAAATTTTTCGAACAAATTGCAAAACTTTTAAAAATAGAATGGCTTCATTTTCGGATATTTGACGCTCCAAACCACGCGCATCAATAATCTGTCACCCGTTTTGATTTATCTCTTTTAGTTTTCGAGATATGATTTTTTGAAAATCGAAGAAAATCGAACATTTCGCAAAAATCGCATTCCCCGACCAGTTTTCTGCGAATATCTAGGAAACCGTTCGAGATATCAAACTGCGCTTTGCGCCATTCGATTCCTCGTAATTTTCTCCATCTGGTGGCTTACTTTCATAGAAATTGAGCGGCTTTCACTTTTCTAATCTTTTCCTATGGTACCCCCTTATGAAATTTTTCGAACAAATTGCAAAACTTTTAAAAATAGAATGGCTTCATTTTCGGATATTTGACGCTCCAAACCACGCGCATTAATAATCTGTCACCCGTTTTGATTTATCTGTTTTAGTTTTCGAGATATGATTTTTTGAAAATCGAAGAAAATCGAACATTTCGCAAAAATCGCATTCCCCGACCAGTTTTCTGCGAATATCTAAGAAACCGTTCGAGATATCAAAGTGCGCTTTGCGCCATTCGATTCCTCGTAATTTTCCCCATCTGGTGGCTTACTTTCATAGAAATTGAGCGGCTTTCACTTTTCTGATGTTTTCCTATGGTACCCCCTTATGAAATTTTTCGAACAAATTGCAAAACTTTAAAAAATAGAATCGCTTCATTTTCGGATATTTGACGTTCCAAACCACGCGCATCAATAATCTGTCACCCGTTTTGATTTATCTCTTTTAGTTTTCGAGATATGATTTTTTGAAAATCGAAAAAAATCGAACATTTCGCAAAAATCGCATTCCCCGACCAGTTTTCTGCGAATATCTAGGAAACCGTTCGAGATATCAAAGTGCGCTTTGCGCCATTCGATTCCTCGTAGTTTTCTCCATCTGGTGGCTTACTTTCATAGAAATTGAGCTGCTTTCACTTTTCTGATGTTTTCCTATGGTACCCCCTTATGAAATTTTTCGAACAAATTGCAAAACTTTAAAAAATAGAATCGCTTCATTTTCGGATATTTGACGCTCCAAACCACGCGCATCAATATTCTGTCACCCGTTTTGATTTATCTCTTTTAGTTTTCGAGATATGATTTTTTGAAAATCGAAGAAAATCGAACATTTCGCAAAAATCGCATTCCCCGACCAGTTTTCTGCGAATATCTAGGAAACCGTTCGAGATATCAAAGTGCGCTTTGCGCCATTCGATTCCTCGTACTTTTCTCCATCTGGTGGCTTACTTTCATAGAAATTGAGCGGCTTTCACTTTTCTGATGTTTTCCTATGGAACCCCCTTATGAAATTTTTCGAACAAATTGCAAAACTTTTAAAAATAGAATGGCTTTATTTTCGGATATTTGACGCTCCAAACCACGCGCATCAATAATCTGGCACCCGTTTTGATTTATCTCTTTTAGTTTTTGAGATAGGATTTTTTGATAATCGAAGAAAATCGAACATTTCGCAAAAATCGCATTCCCCGACCAGTTTTCTGCGAATATCTAGGAAACCGTTCGAGATATCAAACTGCGCTTTGCGCCATTCGATTCCTCGTAATTTTCTCCATCTGGTGGCTTACTTTCATATAAATTGAGCGGCTTTCACTTTTCTGATGTATTCCTATGGTACCCCCTTATGAAATTTTTCGAACAAATTGCAAAACTTTTAAAAATAGAATGGCTTCATTTTCGGATATTTGACGCTCCAAACCACGCGCATCAATATTCTGTCACCCGTTTTGATTTATCTCTTTTAGTTTTCGAGATATGATTTTTTGAAAATAGAAGAAAATCGAACATTTCGCAAAAATCGCATTCCCCGACGAGTTTTCTGCGAATATCTAGGAAACCGTTCGAGATATCGAAGTGCGCTTTGCGCCATTCGATTCCTCGTAGTTTTCTCCATCTGGTGGCTTACTTTCATAGAAATTGAGCGGCTTTCACTTTTCTGATGTTTTCCTATGGTACCCCCTTATGAAATTTTTCGAACAAATTGCAAAACTTTTAAAAATAGAATGGCTTCATTTTCGGATATTTGACGCTCCAAACCACGCGCATCAATAATCTGTCACCCGTTTTGATATATCTCTTTTAGTTTTCGAGATATGATTTTTTGAAAATCGAAGAAAATCGAACATTTCGCAAAAATCGCATTCCCCGACCAGTTTTCTGCGAATATCTAGGAAACCGTTCGAGATATCAAAGTGCGCTTTGCGCCATTCGATTCCTCGTAATTTTCTCCATCTGGTGGCTTACTTTCATAGAAATTGAGCGGCTTTCACTTTTCTAATGTTTTCCTATGGTACCCCCTTATGAAATTTTTCGAAAAAATTGCAAAACTTTCAAAAATAGAATGGCTTCATTTTCGGATATTTGACGCTCCAAACCACGCGCATCAATAATCTGTCACCCGTTTTGATTTATCTGTTTTAGTTTTCGAGATATGATTTTTTGAAAATCGAAGAAAATCGAACATTTCGCAAAAATCGCATTCCCCGACCAGTTTTCTGCGAATATCTAAGAAACCGTTCGAGATATCAAAGTGCGCTTTGCGCCATTCGATTCCTCATAATTTTCCCCATCTGGTGGCTTACTTTCATAGAAATTGAGCGGCTTTCACTTTTCTGATGTTTTCCTATGGTACCCCCTTATGAAATTTTTCGAACAAATTGCAAAACTTTAAAAAATAGAATCGCTTCATTTTCGGATATTTGACGTTCCAAACCACGCACATCAATAATCTGTCACCCGTTTTGATTTATCTCTTTTAGTTTTCGAGATATGATTTTTTGAAAATCGAAAAAAATCGAGCATTTCGCAAAAATCGCATTCCCCGACCAGTTTTCTGCGAATATCTAGGAAACCGTTCGAGATATCAAAGTGCGCTTTGCGCCATTCGATTCCTCGTAATTTTCTCCATCTGGTGGCTTACTTTCATAGAAATTGAGCGGCTTTCACTTTTCTGATATTTTCCTATGGTACCCCCTTATGAAATTTTTCGAACAAATTGCAAAACTTAAAAAAATAGAATCGCTTCATTTTCAGATATTTGACGCTCCAAACCACGCGCATCAATAATCTGTCACCCGTTTTGATTTATCTCTTTTAGTTTTTGAGATATGATTTTTTGAAAATCTAAGAAAATCGAACATTTCGCAAAAATCGCATTCCCCGACCAGTTTTCTGCGAATATCTAGGAAACCGTTCGAGATATCAAAGTGCGCTTTGCGCCATTCGATTCCTCGTACTTTTCTCCATCTGGTGGCTTACTTTCATAGAAATTGAGCGGCTTTCACTTTTCTGATGTTTTCCTATGGTACCCCCTTATGAAATTTTTCGAACAAATTGCAAAACTTTTAAAAATAGAATGGCTTCATTTTCGGATATTTGACGCTCCAAACCACGCGCATCAATAATCTGTCACCCGTTTTGATATATCTCTTTTAGTTTTCGAGATATGATTTTTTGAAAATCGAAGAAAATCGAACATTTCGCAAAAATCGCATTCCCCGACCAGTTTTCTGCGAATATCTAGGAAACCGTTCGAGATATCAAAGTGCGCTTTGCGCCATTCGATTCCTCGTACATTTCTCCATCTGGTGGCTTACTTTCATAGAAATTGAGCGGCTTTCACTTTTCTGATGTTTTCCTATGGTACCCTCTTATGAAATTTTTCGAACAAATTGCAAAACTTTTAAAAATAGAATGGCTTCATTTTCGGATATTTGACGCTCCAAACCACGCGCATCAATAATCTGGCACCCGTTTTGATTTATCTCTTTTAGTTTTTGAGATATGATTTTTTGAAAATCGAAGAAAATCGAACATTTCGCAAAAATCGCATTCCCCGACCAGTTTTCTGCGAATATCTAGGAAACCGTTCGAGATATCAAAGTGCGCTTTGCGCCATTCGATTCCTCGTACATTTCTCCATCTGGTGGCTTACTTTCATAGAAATTGAGCGGCTTTCACTTTTCTGATGTTTTCCTATGGTACCCTCTTATGAAATTTTTCGAACAAATTGCAAAACTTTTAGAAATAGAATGGCTTCATTTTCGGATATTTGACGCTCCAAACCACGCGCATCAATAATCTGTCACCCGTTTTGATTTATCTCTTTTAGTTTTTCAGATATGATTTTTTGAAAATCGAAGAAAATCGAACATTTCGCAAAAATCGCATTCCCCGACCAGTTTTCTGCGAATATCTAGGAAACCGTTCGAGATATCAAAGTGCGCTTTGCGCCATTCGATTCCTCGTAGTTTTCTCCATCTGGTGGCTTACTTTCATAGAAATTGAGCGGCTTTCACTTTTCTGATGTTTTCCTATGGTACCCCCTTATGAAATTTTTCGAACAAATTGCAAAACTTTTAAAAATAGAATGGCTTCATTTTCGGATATTTGACGCTCCAAACCACGCGCATCAATAATCTGTTACCCGTTTTGATTTATCTCTTTTAGTTTTCGAGATATGATTTTTTGAAAATCGAAGAAAATCGAACATTTCGCAAAAATCGCATTCCCCGACCAGTTTTCTGCGAATATCTAGGAAACCGTTCGAGATATCAAACTGCGCTTTGCGCCATTCGATTCCTCGTAATTTTCTCCATCTGGTGGCTTACTTTCATAGAAATTGAGCGGCTTTCACTTTTCTAATGTTTTCCTATGGTACCCCCTTATGAAATTTTTCGAACAAATTGCAAAACTTTTAAAAATAGAATCGCTTCATTTTCGGATATTTGACGTTCCAAACCACGCGCATCAATAATCTGTCACCCGTTTTGATTTATCTCTTTTAGTTTTCGAGATATGATTTTTTGAAAATCGAAAAAAATCGAACATTTCGCAAAAATCGCATTCCCCGACCAGTTTTCTGCGAATATCTAGGAAACCGTTCGAGATATCAAAGTGCGCTTTGCGCCATTCGATTCCTCGTACTTTTCTCCATCTGGTGGCTTACTTTCATAGAAATTGAGCGGCTTTCACTTTTCTGATGTTTTCCTATGGTACCCCCTTATGAAATTTTTCGAACAAATTGCAAAACTTTTAAAAATAGAATGGCTTCATTTTCGGATATTTGACGCTCCAAACCACGCGCATCAATAATCTGTCACCCGTTTTGATTTATCTCCTTTAGTTTTCGAGATATGATTTTTTGAAAATCGAAGAAAATCGAATATTTCGCAAAAATCGCATTCCCCGACCAGTTTTCTACGAATATCTAGGAAACCGTTCGAGATATCAAACTGCGCTTTGCGCCATTCGATTCCTCGTAATTTTCTCCATCTGGTGGCTTACTTTCATAGAAATTGAGCGGCTTTCACTTTTCTAATGTTTTCCTATGGTACCCCCTTATGAAATTTTTCGAACAAATTGCAAAACTTTTAAAAATAGAATGGCTTCATTTTCGGATATTTGACGCTCCAAACCACGCGCATTAATAATCTGTCACCCGTTTTGATTTATCTGTTTTAGTTTTCGAGATATGATTTTTTGAAAATCGAAGAAAATCGAACATTTCGCAAAAATCGCATTCCCCGACCAGTTTTCTGCGAATATCTAAGAAACCGTTCGAGATATCAAAGTGCGCTTTGCGCCATTCGATTCCTCGTAATTTTCCCCATCTGGTGGCTTACTTTCATAGAAATTGAGCGGCTTTCACTTTTCTGATGTTTTCCTATGGTACCCCCTTATGAAATTTTTCGAACAAATTGCAAAACTTTAAAAAATAGAATCGCTTCATTTTCGGATATTTGACGTTCCAAACCACGCGCATCAATAATCTGTCACCCGTTTTGATTTATCTCTTTTAGTTTTCGAGATATGATTTTTTGAAAATCGAAAAAAATCGAGCATTTCGCAAAAATCGCATTCCCCGACCAGTTTTCTGCGAATATCTAGGAAACCGTTCGAGATATCAAAGTGCGCTTTGCGCCATTCGATTCCTCGTAATTTTCTCCTTCTGGTGGCTTACTTTCATAGAAATTGAGCGGCTTTCACTTTTCTGATATTTTCCTATGGTACCCCCTTATGAAATTTTTCGAACAAATTGCTAAACTTAAAAAAATAGAATCGCTTCATTTTCGGATATTTGACGCTCCAAACCACGCGCATCAATAATCTGTCACCCGTTTTGATTTATCTCTTTTAGTTTTTGAGATATGATTTTTTGAAAATCTAAGAAAATCGAACATTTCGCAAAAATCGCATTCCCCGACCAGTTTTCTGCGAATATCTAGGAAACCGTTCGAGATATCAAAGTGCGCTTTGCGCCATTCGATTCCTCGTAATTTTCCCCATCTGGTGGCTTACTTTCATATAAATTGAGCGGCTTTCACTTTTCTGATGTATTCCTATGGTACGCCCTTATGAAATTTTTCGAACAAATTGCAAAACTTTTAAAAATAGAATGGCTTCATTTTCGGATATTTGACGCTCCAAACCACGCGCATCAATATTCTGTCACCCGTTTTGATTTATCTCTTTTAGTTTTCGAGATATGATTTTTTGAAAATCGAAGAAAATCGAACATTTCGCAAAAATCGCATTCCCCGACGAGTTTTCTGCGAATATCTAGGAAACCGTTCGAGATATCAAAGTGCGCTTTGCGCCATTCGATTCCTCGTAGTTTTCTCCATCTGGTGGCTTACTTTCATAGACATTGAGCGGCTTTCACTTTTCTGATGTTTTCCTATGGTACCCCCTTATGAAATTTTTCGAACAAATTGCAAAACTTTTAAAAATAGAATGGCTTCATTTTCGGATATTTGACGCTCCAAACCAAGCGCATCAATAATATGTCACCCGTTTTGATTTATTTCTTTTAGTTTTCGAGATATGATTTTTTGAAAATCGAAGAAAATCGAACATTTCGCAAAAATCGCATTCCCCGACCAGTTTTCTGCGAATATCTAGGAAACCGTTCGAGATATCAAACTGCGCTTTGCGCCATTCGATTCCTCGTAATTTTCTCCATCTGGTGGCTTACTTTCATAGAAATTGAGCGGCTTTCACTTTTCTAATGTTTTCCTATGGTACCCCCTTATGAAATTTTTCGAACAAATTGCAAAACTTTTAAAAATAGAATCGCTTCATTTTCGGATATTTGACGTTCCAAACCACGCGCATCAATAATCTGTCACCCGTTTTGATTTATCTCTTTTAGTTTTCGAGATATGATTTTTTGAAAATCGAAAAAAATCGAACATTTCGCAAAAATCGCATTCCCCGACCAGTTTTCTGCGAATATCTAGGAAACCGTTCGAGATATCAAAGTGCGCTTTGCGCCATTCGATTCCTCGTACTTTTCTCCATCTGGTGGCTTACTTTCACAGAAATTGAGCGGCTTTCACTTTTCTGATGTTTTCCTATGGTACCCCCTTATGAAATTTTTCGAACAAATTGCAAAACTTTTAAAAATAGAATGGCTTCATTTTCGGATATTTGACGCTCCAAACCACGCGCATCAATAATCTGTCAAATCTGTCACCCGTTTTGATTTATCTCTTTTAGTTTTCGAGATATGATTTTTTGAAAATCGAAGAAAATCGAACATTTCGCAAAAATCGCATTCCCCGACCAGTTTTCTGCGAATATCTAGGAAACCGTTCGAGATATCAAACTGCGCTTTGCGCCATTCGATTCCTCGTAATTTTCTCCATCTGGTGGCTTACTTTCATAGAAATTGAGCGGCTTTCACTTTTCTAATCTTTTCCTATGGTACCCCCTTATGAAATTTTTCGAACAAATTGCAAAACTTTTAAAATAGAATGGCTTCATTTTCGGATATTTGACGCTCCAAACCACGCGCATTAATAATCTGTCACCCGTTTTGATTTATCTGTTTTAGTTTTCGAGATATGATTTTTTGAAAATCGAAGAAAATCGAACATTTCGCAAAAAATCGCATTCCCCGACCAGTTTTCTGCGAATATCTAAGAAACCGTTCGAGATATCAAAGTGCGCTTTGCGCCATTCGATTCCTCGTAATTTTCCCCATCTGGTGGCTTACTTTCATAGAAATTGAGCGGCTTTCACTTTTCTGATGTTTTCCTATGGTACCCCCTTATGAAATTTTTCGAACAATTGCAAAACTTTAAAAAATAGAATCGCTTCATTTTCGGATATTTGACGCTCCAAACCACGCGCATCAATATTCTGTCACCCGTTTTGATTTATCTCTTTTAGTTTTCGAGATATGATTTTTTGAAAATCGAAGAAAATCGAACATTTCGCAAAAATCGCATTCCCCGACCAGTTTTCTGCGAATATCTAGGAAACCGTTCGAGATATCAAAGTGCGCTTTGCGCCATTCGATTCCTCGTACTTTTCTCCATCTGGTGGCTTACTTTCATAGAAATTGAGCGGCTTTCACTTTTCTGATGTTTTCCTATGGAACCCCCTTATGAAATTTTTCGAACAAATTGCAAAACTTTTAAAAATAGAATGGCTTTATTTTCGGATATTTGACGCTCCAAACCACGCGCATCAATAATCTGGCACCCGTTTTTGATTTATCTCTTTTAGTTTTTGAGATAGGATTTTTTGATAATCGAAGAAAATCGAACATTTCGCAAAAATCGCATTCCCCGACCAGTTTTCTGCGAATATCTAGGAAACCGTTCGAGATATCAAACTGCGCTTTGCGCCATTCGATTCCTCGTAATTTTCTCCATCTGGTGGCTTACTTTCATATAAATTGAGCGGCTTTCACTTTTCTGATGTATTCCTATGGTACCCCCTTATGAAATTTTTCGAACAAATTGCAAAACTTTTAAAAATAGAATGGCTTCATTTTCGGATATTTGACGCTCCAAACCACGCGCATCAATATTCTGTCACCCGTTTTGATTTATCTCTTTTAGTTTTCGAGATATGATTTTTTGAAAATAGAAGAAAATCGAACATTTCGCAAAAATCGCATTCCCCGACGAGTTTTCTGCGAATATCTAGGAAACCGTTCGAGATATCGAAGTGCGCTTTGCGCCATTCGATTCCTCGTAGTTTTCTCCATCTGGTGGCTTACTTTCATAGAAATTGAGCGGCTTTCACTTTTCTGATGTTTTCCTATGGTACCCCCTTATGAAATTTTTCGAACAAATTGCAAAACTTTTAAAAATAGAATGGCTTCATTTTCGGATATTTGACGCTCCAAACCACGCGCATCAATAATCTGTCACCCGTTTTGATATATCTCTTTTAGTTTTCGAGATATGATTTTTTGAAAATCGAAGAAAATCGAACATTTCGCAAAAATCGCATTCCCCGACCAGTTTTCTGCGAATATCTAGGAAACCGTTCGAGATATCAAAGTGCGCTTTGCGCCATTCGATTCCTCGTAATTTTCTCCATCTGGTGGCTTACTTTCATAGAAATTGAGCGGCTTTCACTTTTCTAATGTTTTCCTATGGTACCCCCTTATGAAATTTTTCGAACAAATTGCAAAACTTTCAAAAATAGAATGGCTTCATTTCGGATATTTGACGCTCCAAACCACGCGCATCAATAATCTGTCACCCGTTTTGATTTATCTGTTTTAGTTTTCGAGATATGATTTTTTGAAAATCGAAGAAAATCGAACATTTCGCAAAAATCGCATTCCCCGACCAGTTTTCTGCGAATATCTAAGAAACCGTTCGAGATATCAAAGTGCGCTTTGCGCCATTCGATTCCTCATAATTTTCCCCATCTGGTGGCTTACTTTCATAGAAATTGAGCGGCTTTCACTTTTCTGATGTTTTCCTATGGTACCCCCTTATGAAATTTTTCGAACAAATTGCAAAACTTTAAAAAATAGAATCGCTTCATTTTCGGATATTTGACGTTCCAAACCACGCGCATCAATAATCTGTCACCCGTTTTGATTTATCTCTTTAGTTTTCGAGATATGATTTTTTGAAAATCGAAAAAAATCGAGCATTTCGCAAAAATCGCATTCCCCGACCAGTTTTCTGCGAATATCTAGGAAACCGTTCGAGATATCAAAGTGCGCTTTGCGCCATTTCGATTCCTCGTAATTTTCTCCATCTGGTGGCTTACTTTCATAGAAATTGAGCGGCTTTCACTTTTCTGATATTTTCCTATGGTACCCCCTTATGAAATTTTTCGAACAAATTGCAAAACTTAAAAAAATAGAATCGCTTCATTTTCAGATATTTGACGCTCCAAACCACGCGCATCAATAATCTGTCACCCGTTTTGATTTATCTCTTTTAGTTTTTGAGATATGATTTTTTGAAAATCTAAGAAAATCGAACATTTCGCAAAAATCGCATTCCCCGACCAGTTTTCTGCGAATATCTAGGAAACCGTTCGAGATATCAAAGTGCGCTTTGCGCCATTCGATTCCTCGTACTTTTCTCCATCTGGTGGCTTACTTTCATAGAAATTGAGCGGCTTTCACTTTTCTGATGTTTTCCTATGGTACCCCCTTATGAAATTTTTCGAACAAATTGCAAAACTTTTAAAAATAGAATGGCTTCATTTTCGGATATTTGACGCTCCAAACCACGCGCATCAATAATCTGTCACCCGTTTTGATATATCTCTTTTAGTTTTCGAGATATGATTTTTTGAAAATCGAAGAAAATCGAACATTTCGCAAAAATCGCATTCCCCGACCAGTTTTCTGCGAATATCTAGGAAACCGTTCGAGATATCAAAGTGCGCTTTGCGCCATTCGATTCCTCGTACATTTCTCCATCTGGTGGCTTACTTTCATAGAAATTGAGCGGCTTTCACTTTTCTGATGTTTTCCTATGGTACCCTCTTATGAAATTTTTCGAACAAATTGCAAAACTTTTAAAAATAGAATGGCTTCATTTTCGGATATTTGACGCTCCAAACCACGCGCATCAATAATCTGGCACCCGTTTTGATTTATCTCTTTTAGTTTTTGAGATATGATTTTTTGAAAATCGAAGAAAATCGAACATTTCGCAAAAATCGCATTCCCCGACCAGTTTTCTGCGAATATCTAGGAAACCGTTCGAGATATCAAAGTGCGCTTTGCGCCATTCGATTCCTCGTACATTTCTCCATCTGGTGGCTTACTTTCATAGAAATTGAGCGGCTTTCACTTTTCTGATGTTTTCCTATGGTACCCTCTTATGAAATTTTTCGAACAAATTGCAAAACTTTTAGAAATAGAATGGCTTCATTTTCGGATATTTGACGCTCCAAACCACGCGCATCAATAATCTGTCACCCGTTTTGATTTATCTCTTTTAGTTTTTCAGATATGATTTTTGAAAATCGAAGAAAATCGAACATTTCGCAAAAATCGCATTCCCCGACCAGTTTTCTGCGAATATCTAGGAAACCGTTCGAGATATCAAAGTGCGCTTTGCGCCATTCGATTCCTCGTAGTTTTCTCCATCTTGTGGCTTACTTTCATAGAAATTGAGCGGCTTTCACTTTTCTGATGTTTTCCTATGGTACCCCCCTTATGAAATTTTTCGAACAAATTGCAAAACTTTTAAAAATAGAATCGCTTCATTTTCGGATATTTGACGCTCCAAACCACGCGCATCAATAATCTGTCACCCGTTTTGATTTATCTCTTTTAGTTTTCGAGATATGATTTTTTGAAAATCGAAGAAAATCGAACATTTCGCAAAAATCGCATTCCCCGACCAGTTTTCTGCGAATATCTAGGAAACCGTTCGAGATATCAAACTGCGCTTTGCGCCATTCGATTCCTCGTAATTTTCTCCATCTGGTGGCTTACTTTCATAGAAATTGAGCGGCTTTCACTTTTCTAATGTTTTCCTATGGTACCCCCTTATGAAATTTTTCGAACAAATTGCAAAACTTTTAAAATAGAATCGCTTCATTTCGGATATTTGACGTTCCAAACCACGCGCATCAATAATCTGTCACCCGTTTTGATTTATCTCTTTTAGTTTTCGAGATATGATTTTTTGAAAATCGAAAAAATCGAACATTTCGCAAAAATCGCATTCCCCGACCAGTTTTCTGCGAATATCTAGGAAACCGTTCGAGATATCAAAGTGCGCTTTGCGCCATTCGATTCCTCGTACTTTTCTCCATCTGGTGGCTTACTTTCATAGAAATTGAGCGGCTTTCACTTTTCTGATGTTTTCCTATGGTACCCCCTTATGAAATTTTTCGAACAAATTGCAAAACTTTTAAAAATAGAATGGCTTCATTTTCGGATATTTGACGCTCCAAACCACGCGCATCAATAATCTTTCACCCGTTTTGATTTATCTCCTTTAGTTTTCGAGATATGATTTTTTGAAAATCGAAGAAAAATTTCGCAAAAATCGCATTCCCCGACCAGTTTTCTGCGAATATCTAGGAAACCGTTCGAGATATCAAACTGCGCTTTGCGCCATTCGATTCCTCGTAATTTTCTCCATCTGGTGGCTTACTTTCATAGAAATTGAGCGGCTTTCACTTTTCTAATGTTTTCCTATGGTACCCCCTTATGAAATTTTTCGAACAAATTGCAAAACTTTTAATAATAGAATGGCTTCATTTTCGGATATTTGACGCTCCAAACCACGCGCATTAATAATCTGTCACCCGTTTTGATTTATCTGTTTTAGTTTTTCGAGATATGATTTTTTGAAAATCGAAGAAAATCGAACATTTCGCAAAAATCGCATTCCCCGACCAGTTTTCTGCGAATATCTAAGAAACCGTTCGAGATATCAAAGTGCGCTTTGCGCCATTCGATTCCTCGTAATTTTCCCCATCTGGTGGCTTACTTTCATAGAAATTGAGCGGCTTTCACTTTTCTGATGTTTTCCTATGGTACCCCCTTATGAAATTTTTCGAACAAATTGCAAAACTTTAAATAATAGAATCGCTTCATTTTCGGATATTTGACGTTCCAAACCACGCGCATCAATATTCTGTCACCCGTTTTGATTTATCTCTTTTAGTTTTCGAGATATGATTTTTTGAAAAATCGAAGAAAATCGAACATTTCGCAAAAATCGCATTCCCCGACGAGTTTTCTGCGAATATCTAGGAAACCGTTCGAGATATCAAAGTGCGCTTTGCGCCATTCGATTCCTCGTACTTTTCTCCATCTGGTGGCTTACTTTCATAGAAATTGAGCGGCTTTCACTTTTCTGATGTATTCCTATGGTACCCCCTTATGAAATTTTTCGAACAAATTGCAAAACTTTTAAAATAGAATGGCTTCATTTTCGGATATTTGACGCTCCAAACCACGCGCATCAATTATCTGTCACCCGTTTTGATTTATCTGTTTTAGTTTTCGAGATATGATTTTTTGAAAATCGAAGAAAATCGAACATTTCGCAAAAATCGCATTCCCCGACCAGTTTTCTGCGAATATCTAAGAAACCGTTCGAGATATCAAAGTGCGCTTTGCGCCATTCGATTCCTCGTAATTTTCCCCATCTGGTGGCTTACTTTCATAGAATTTGAGCGGCTTTCACTTTTCTGATGTTTTCCTATGGTACCCCCTTATGAAATTTTTCGAACAAATTGCAAAACTTTTAAAAATAGAATGGCTTCATTTTCGGATATTTGACGCTCCAAACCACGCGCATCAATAATCTGTCACCCGTTTTGATTTATCTCTTTTAGTTTTCGAGATATGATTTTTTGAAAATCGAAGAAAATCGAACATTTCGCAAAAATCGCATTCCCCGACCAGTTTTCTGCGAATATCTAGGAAACCGTTCGAGATATCAAACTGCGCTTTGCGCCATTCGATTCCTCGTAATTTTCTCCATCTGGTGGCTTACTTTCATAGAAATTGAGCGGCTTTTCACTTTTCTAATGTTTTCCTATGGTACCCCCTTATGAAATTTTTTCGAACAAATTGCAAAACTTTTAAAAATAGAATGGCTTCATTTTCGGATATTTGACGCTCCAAACCACGCGCATTAATAATCTGTCACCCGTTTTGATTTATCTGTTTTAGTTTTTCGAGATTTGATTTTTTGAAAATCGAAGAAAATCGAACATTTCGCAAAAATCGCATTCCCCGACCAGTTTTCTGCGAATATCTAAGAAACCGTTCGAGATATCAAAGTGCGTTTTGCGCCATTCGATTCCTCGTAATTTTCCCCATCTGGTGGCTTACTTTCATAGAAATTGAGCGGCTTTCACTTTTCTGATGTTTTCCTATGGTACCCCCTTATGAAATTTTTCGAACAAATTGCAGAACTTTAAAAAATAGAATCGCTTCATTTTCGGATATTTGACGTTCCAAACCACGCGCATCAATAATCTGTCACCCGTTTTGATTTATCTCTTTTAGTTTTCGAGATATGATTTTTTTGAAAATCGAAAAAAATCGAACATTTCGCAAAAATCGCATTCCCCGACCAGTTTTCTGCGAATATCTAGGAAACCGTTCGAGATATCAAAGTGCGCTTTGCGCCATTCGATTCCTCGTACTTTTCTCCATCTGGTGGCTTACTTTCATAGAAATTGAGCGGCTTTCACTTTTCTGATGTTTTCCTATGGTACCCCCTTATGAAATTTTTCGAACAAATTGCAAAACTTTTAAAAATAGAATGGCTTCATTTTCGGATATTTGACGCTCCAAACCACGCGCATCAATAATCTGTCACCCGTTTTGATTTATCTCTTTTAGTTTTCGAGATATGATTTTTTGAAAATCGAAGAAAATCGAACATTTCGCAAAAATCGCATTCCCCCGACCAGTTTTCTGCGAATATCTAGGAAACCGTTCGAGATATCAAACTGCGCTTTGCGCCATTCGATTCCTCGTAATTTTCTCCATCTGGTGGCTTACTTTCATAGAAATTGAGCGGCTTTCACTTTTCTAATGTTTTCCTATGGTACCCCCCTTATGAAATTTTTCGAACAAATTGCAAAACTTTTAAAAATAGAATGGCTTCATTTTCGGATATTTGACGCTCCAAACCACGCGCATTAATAATCTGTCACCCGTTTTGATTTATCTGTTTTAGTTTTCGAGATATGATTTTTTGAAAATCGAAGAAGATCGAACATTTCGCAAAAATCGCATTCCCCCGACCAGTTTTCTGCGAATATCTAGGAAACCGTTCGAGATATCAAAGTGCGCTTTGCGCCATTCGATTCCTCGTACCTTTCTCCATCTGGTGGCTTACTTTCATAGAAATTGAGCGGCTTTCACTTTTCTGATGTTTTCCTATGGTACCCCCTTATGAAATTTTTCGAACAAATTGCAAAACTTTTAAAAATAGAATGGCTTCATTTTCGGATATTTGACGCTCCAAACCACGCGCATCAATATTCTGTCACCCGTTTTGATTTATCTCTTTTAGTTTTCGAGATATGATTTTTTGAAAATCGAAGAAAATCGAACATTTCGCAAAAATCGCATTCCCCGACGAGTTTTCTGCGAATATCTAGGAAACCGTTCGAGATATCAAAGTGCGCTTTGCGCCATTCGATTCCTCGTAGTTTTCTCCATCTGGTGGCTTACTTTCATAGAAATTGAGCGGCTTTCACTTTTCTGATGTTTTCCTATGGTACCCCCTTATGAAATTTTTCGAACAAATTGTAAAACTTTAAAAAATAGAATCGCTTCATTTTCGGATATTTGACGCTCCAAACCACGCGCATCAATATTCTGTCACCCGTTTTGATTTATCTCTTTTAGTTTTCGAGATATGATTTTTTGAAAATCGAAGAAAATCGAACATTTCGCAAAAATCGCATTCCCCGACCAGTTTTCTGCGAATATCTAGGAAACCGTTCGAGATATCAAAGTGCGCTTTGCGCCATTCGATTCCTCGTACTTTTCTCCATCTGGTGGCTTACTTTCATAGAAATTGAGCGGCTTTCACTTTTCTGATGTTTTCCTATGGAACCCCCTTATGAAATTTTTCGAACAAATTGCAAAACTTTTAAATATAGAATGGCTTTATTTTCGGATATTTGACGCTCCAAACCACGCGCATCAATAATCTGGCACCCGTTTTGATTTATCTCTTTTAGTTTTTGAGATATGATTTTTTGATAATCGAAGAAAATCGAACATTTCGCAAAAATCGCATTCCCCGACCAGTTTTCTGCGAATATCTAGGAAACCGTTCGAGATATCAAACTGCGCTTTGCGCCATTCGATTCCTCGTAATTTTCTCCATCTGGTGGCTTACTTTCATATAAATTGAGCGGCTTTCACTTTTCTGATGTATTCCTATGGTACCCCCTTATGAAATTTTTCGAACAAATTGCAAAACTTTTAAAAATAGAATGGCTTCATTTTCGGATATTTGACGCTCCAAACCACGCGCATCAATATTCTGTCACCCGTTTTGATTTATCTCTTTTAGTTTTCGAGATATGATTTTTTGAAAATCGAAGAAAATCGAACATTTCGCAAAAATCGCATTCCCCGACGAGTTTTCTGCGAATATCTAGGAAACCGTTCGAGATATCAAAGTGCGCTTTGCGCCATTCGATTCCTCGTAGTTTTCTCCATCTGGTGGCTTACTTTCATAGAAATTGAGCGGCTTTCACTTTTCTGATGTTTTTCCTATGGTACCCCCTTATGAAATTTTTCGAACAAATTGCAAAACTTTTAAAAATAGAATGGCTTCATTTTCGGATATTTGACGCTCCAAACCACGCGCATCAATAATCTGTCACCCGTTTTGATTTATCTCTTTTAGTTTTCGAGATATGATTTTTTGAAAATCGAAGAAAATCGAACATTTCGCAAAAATCGCATTCCCCGACCAGTTTTCTGCGAATATCTAGGAAACCGTTCGAGATATCAAACTGCGCTTTGCGCCATTCGATTCCTCGTAATTTTCTCCATCTGGTGGCTTACTTTCATAGAAATTGAGCGGCTTTCACTTTTCTAATGTTTTCCTATGGTACCCCCTTATGAAATTTTTCGAACAAATTGCAAAACTTTTAAAAATAGAATCGCTTCATTTTCGGATATTTGACGTTCCAAACCACGCGCATCAATAATCTGTCACCCGTTTTGATTTATCTCTTTTAGTTTTCGAGATATGATTTTTTGAAAATCGAAAAAAATCGAACATTTCGCAAAAATCGCATTCCCCGACCAGTTTTCTGCGAATATCTAGGAAACCGTTCGAGATATCAAAGTGCGCTTTGCGCCATTCGATTCCTCGTACTTTTCTCCATCTGGTGGCTTACTTTCACAGAAATTGAGCGGCTTTCACTTTTCTGATGTTTTCCTATGGTACCCCCTTATGAAATTTTTCGAACAAATTGCAAAACTTTTAAAAATAGAATGGCTTCATTTTCGGATATTTGACGCTCCAAACCACGCGCATTAATAATCTGTCACCCGTTTTGATTTATCTGTTTTAGTTTTCGAGATATGATTTTTTGAAAATCGAAGAAAATCGAACATTTCGCAAAAATCGCATTCCCCGACCAGTTTTCTGCGAATATCTAAGAAACCGTTCGAGATATCAAAGTGCGCTTTGCGCCATTCGATTCCTCGTAATTTTCCCCATCTGGTGGCTTACTTTCATAGAAATTGAGCGGCTTTCACTTTTCTGATGTTTTCCTATGGTACCCCCTTATGAAATTTTTCGAACAAATTGCAAAACTTTAAAAAATAGAATCGCTTCATTTTCGGATATTTGACGTTCCAAACCACGCGCATCAATAATCTGTCACCCGTTTTGATTTATCTCTTTTAGTTTTCGAGATATGATTTCTTGAAAATCGAACAAAATCGAACATTTCGCAAAAATCGCATTCCCCGACCAGTTTTCTGCGAATATCTAGGAAACCGTTCGAGATATCAAAGTGCGCTTTGCGCCATTCGATTCCTCGTAGTTTTCTCTATCTGGTGGCTTACTTTCATAGAAATTGAGCGGCTTTCACTTTTCTGATGTTTTCCTATGGTACCCCCTTATGAAATTTTTCGAACAAATTGCAAAACTTTAAAAAATAGAATCGCTTCATTTTCGGATATTTGACGCTCCAAACCACGCGCATCAATATTCTGTCACCCGTTTTGATTTATCTCTTTTAGTTTTCGAGATATAATTTTTTGAAAATCGAAGAAAATCGAACATTTCGCAAAAATCGCATTCCCCGACCAGTTTTCTGCGAATATCTAGGAAACCGTTCGAGATATCAAAGTGCGCTTTGCGCCATTCGATTCCTCGTACTTTTCTCCATCTGGTGGCTTACTTTCATAGAAATTGAGCGGCTTTCACTTTTCTGATGTTTTCCTATGGAACCCCCTTATGAAATTTTTCGAACAAATTGCAAAACTTTTAAAAATAGAATGGCTTTATTTTCGGATATTTGACGCTCCAAACCACGCGCATCAATAATCTGTCACCCGTTTTGATTTATCTCTTTTAGTTTTTGAGATAGGATTTTTTGATAATCGAAGAAAATCGAACATTTCGCAAAAATCGCATTCCCCGACCAGTTTTCTGCGAATATCTAGGAAACCGTTCGAGATATCAAACTGCGCTTTGCGCCATTCGATTCCTCGTAATTTTCTCCATCTGGTGGCTTACTTTCATATAAATTGAGCGGCTTTCACTTTTCTGATGTATTCCTATGGTACCCCCTTATGAAATTTTTCGAACAAATTGCAAAACTTTTAAAAATAGAATGGCTTCATTTTCGGATATTTGACGCTCCAAACCACGCGCATCAATATTCTGTCACCCGTTTTGATTTATCTCTTTTAGTTTTCGAGATATGATTTTTTGAAAATAGAAGAAAATCGAACATTTCGCAAAAATCGCATTCCCCGACGAGTTTTCTGCGAATATCTAGGAAACCGTTCGAGATATCGAAGTGCGCTTTGCGCCATTCGATTCCTCGTAGTTTTCTCCATCTGGTGGCTTACTTTCATAGAAATTGAGCGGCTTTCACTTTTCTGATGTTTTCCTATGGTACCCCCTTATGAAATTTTTCGAACAAATTGCAAAACTTTTAAAAATAGAATGGCTTCATTTTCGGATATTTGACGCTCCAAACCACGCGCATCAATAATCTGTCACCCGTTTTGATATATCTCTTTTAGTTTTCGAGATATGATTTTTTGAAAATCGAAGAAAATCGAACATTTCGCAAAAATCGCATTCCCCGACCAGTTTTCTGCGAATATCTAGGAAACCGTTCGAGATATCAAAGTGCGCTTTGCGCCATTCGATTCCTCGTAATTTTCTCCATCTGGTGGCTTACTTTCATAGAAATTGAGCGGCTTTCACTTTTCTAATGTTTTCCTATGGTACCCCCTTATGAAATTTTTCGAACAAATTGCAAAACTTTCAAAAATAGAATGGCTTCATTTTCGGATATTTGACGCTCCAAACCACGCGCATCAATAATCTGTCACCCGTTTTGATTTATCTGTTTTAGTTTTCGAGATATGATTTTTTGAAAATCGAAGAAAATCGAACATTTCGCAAAAATCGCATTCCCCGACCAGTTTTCTGCGAATATCTAAGAAACCGTTCGAGATATCAAAGTGCGCTTTGCGCCATTCGATTCCTCGTACTTTTCTCCATCTGGTGGCTTACTTTCATAGAAATTGAGCGGCTTTCACTTTTCTGATGTTTTCCTATGGTACCCCCTTATGAAATTTTTCGAACAAATTGCAAAACTTTTAAAAATAGAATGGCTTCATTTTCGGATATTTGACGCTCCAAACCACGCGCATCAATAATCTGTCACCCGTTTTGATATATCTCTTTTAGTTTTCGAGATATGATTTTTTGAAAATCGAAGAAAATCGAACATTTCGCAAAAATCGCATTCCCCGACCAGTTTTCTGCGAATATCTAGGAAACCGTTCGAGATATCAAAGTGCGCTTTGCGCCATTCGATTCCTCGTACATTTCTCCATCTGGTGGCTTACTTTCATAGAAATTGAGCGGCTTTCACTTTTCTGATGTTTTCCTATGGTACCCTCTTATGAAATTTTTCGAACAAATTGCAAAACTTTTAAAAATAGAATGGCTTCATTTTCGGATATTTGACGCTCCAAACCACGCGCATCAATAATCTGGCACCCGTTTTGATTTATCTCTTTTAGTTTTTGAGATATGATTTTTTGAAAATCGAAGAAAATCGAACATTTCGCAAAAATCGCATTCCCCGACCAGTTTTCTGCGAATATCTAGGAAACCGTTCGAGATATCAAAGTGCGCTTTGCGCCATTCGATTCCTCGTACATTTCTCCATCTGGTGGCTTACTTTCATAGAAATTGAGCGGCTTTCACTTTTCTGATGTTTTCCTATGGTACCCTCTTATGAAATTTTTCGAACAAATTGCAAAACTTTTAGAAATAGAATGGCTTCATTTTCGGATATTTGACGCTCCAAACCACGCGCATCAATAATCTGTCACCCGTTTTGATTTATCTCTTTTAGTTTTTCAGATATGATTTTTTGAAAATCGAAGAAAATCGAACATTTCGCAAAAATCGCATTCCCCGACCAGTTTTCTGCGAATATCTAGGAAACCGTTCGAGATATCAAAGTGCGCTTTGCGCCATTCGATTCCTCGTAGTTTTCTCCATCTGGTGGCTTACTTTCATAGAAATTGAGCGGCTTTCACTTTTCTGATGTTTTCTTATGGTACCCCCTTATGAAATTTTTCGAACAAATTGCAAAACTTTTAAAAATAGAATGGCTTCATTTTCGGATATTTCGCGCTCCAAACCACGCGCATCAATAATCTGTCACCCGTTTTGATTTATCTCTTTTAGTTTTCGAGATATGATTTTTTGAAAATCGAAGAAAATCGAACATTTCGCAAAAATCGCATTCCCCGACCAGTTTTCTGCGAATATCTAGGAAACCGTTCGAGATATCAAACTGCGCTTTGCGCCATTCGATTCCTCGTACTTTTCTCCATCTGGTGGCTTACTTTCATAGAAATTGAGCGGCTTTCACTTTTCTGATGTTTTCCTATGGTACCCCCTTATGAAATTTTTCGAACAAATTGCAAAACTTTTAAAAATAGAATGGCTTCATTTTCGGATATTTGACGCTCCAAACCACGCGCATCAATAATCTGTCACCCGTTTTGATTTATCTCCTTTAGTTTTCGAGATATGATTTTTTGAAAATCGAAGAAAATCGAATATTTCGCAAAAATCGCATTCCCCGACCAGTTTTCTGCGAATATCTAGGAAACCGTTCGAGATATCAAACTGCGCTTTGCGCCATTCGATTCCTCGTAATTTTCTCCATCTGGTGGCTTACTTTCATAGAAATTGAGCGGCTTTCACTTTTCTAATGTTTTCCTATGGTACCCCCTTATGAAATTTTTCGAACAAATTGCAAAACTTTTAAAAATAGAATGGCTTCATTTTCGGATATTTGACGCTCCAAACCACGCGCATTAATAATCTGTCACCCGTTTTGATTTATCTGTTTTAGTTTTCGAGATATGATTTTTTGAAAATCGAAGAAAATCGAACATTTCGCAAAAATCGCATTCCCCGACCAGTTTTCTGCGAATATCTAAGAAACCGTTCGAGATATCAAAGTGCGCTTTGCGCCATTCGATTCCTCGTAATTTTCCCCATCTGGTGGCTTACTTTCATAGAAATTGAGCGGCTTTCACTTTTCTGATGTTTTCCTATGGTACCCCCTTATGAAATTTTTCGAACAAATTGCAAAACTTTAAAAAATAGAATCGCTTCATTTTCGGATATTTGACGTTCCAAACCACGCGCATCAATATTCTGTCACCCGTTTTGATTTATCTCTTTTAGTTTTCGAGATATGATTTTTTGAAAATCGAACATTTCGCAAAAATCGCATTCCCCGACGAGTTTTCTGCGAATATCTAGGAAACCGTTCGAGATATCAAAGTGCGCTTTGCGCCATTCGATTCCTCGTAATTTTCTCCATCTGGTGGCTTACTTTCATAGAAATTGAGCGGCTTTCACTTTTCTAATGTTTTCCTATGGTACCCCCTTATGAAATTTTTCGAACAAATTGCAAAACTTTCAAAAATAGAATGGCTTCATTTTCGGATATTTGACGCTCCAAACCACGCGCATCAATAATCTGTCACCCGTTTTGATTTATCTGTTTTAGTTTTCGAGATATGATTTTTTGAAAATCGAAGAAAATCGAACATTTCGCAAAAATCGCATTCCCCGACCAGTTTTCTGCGAATATCTAAGAAACCGTTCGAGATATCAAAGTGCGCTTTGCGCCATTCGATTCCTCATAATTTTCCCCATCTGGTGGCTTACTTTCATAGAAATTGAGCGGCTTTCACTTTTCTGATGTTTTCCTATGGTACCCCCTTATGAAATTTTTCGAACAAATTGCAAAACTTTAAAAAATAGAATCGCTTCATTTTCGGATATTTGACGTTCCAAACCACGCGCATCAATAATCTGTCACCCGTTTTGATTTATCTCTTTTAGTTTTCGAGATATGATTTTTTGAAAATCGAAAAAAATCGAACATTTCGCAAAAATCGCATTCCCCGACCAGTTTTCTGCGAATATCTAGGAAACCGTTCGAGATATCAAAGTGCGCTTTGCGCCATTCGATTCCTCGTAATTTTCTCCATCTGGTGGCTTACTTTCATAGAAATTGAGCGGCTTTCACTTTTCTGATATTTTCCTATGGTACCCCCTTATGAAATTTTTCGAACAAATTGCAAAACTTTCAAAAATAGAATGGCTTCATTTTCGGATATTTGACGCTCCAAACCACGCGCATCAATAATCTGTCACCCGTTTTGATTTATCTGTTTTAGTTTTTGAGATATGATTTTTTGAAAATCTAAGAAAATCGAACATTTCGCAAAAATCGCATTCCCCGACCAGTTTTCTGCGAATATCTAGGAAACCGTTCGAGATATCAAAGTGCGCTTTGCGCCATTCGATTCCTCGTACTTTTCTCCATCTGGTGGCTTACTTTCATAGAAATTGAGCGGCTTTCACTTTTCTGATGTTTTCCTATGGTACCCTCTTATGAAATTTTTCGAACAAATTGCAAAACTTTTAAAAATAGAATGGCTTCATTTTCGGATATTTGACGCTCCAAACCACGCGCATCAATAATCTGGCACCCGTTTTGATTTATCTCTTTTAGTTTTTGAGATATGATTTTTTGAACATCGAAGAAAATCGAACATTTCGCAAAAATCGCATTCCCCGACCAGTTTTCTGCGAATATCTAGGAAACCGTTCGAGATATCAAACTGCGCTTTGCGCCATTCGATTCCTCGTAATTTTCTCCATCTGGTGGCTTACTTTCATATAAATTGAGCGGCTTTCACTTTTCTGATGTATTCCTATGGTACCCCCTTATGAAATTTTTCGAACAAATTGCAAAACTTTTAAAAATAGAATGGCTTCATTTTCGGATATACGCTCCAAACCACGCGCATCAATAATCTGTCACCGTTTTGATTTATCTGTTTTAGTTTTCGAGATATGATTTTTTGAAAATCGAAGAAAATCGAACATTTCGCAAAAATCGCATTCCCCGACCAGTTTTCTGCGAATATCTAAGAAACCGTTCGAGATATCAAAGTGCGCTTTGCGCCATTCGATTCCTCGTAATTTTCCCCATCTGGTGGCTTACTTTCATAGAAATTGAGCGGCTTTCACTTTTCTGATGTTTTCCTATGGTACCCCCTTATGAAATTTTTCGAACAAATTGCAAAACTTTAAAAAATAGAATCGCTTCATTTTCGGATATTTGACGTTCCAAACCACGCGCATCAATATTCTGTCACCCGTTTTGATTTATCTCTTTTAGTTTTCGAGATATGATTTTTTGAAAATCGAAGAAAATCGAACATTTCGCAAAAATCGCATTCCCCGACGAGTTTTCTGCGAATATCTAGGAAACCGTTCGAGATATCGAAGTGCGCTTTGCGCCATTCGATTCCTCGTAGTTTTCTCCATCTGGTGGCTTACTTTCATAGAAATTGAGCGGCTTTCACTTTTCTGATGTTTTCCTATGGTACCCCCTTATGAAATTTTCGAACAAATTGCAAAACTTAAAAAAATAGAATCGCTTCATTTTCGGATATTTGACGCTCCAAACCACGCGCATCAATAATCTGTCACCCGTTTTGATTTATCTCTTTTAGTTTTCGAGATATGATTTTTTTGAAAATCGAAGAAAATCGAACATTTCGCAAAAATCGCATTCCCCGACCAGTTTTCTGCGAATATCTAGGAAACCGTTCGAGATATCAAACTGCGCTTTGCGCCATTTCGATTGCTCGTAATTTTCTCCATCTGGTGGCTTACTTTCATAGAAATTGAGCGGCTTTCACTTTTCTGATGTTTTCCTATGGTACCCCTTTATGAAATTTTTCGAACAAATTGCAAACTTAAAAAAATAGAATCGCTTCATTTTCGGATATTTGACGCTCCAAACCACGCGCATCAATAATCTGTCACCCGTTTTGATTTATCTCTTTTAGTTTTTGAGATATGATTTTTTTGAAAATCGAAGAAAATCGAACATTTCGCAAAAATCGCATTCCCCGACCAGTTTTCTGCGAATATCTAGGAAACCGTTCGAGATATCAAACTGCGCTTTGCGCCATTCGATTCCTCGTAATTTTCTCCATCTGGTGGCTTACTTTCATAGAAATTGAGCGGCTTTCACTTTTCTGATGTTTTCCTATGGTACCCCCTTATGAAATTTTTCGAACAAATTGCAAAACTTAAAAAAATAGAATCGCTTCATTTTCGGATATTTGACGCTCCAAACCACGCGCATCAATAATCTGGCAACCCGTTTTGATTTATCTGTTTTAGTTTTCGAGATATGATTTTTTGAAAATCGAAGAAAATCGAACATTTCGCAAAAATCGCATTCCCCGACCAGTTTTCTGCGAATATCTAGGAAACCGTTCGAGATATCAAAGTGCGCTTTGCGCCATTCGATTCCTCGTACATTTCTCCATCTGGTGGCTTACTTTCATAGAAATTGATCGGCTTTCACTTTTCTGATGTTTTCCTATGGTACCCTCTTATGAAATTTTTCGAACAAATTGCAAAACTTTTAGAAATAGAATGGCTTCATTTTCGGATATTTGACGCTCCAAACCACGCGCATCAATAATCTGTCACCCGTTTTGATTTATCTCTTTTAGTTTTTCAGATATGATTTTTTGAAAATCGAAGAAAATCGAACATTTCGCAAAAATCGCATTCCCCGACCAGTTTTCTGCGAATATCTAGGAAACCGTTCGAGATATCAAAGTGCGCTTTGCGCCATTCGATTCCTCGTAGTTTTCCTCCATCTGGTGGCTTACTTTCATAGAAATTGAGCGGCTTTCCACTTTTCTGATGTTTTCTTATGGTACCCCCTTATGAAATTTTTCGAACAAATTGCAAAACTTTTAAAAATAGAATGGCTTCATTTTCGGATATTTCGCGCTCCAAACCACGCGCATCAATAATCCTGTCACCCGTTTTGATTTATCTCTTTTAGTTTTCGAGGTATGATTTTTTGAAAATCGAAGAAAATCGAACATTTCGCAAAAATCGCATTCCCCGACCAGTTTTCTGCGAATATCTGGGAAACCGTTCGAGATATCAAACTGCGCTTTGCGCCATTCGATTCCTCGTACTTTTCTCCATCTGGTGGCTTACTTTCATAGAAATTGAGCGGCTTTCACTTTTCTGATGTTTTCCTATGGTACCCCCTTATGAAATTTTTCGAACAAATTGCAAAACTTTTAAAAATAGAATGGCTTCATTTTCGGATATTTGACGCTCACAAACCACGCGCATCAATAATCTGTCACCCGTTTTGATTTATCTCCTTTAGTTTTCGAGATATGATTTTTTGAAAATCGAAGAAAATCGAATTATTTCGCAAAAATCGCATTCCCCGACCAGTTTTCTGCGAATATCTAGGAAACCGTTCGAGATATCAAACTGCGCTTTGCGCCATTCGATTCCTCGTAATTTTCTCCATCTGGTGGCTTACTTTCATAGAAATGAGCGGCTTTCACTTTTCTAATGTTTTCCTATGGTACCCCCCTTATGAAATTTTTCGAACAAATTGCAAAACTTTTAAAAATAGAATGGCTTCATTTTCGGATAGTTGACGCTCCAAACCACGCGCGTTAATAATCTGTCACCCGTTTTGATTTATCTGTTTTAGTTTTCGAGATATGATTTTTTGAAAATCGAAGAAAATCGAACATTTCGCAAAAATCGCATTCCCCGACCAGTTTTCTGCGAATATCTAAGAAACCGTTCGAGATATCAAAGTGCGCTTTGCGCCATTCGATTCCTCGTAATTTTCCCCCATCTGGTGGCTTACTTTTCATAGAAATTGAGCGGCTTTCACTTTTCTGATGTTTTTCCTATGGTACCCCCTTATGAAATTTTTCGAACAAATTGCAAAACTTTAAAAAATAGAATCGCTTCATTTTCGGATATTTGACGTTCCAAACCACGCGCATCAATATTCTGTCACCCGTTTTGATTTATCTCTTTTAGTTTTCGAGATATGATTTTTTGAAAATCGAACATTTCGCAAAAATCGCATTCCCCGACGAGTTTTCTGCGAATATCTAGGAAACCGTTCGAGATATCAAAGTGCGCTTTGCGCCATTCGATTCCTCGTAATTTTCCATCTGGTGGCTTACTTCATAGAAATTGAGCGGCCTTTCACTTTTCTAATGTTTTCCTATGGTACCCCCTTATGAAATTTTTCGAACAAATGCAAAACTTTCAAAAATAGAATGGCTTCATTTTCGGATATTGACGCTCCAAACCCACGCGCATCAATAATCTGTCACCCGTTTTGATTTATCTGTTTTAGTTTTCGAGATATGATTTTTGAAAATCGAAGAAAATCGAACATTTCGCAAAAATCGCATTCCCCGACCAGTTTTCTGCGAATATCTAAGAAACCGTTCGAGATATCAAAAGTGCGCTTTGCGCCATTCGATTCCTCATAATTTTCCCCATCTGGTGGCTTACTTTCATAGAAATTGAGCGGGCTTTCACTTTTCTGATGTTTTCCTATGGTACCCCCCTTATGAAATTTTTCGAACAAATTGCAAAACTTTAAAAATAGAATCGCTTCATTTTCGGATATTTGACGTTCCAAAACCACGCGCATCAATAATCTGTCACCCGTTTTGATTTATCTCTTTTAGTTTTCGAGATATGATTTTTTGAAAATCGAAAAAAATCGAACATTTCGCAAAAATCGCATTCCCCCGACCAGTTTTCTGCGAATATCTAGGAAACCGTCGAGATATCAAAGTGCGCTTTGCGCCATTCGATTCCTCGTAATTTTCTCCATCTGGTGGCTTACTTTCATAGAAATTGAGCGGCTTTCACTTTTCTGATATTTTCCTATGGTACCCCCTTATGAAATTTTTCGAACAAATTGCAAAACTTAAAAAAATAGAATCGCTTCATTTTCAGATATTTGACGCTCCAAACCACGCGCATCAATAATCTGTCACCCGTTTTGATTTATCTCTTTAGTTTTTGAGATATGATTTTTTGAAAATCTAAGAAAATCGAACATTTCGCAAAAATCGCATTCCCCGACCAGTTTTCTGCGAATATCTAGGAAACCGTTCGAGATATCAAAGTGCGCTTTGCGCCATTCGATTCCTCGTACTTTTCTCCATCTGGTGGCTTACTTTCATAGAAATTGAGCGGCTTTCACTTTTCTGATGTTTTCCTATGGTACCCTCTTATGAAATTTTTCGAACAAATTGCAAAACTTTTAAAAATAGAATGGCTTCATTTTCGGATATTTGACGCTCCAAACCACGCGCATCAATAATCTGGCACCCGTTTTGATTTATCTCTTTTAGTTTTTGAGATATGATTTTTTGAACATCGAAGAAAATCGAACTTTTTGAACATCGAAGAAAATCGAACATTTCGCAAAAATCGCATTCCCCGACCAGTTTTCTGCGAATATCTAGGAAACCGTTCGAGATATCAAACTGCGCTTTGCGCCATTCGATTCCTCGTAATTTTCTCCATCTGGTGGCTTACTTTCATATAAATTGAGCGGCTTTCACTTTTCTGATGTATTCCTATGGTACCCCCTTATGAAATTTTTCGAACAAATTGCAAAACTTTTAAAAATAGAATGGCTTCATTTTCGGATATTTGACGCTCCAAACCACGCGCATCAATAATCTGTCACCCGTTTTGATTTATCTGTTTTAGTTTTCGAGATATGATTTTTTGAAAATCGAAGAAAATCGAACATTTCGCAAAAATCGCATTCCCCGACCAGTTTTCTGCGAATATCTAAGAAACCGTTCGAGATATCAAAGTGCGCTTTGCGCCATTCGATTCCTCGTAATTTTCCCCATCTGGTGGCTTACTTTCATAGAAATTGAGCGGCTTTCACTTTTCTGATGTTTTCCTATGGTACCCCCTTATGAAATTTTTCGAACAAATTGCAAAACTTTAAAAAATAGAATCGCTTCATTTTCGGATATTTGACGTTCCAAACCACGCGCATCAATATTCTGTCACCCGTTTTGATTTATCTCTTTTAGTTTTCGAGATATGATTTTTTGAAAATCGAAGAAAATCGAACATTTCGCAAAAATCGCATTCCCCGACGAGTTTTCTGCGAATATCTAGGAAACCGTTCGAGATATCGAAGTGCGCTTTGCGCCATTCGATTCCTCGTAGTTTTCTCCATCTGGTGGCTTACTTTCATAGAAATTGAGCGGCTTTCACTTTTCTGATGTTTTCCTATGGTACCCCCTTATGAAATTTTTCGAACAAATTGCAAAACTTAAAAAAATAGAATCGCTTCATTTTCGGATATTTGACGCTCCAAACCACGCGCATCAATAATCTGTCACCCGTTTTGATTTATCTCTTTTAGTTTTCGAGATATGATTTTTTTGAAAATCGAAGAAAATCGAACATTTCGCAAAAATCGCATTCCCAGACCAGTTTTCTGCGAATATCTAGGAAACCGTTCGAGATATCAAACTGCGCTTTGCGCCATTCGATTGCTCGTAATTTTCTCCATCTGGTGGCTTACTTTCATAGAAATTGAGCGGCTTTCACTTTTCTGATGTTTTCCTATGGTACCCCTTTATGAAATTTTTCGAACAAATTGCAAAACTTAAAAAAATAGAATCGCTTCATTTTCGGATATTTGACGCTCCAAACCACGCGCATCAATAATCTGTCACCCGTTTTGATTTATCTCTTTTAGTTTTTGAGATATGATTTTTTGAAAATCGAAGAAAATCGAACATTTCGCAAAAATCGCATTCCCCGACCAGTTTTCTGCGAATATCTAGGAAACCGTTCGAGATATCAAACTGCGCTTTGCGCCATTCGATTCCTCGTAATTTTCTCCATCTGGTGGCTTACTTTCATAGAAATTGAGCGGCTTTCACTTTTCTGATGTTTTCCTATGGTACCCCCTTATGAAATTTTTCGAACAAATTGCAAAACTTAAAAAAATAGAATCGCTTCATTTTCGGATATTTGACGCTCCAAACCACGCGCATCAATAATCTGGCACCCGTTTTGATTTATCTGTTTTAGTTTTCGAGATATGATTTTTTGAAAATCGAAGAAAATCGAACATTTTGCAAAAATCGCATTTCGAGACCAGTTTTTTACGAATATCTAGAAAACCGTTCGAGATATCAAACAGCGCTTTGCGCCATTCGATTCCTCGTAATTTTCTCCATCTGGTGGCTTACTTTCATGGAAATTGAGCGGCTTTCACTTTTCTGATGTTTTCCTATGGTACCCCCTTATGAAATTTTTCGAACAAATTGCAAAACTTTAAAAAATAGAATCGCTTCATTTTCGGATATTTGACGCTCCAACCCACGCGCATCAATAATCTGTCACCCGTTTTGATTTATCTCTTTTAGTTTTCGAGATATGATTTTTTGAAAATCGAAGAAAATCGAACATTTCGCAAAAATCGCATTCCCCGACCAGTTTTCTGCGAATATCTAGGAAACCGTTCGAGATATCAAAGTGCGCTTTGCGCCATTCGATTCCTCGTAGTTTTCTCCATCTGGTGGCTTACTTTCATAGAAATTGAGCGGCTTTCACTTTTCTGATGTTTTCCTATGGTACCCCCTTATGAAATTTTTCGAACAAATTGCAAAACTTTTAAAAATAGAATGGCTTTATTTTCGGATATTTGACGCTCCAAACCACGCGCATCAATAATCTGGCACCCGTTTTGATTTATCTCTTTTAGTTTTTGAGATATGATTTTTTGATAATCGAAGAAAATCGAACATTTCGCAAAAATCGCATTCCCCGACCAGTTTTCTGCGAATATCTAGGAAACCGTTGGAGATATCAAACTGCGCTTTGCGCCATTCGATTCTCGTAATTTTCTCCATCTGGTGGCTTACTTTCATAGAAATTGAGCGGCTTTCACTTTTCTGATGTTTTCCTATGGTACCCCCTTATGAAATTTTTCGAACAAATTGCAAAACTTTTAAAAATAGAATGGCTTCATTTTCGGATATTTGACGCTCCAAACCACGCGCATCAATAATCTGTCACCCGTTTTGATTTATCTGTTTTAGTTTTCGATATATGATTTTTTGAAAATCGAAGAAAATCGAACATTTCGCAAAAATCGCATTCCCCGACCAGTTTTCTGCGAATATCTAGGAAACCGTTCGAGATATCAAAGTGCGCTTTGCGCCATTCGATTCCTCGTAATTTTCCCCATCTGGTGGCTTACTTTCATAGAAATTGAGCGGCTTTCACTTTTCTGATGTTTTCCTATGGTACCTCCTTATGAAATTTTTCGAACAAATTGCAAAACTTTTAAAAATAGAATCGCTTCATTTTCGGATATTTGACGCTCCAAACCACGCGCATCAATTATCAGGCCCCCATTTTGATTTATCTCTTTTAGTTTTCCAGATATGATTTTTTGAAAATCGAAGAAAATCGAACATTTTGCAAAAATCGCATTCCCCGACCAGTTTTCTGCGAATATCTAGGAAACCGTTCGAGATATCAAACTGCGCTTTGCGCCATTCGATTCCTCGTAATTTTCTCCATCTGGTGGCTTACTTTCATAGAAATTGAGCGGCTTTCACTTTTCTGATGTTTTCCTATGGTACCCCCTTATGAAATTTTTCGAACAAATTGCAAAACTTTAAAAAATAGAATCGCTTCATTTTCGGATATTTGACGTTCCAAACCACGCGCATCAATAATCTGTCACCCGTTTTGATTTATCTCTTTTAGTTTTCGAGATATGATTTTTTGAAAATCGAAAAAAAATCGAACATTTCGCAAAAATCGCATTCCCCGACCAGTTTTCTGCGAATATCTAGGAAACCGTTCGAGATATCAAAGTGCGCTTTGCACCATTCGATTCCTCGTAATTTTCTCCATCTGGTGGCTTACTTTCATAGAAATTGAGCGGCTTTCACTTTTCTGATATTTTCCTATGGTACCCCCTTATGAAATTTTTCGAACAAATTGCAAAACTTAAAAAAATAGAATCGCTTCATTTTCAGATATTTGACGCTCCAAACCACGCGCATCAATAATCTGTCACCCGTTTTGATTTATCTCTTTTAGTTTTTGAGATATGATTTTTTGAAAATCTAAGAAAATCGAACATTTCGCAAAAATCGCATTCCCCGACCAGTTTTCTGCGAATATCTAGGAAACCGTTCGAGATATCAAAGTGCGCTTTGCGCCATTCGATTCCTCGTACTTTTCTCCATCTGGTGGCTTACTTTCATAGAAATTGAGCGGCTTTCACTTTTCTGATGTTTTCCTATGGTACCCCCTTATGAAATTTTTCGAACAAATTGCAAAACTTTTAAAAATAGAATGGCTTCATTTTCGGATATTTGACGCTCCAAACCACGCGCATCAATAATCTGTCACCCGTTTTGATATATCTCTTTTAGTTTTCGAGATATGATTTTTTGAAAATCGAAGAAAATCGAACATTTCGCAAAAATCGCATTCCCCGACCAGTTTTCTGCGAATATCTAGGAAACCGTTCGAGATATCAAAGTGCGCTTTGCGCCATTCGATTCCTCGTACATTTCTCCATCTGGTGGCTTACTTTCATAGAAATTGAGCGGCTTTCACTTTTCTGATGTTTTCCTATGGTACCCCCTTATGAAATTTTTCGAACAAATTGCAAAACTTTAAAAAATAGAATCGCTTCATTTTCGGATATTTGACGTTCCAAACCACGCGCATCAATATTCTGTCACCCGTTTTGATTTATCTCTTTTAGTTTTCGAGATATGATTTTTTGAAAATCGAAGAAAATCGAACATTTCGCAAAAATCGCATTCCCCGACGAGTTTTCTGCGAATATCTAGGAAACCGTTCGAGATATCGAAGTGCGCTTTGCGCCATTCGATTCCTCGTAGTTTTCTCCATCTGGTGGCTTACTTTCATAGAAATTGAGCGGCTTTCACTTTTCTGATGTTTTCCTATGGTACCCCCTTATGAAATTTTTCGAACAAATTGCAAAACTTTAAAAAATAGAATCGCTTCATTTTCGGATATTTGACGCTCCAAACCACGCGCATCAATATTCTGTCACCCGTTTTTGATTTATCTCTTTTAGTTTTCGAGATATGATTTTTTGAAAATCGAAGAAAATCGAACATTTCGCAAAAATCGCATTCCCCGACGAGTTTTCTGCGAATATCTAGGAAACCGTTCGAGATATCGAAGTGCGCTTTGCGCCATTCGATTCCTCGTAGTTTTCTCCATCTGGTGGCTTACTTTCATAGAAATTGAGCGGCTTTCACTTTTCTGATGTTTTCCTATGGTACCCCCTTATGAAATTTTTTCGAACAAATTGCAAAACTTTAAAAAATAGAATCGCTTCATTTTCGGATATTTGACGCTCCAAACCACGCGCATCAATATTCTGTCACCCGTTTTGATTTATCTCTTTTAGTTTTCGAGATATGATTTTTTGAAAATCGAAGAAAATCGAACATTTCGCAAAAATCGCATTCCCCGACCAGTTTTCTGCGAATATCTAGGAAACCGCTCGAGATATCAAACTGCGCTTTGCGCCATTCGATTCCTCGTAATTTTCTCCATCTGGTGGCTTACTTTCATAGAAATTGAGCGGCTTTCACTTTTCTGATGTTTTCCTATGGTACCCCCTTATGAAATCTTTCGAACAAATTGCAAAACTTAAAAAAATAGAATCGCTTCATTTTCGGATATTTGACGCTCCAAACCACGCGCATCAATAATCTGGCACCCGTTTTGATTTATCTGTTTTAGTTTTCGAGATATGATTTTTTGAAAATCGAAGAAAATCGAACATTTTGCAAAAATCGCATTTCGAGACCAGTTTTTTACGAATATCTAGAAAACCGTTCGAGATATCAAACAGCGCTTTGCGCCATTCGATTCCTCGTAATTTTCTCCATCTGGTGGCTTACTTTCATGGAAATTGAGCGGCTTTCACTTTTCTGATGTTTTCCTATGGTACCCCCTTATGAAATTTTTCGAACAAATTGCAAAACTTTAAAAAATAGAATCGCTTCATTTTCGGATATTTGACGCTCCAACCCACGCGCATCAATAATCTGTCACCCGTTTTGATTTATCTCTTTTAGTTTTCGAGATATGATTTTTTGAAAATCGAAGAAAATCGAACATTTCGCAAAAATCGCATTCCCCGACCAGTTTTCTGCGAATATCTAGGAAACCGTTCGAGATATCAAACTGCGCTTTGCGCCATTCGATTCCTCGTAATTTTCTCCATCTGGTGGCTTACTTTCATGGAAATTGAGCGGCTTTCACTTTTCTGATGTTTTCCTATGGTACCCCCTTATGAAATTTTTCGAACAAATTGCAAAACTTTAAAAAATAGAATCGCTTCATTTTCGGATATTTGACGCTCCAAACCACGCGCATCAATAATCTGGCACCCGTTTTGATTTATCTGTTTTAGTTTTCGAGATATGATTTTTTGAAAATCGAAGAAAATCGAACATTTTGCAAAAATCGCATTTCGAGACCAGTATTTTACGAATATCTAGAAAACCGTTCGAGATATCAAACAGCACTTTGCGCCATTCGATTCCTCGTAATTTTCTCCATCTGGTGGCTTACTTTCATGGAAATTGAGCGGCTTTCACTTTTCTGATGTTTTCCTATGGTACCCCCTTATGAAATTTTTCGAACAAATTGCAAAACTTAAAAAAATAGAATCGCTTCATTTTCGGATATTTGACGCTCCAAACCACGCGCATCAATAATCTGTCACCCGTTTTGATTTATCTCTTTTAGTTTTCGAGACATGATTTTTTGAAAATCGAAGAAAATCGAACATTTCGCAAAAATCGCATTCCCCGACCAGTTTTCTGCGAATATCTAGGAAACCGTTCGAGATATCAAAGTGCGCTTTGCGCCATTCGATTCCTCGTAGTTTTCTCCATCTGGTGGCTTACTTTCATAGAAATTGAGCGGCTTTCACTTTTCTGATGTTTTCCTATGGTACCCCCTTATGAAATTTTTCGAACAAATTGCAAAACTTTTAAAAATAGAATGGCTTTATTTTCGGATATTTGACGCTCCAAACCACGCGCATCAATAATCTGGCACCCGTTTTGATTTATCTCTTTTAGTTTTTGAGATATGATTTTTTGATAATCGAAGAAAATCGAACATTTCGCAAAAATCGCATTCCCCGACCAGTTTTCTGCGAATATCTAGGAAACCGTTCGAGATATCAAACTGCGCTTTGCGCCATTCGATTCCTCGTAATTTTCTCCATCTGGTGGCTTACTTTCATAGAAATTGAGCGGCTTTCACTTTTCTGATGTTTTCCTATGGTACCCCCTTATGAAATTTTTCGAACAAATTGCAAAACTTTTAAAAATAGAATGGCTTCATTTTCGGATATTTGACGCTCCAAACCACGCGCATCAATAATCTGTCACCCGTTTTGATTTATCTGTTTTAGTTTTCGATATATGATTTTTTGAAAATCGAAGAAAATCGAACATTTCGCAAAAATCGCATTCCCCGACCGGTTTTCTGCGAATATCTAAGAAACCGTTCGAGATATCAAAGTGCGCTTTGCGCCATTCGATTCCTCGTAATTTTCCCCATCTGGTGGCTTACTTTCATAGAAATTGAGCGGCTTTCACTTTTCTGATGTTTTCCTATGGTACCCCCTTATGAAATTTTTCGAACAAATTGCAAAACTTTTAAAAATAGAATGGCTTCATTTCGGATATTTGACGCTCCAAACCACGCGCATCAATAATCTGTCACCCGTTTTGATTTATCTCTTTTAGTTTTCGCGATATGATTTTTTGAAAATCGAAGAAAATCGAACATTTCGCAAAAATCGCATTCCCCGACCAGTTTTCTGCGAATATCTAGGAAACCGTTCGAGATATCAAACTGCGCTTTGCGCCATTCGATTGCTCGTAATTTTCTCCATCTGGTGGCTTACTTTCATAGAAATTGAGCGGCTTTCACTTTTCTGATGTTTTCCTATGGTACCCCCTTATGAAATTTTTCGAACAAATTGCAAAACTTAAAAAAATAGAATCGCTTCATTTTCGGATATTTGACGCTCCAAACCACGCGCATCAATAATCTGTCACCCGTTTTGATTTATCTCTTTTAGTTTTCGAGATATGATTTTTTGAAAATCGAAGAAAATCGAACATTTCGCAAAAATCGCATTCCCCGACCAGTTTTCTGCGAATATCTAGGAAACCGTTCGAGATATCAAACTGCGCTTTGCGCCATTCGATTCCTCGTAATTTTCTCCATCTGGTGGCTTACTTTCATAGAAATTGAGCGGCTTTCACTTTTCTGATGTTTTCCTATGGTACCCCCTTATGAAATTTTTCGAACAAATTGCAAAACTTAAAAAAATAGAATCGCTTCATTTTCGGATATTTGACGTTCCAAACCACGCGCATCAATAATCTGTCACCCGTTTTGATTTATCTGTTTTAGTTTTCGAGATATGATTTTTTGAATATCGAAGAAAATCGAACATTTTGCAAAAATCGCATTTCGAGACCAGTTTTCTACGAATATCTAGAAAACCGTTCGAGATATCAAACAGCGGTTTGCGCCATTCGATTCCTCGTAATTTTCTCCATCTGGTGGCTTACTTTCATGGAAATTGAGCGGCTTTCACTTTTCTGATGTTTTCCTATGGTACCCCCTTATGAAATTTTTCGAACAAATTGCAAAACTTTAAAAAATAGAATCGCTTCATTTTCGGATATTTGACGCTCCAAACCACGCGCATCAATAATCTGGCACCCGTTTTGATTTATCTCTTTTAGTTTTCCGGATATGATTTTTTGAAAATCGAAGAAAATCGAACATTTCGCAAAAATCGCATTCCCCGACCAGTTTTCTGCGAATATCTAGGAAACCGTTCGAGATAACAAGCTGCGCTTTGCGCCATTCGATTCCTCGTAATTTTCTCCATCTGGTGGCTTACTTTCATAGAAGTTGAGCGGCTTTCACTTTTCTGATGTTTTCCTATGGTACCCCCTTATGAAATTTTTCGAACAAATTGTAAAACTTAAACAAATAGAATCGCTTCATTTTCGGATATTTGACGCTCCAAACCACGCGCATCAATAATCTGGCACCCGTTTTGATTTATCTGTTTTAGTTTTCGAAATATGATATTTTGAAAATCGAACATTTTGCAAAAATCGCATTCCCCGACCATTTTTCTGCGAATATCAAGAAAACGGTTCGAGATATCAAGGTGCGCTTTGCGCCATTCAATTCCTCGTAATTTTCTCCATCTGGTGGCTTACTTTCATAGAAATTGAGCGGCCTTTACTTTTCTGATGTTTTCCTATGGTACCCCCTTATGAAATTTTTCGAACAAATTGCAAAACTTAAAAAAATAGAATCGCTTCATTTTCGGATATTTGACGCTCCAAACCACGCGCATCAATAATCTGGCACCCGTTTTGATTTATCTCTTTTAGTTTTCCGGATATGATTTTTTGAAAATCGAAGAAAAACGAACATTTCGCAAAAATCGCATTCCCCGACCAGTTTTCTGCGAATATCTAGGAAACCGTTCGAGATATCAAAGTGCGCTTTGCGCCATTCGATTCCTCGTACTTTTCTCCATCTGGTGGCTTACTTTCATAGAAATTGAGCGGCTTTCACTTTTCTGATGTTTTCCTATGGTACCCCCTTATGAAATTTTTCGAACAAATTGCAAAACTTTTAAAAATAGAATGGCTTCATTTTCGGATATTTGACGCTCCAAACCACGCGCATCAATAATCTGTCAGCCGTTTTGATTTATCTATTTTAGTTTTCGAGATATGATTTTTTGAAAATCGAAGAAAATCGAACATTTCGCAAAAATCGCATTCCCCGACCAGTTTTCTGCGAATATCTAGGAAACAGTTCGATATATCAAACTGCGCTTTGCGCCATTCGATTCCTCGTAATTTTCTCCATCTGGTGGCTTACTTTCATAGAAATTGAGCGGCTTTCACTTTTCTAATGTTTTCCTATGGTACCCCCTTATGAAATTTTTCGAACAAATTGCAAAACTTTCAAAAATAGAATGGCTTCATTTTCGGATATTTGACGCTCCAAACCACGCGCATCAATAATCTGTCACCCGTTTTGATTTATCTGTTTTAGTTTTCGAGATATGATTTTTTGAAAATCGAAGAAAATCGAACATTTCGCAAAAATCGCATTCCCCGACCAGTTTTCTGCGAATATCTAAGAAACCGTTCGAGATATCAAAGTGCGCTTTGCGCCATTCGATTCCTCATAATTTTCCCCATCTGGTGGCTTACTTTCATAGAAATTGAGCGGCTTTCACTTTTCTGATGTTTTCCTATGGTACCCTCTTATGAAATTTTTCGAACAAATTGCAAAACTTTAAAATATAGAATCGCTTCATTTTCGGATATTTGACGTTCCAAACCACGCGCATCAATAATCTGTCACCCGTTTTGATTTATCTCTTTTAGTTTTCGAGATATGATTTTTTGAAAATCGAAAAAAATCGAACATTTCGCAAAAATCGCATTCCCCGACCAGTTTTCTGCAAATATCTAGGAAACCGTTCGAGATATCAAAGTGCGCTTTGCGCCATTCGATTCCTCGTAATTTTCTCCATCTGGTGGCTTACTTTCATAGAAATTGAGCGGCTTTCACTTTTCTGATATTTTCCTATGGTACCCCCTTATGAAATTTTTCGAACAAATTGCAAAACTTAAAAAAATAGAATCGCTTCATTTTCGGATATTTGACGCTCCAAACCACGCGCATCAATAATCTGTCACCCGTTTTGATTTATCTCTTTTAGTTTTTGAGATATGATTTTTTGAAAATCTAAGAAAATCGAACATTTCGCAAAAATCGCATTCCCCGACCAGTTTTCTGCGAATATCTAGGAAACCGTTCGAGATATCAAAGTGCGCTTTGCGCCATTCGATTCCTCGTACTTTTCTCCATCTGGTGGCTTACTTTCATAGAAATTGAGCGGCTTTCACTTTTCTGATGTTTTCCTATGGTACCCCCTTAATGAAATTTTTCGAACAAATTGCAAAACTTTTAAAAATAGAATGGCTTCATTTTCGGATATTTGACGCTCCAAACCACGCGCATCAATAATCTGTCACCCGTTTTGATATATCTCTTTTAGTTTTCGAGATATGATTTTTTGAAAATCGAAGAAAATCGAACATTTCGCCAAAATCGCATTCCCCGACCAGTTTTCTGCGAATATCTAGGAAACCGTTCGAGATATCAAAGTGCGCTTTGCGCCATTCGATTCCTCGTAGTTTTCTCCATCTGGTGGCTTACTTTCATAGAAATTGAGCGGCTTTCACTTTTCTGATGTTTTCCTATGGTACCCCCTTATGAAATTTTTCGAACAAATTGCAAAACTTTTAAAAATAGAATGGCTTCATTTTCGGATATTTGACGCTCCAAACCACGCGCATCAATAATCTGTCACCCGTTTTGATTTATCTCTTTTAGTTTTCGAGATATGATTTTTTGAAAATCGAAGAAAATCGAACATTTCGCAAAAATCGCATTCCCCGACCAGTTTTCTGCGAATATCTAGGAAACCGTTCGAGATATCTAAGTGCGCTTTGCGCCATTCGATTCCTCGTACATTTCTCCATCAGGTGGCTTACTTTCATAGAAATTGAGCGGCTTTCACTTTTCTGATGTTTTCCTATGGTACCCTCTTATGAAATTTTTCGAACAAATTGCAAAACTTTTAAAAATAGAATGGCTTCATTTTCGGATATTTGACGCTCCAAACCACGCGCATCAATAATCTGGCACCCGTTTTGATTTATCTCTTTTAGTTTTTGAGATATGATTTTTTGAAAATCGAAGAAAATCGAACATTTCCCAAAAATCGCATTCCCCGACCAGTTTTCTGCGAATATCTAGGAAACCGTTCGAGATATCAAACTGCGCTTTGCGCCATTCGATTCCTCGTAATTTTCTCCATCTGGTGGCTTACTTTCATAGAAATTGAGCGGCTTTCACTTTTCTGATGTTTTCCTATGGTACCCCCTTATGAAATTTTTCGAACAAATTGCAAAACTTTTAGAAATAGAATGGCTTCATTTTCGGATATTTGACGCTCCAAACCACGCGCATCAATAATCTGTCACCCGTTTTGATTTATCTCTTTTAGTTTTTGAGATATGATTTTTTGAAAATCGAAGAAAATCGAACATTTCGCAAAAATCGCATTCCCCGACCAGTTTTCTGCGAATATCTAGGAAACCGTTCGAGATATCAAAGTGCGCTTTGCGCCATTCGATTCCTCGTAGTTTTCTCCATCTGGTGGCTTACTTTCATAGAAATTGAGCGGCTTTCACTTTTCTGATGTTTTCCTATGGTACCCCCATATGAAATTTTTCGAACAAATTGCAAAACTTTTAAAAATAGAATGGCTTCATTTTCGGATATTTGACGCTCCAAACCACGCGCATCAATAATCTGTCACCCGTTTTGATTTATCTCTTTTAGTTTTCGAGATATGATTTTTTGAAAATCGAAGAAAATCGAACATTTCGCAAAAATCGCATTCCCCGACCAGTTTTCTGCGAATATCTAGGAAACCGTTCGAGATATCAAACTGCGCTTTGCGCCATTCGATTCCTCGTAATTTTCTCCATCTGGTGGCTTACTTTCATAGAAATTGAGCGGCTTTCACTTTTCTAATGTTTTCCTATGGTACCCCTTATGAAATTTTTCGAACAAATTGCAAAACTTTTAAAAATAGAATCGCTTCATTTTCGGATATTTGACGTTCCAAACCACGCGCATCAATAATCTGTCACCCGTTTTGATTTATCTCTTTTAGTTTTCGAGATATGATTTTTTGAAAATCGAAAAAAATCGAACATTTCGCAAAAATCGCATTCCCCGACCAGTTTTCTGCGAATATCTAGGAAACCGTTCGAGATATCAAAGTGCGCTTTGCGCCATTCGATTCCTCGTACTTTTCTCCATCTGGTGGCTTACTTTCATAGAAATTGAGCGGCTTTCACTTTTCTGATGTTTTCCTATGGTACCCCCTTATGAAATTTTTCGAACAAATTGCAAAACTTTTAAAAATAGAATGGCTTCATTTTCGGATATTTGACGCTCCAAACCACGCGCATTAATAATCTGTCACCCGTTTTGATTTATCTGTTTTAGTTTTCGAGATATGATTTTTTGAAAATCGAAGAAAATCGAACATTTCGCAAAAATCGCATTCCCCGACCAGTTTTCTGCGAATATCTAAGAAACCGTTCGAGATATCAAAGTGCGCTTTGCGCCATTCGATTCCTCGTAATTTTCCCCATCTGGTGGCTTACTTTCATAGAAATTGAGCGGCTTTCACTTTTCTGATGTTTTCCTATGGTACCCCCTTATGAAATTTTTCGAACAAATTGCAAAACTTAAAAAAATAGAATCGCTTCATTTTCGGATATTTGACGCTCCAAACCACGCGCATCAATAATCTGGCACCCGTTTTGATTTATCTGTTTTAGTTTTCGAAATATGATATTTTGAAAATCGAACATTTTGCAAAAATCGCATTCCCCGACCATTTTTCTGCGAATATCAAGAAAACGGTTCGAGATATCAAGGTGCGCTTTGCGCCATTCAATTCCTCGTAATTTTCTCCATCTGGTGGCTTACTTTCATAGAAATTGAGCGGCCTTTACTTTTCTGATGTTTTCCTATGGTACCCCCCTTATGAAATTTTTCGAACAAATTGCAAAACTTAAAAAAATAGAATCGCTTCATTTTCGGATATTTGACGCTCCAAACCACGCGCATCAATAATCTGGCACCCGTTTTGATTTATCTCTTTTAGTTTTCCGGATATGATTTTTTGAAAATCGAAGAAAAACGAACATTTCGCAAAAATCGCATTCCCCGACCAGTTTTCTGCGAATATCTAGGAAACCGTTCGAGATATCAAAGTGCGCTTTGCGCCATTCGATTCCTCGTACTTTTCTCCATCTGGTGGCTTACTTTCATAGAAATTGAGCGGCTTTCACTTTTCTGATGTTTTCCTATGGTACCCCCTTATGAAATTTTTCGAACAAATTGCAAAACTTTTAAAAATAGAATGGCTTCATTTTCGGATATTTGACGCTCCAAACCACGCGCATCAATAATCTGTCAGCCGTTTTGATTTATCTATTTTAGTTTTCGAGATATGATTTTTTGAAAATCGAAGAAAATCGAACATTTCGCAAAAATCGCATTCCCCGACCAGTTTTCTGCGAATATCTAGGAAACAGTTCGATATATCAAACTGCGCTTTGCGCCATTCGATTCCTCGTACTTTTCTCCATCTGGTGGCTTACTTTCATAGAAATTGAGCGGCTTTCACTTTTCTGATGTTTTCCTATGGTACCCCCTTATGAAATTTTTCGAACAAATTGCAAAACTTTTAAAAATAGAATGGCTTCATTTTCGGATATTTGACGCTCCAAACCACGCGCATTAATAATCTGTCACCCGTTTTGATTTATCTGTTTTAGTTTTCGAGATATGATTTTTTGAAAATCGAAGAAAATCGAACATTTCGCAAAAATCGCATTCCCCGACCAGTTTTCTGCGAATATCTAAGAAACCGTTCGAGATATCAAAGTGCGCTTTGCGCCATTCGATTCCTCGTAATTTTCCCCATCTGGTGGCTTACTTTCATAGAAATTGAGCGGCTTTCACTTTTCTGATGTTTTCCTATGGTACCCCCCTTATGAAATTTTTCGAACAAATTGCAAAACTTAAAAAAATAGAATCGCTTCATTTTCGGATATTTGACGCTCCAAACCACGCGCATCAATAATCTGGCACCCGTTTTGATTTATCTGTTTTAGTTTTCGAAATATGATATTTTGAAAATCGAACATTTTGCAAAAATCGCATTCCCCGACCATTTTTCTGCGAATATCAAGAAAACGGTTCGAGATATCAAGGTGCGCTTTGCGCCATTCAATTCCTCGTAATTTTCTCCATCTGGTGGCTTACTTTCATAGAAATTGAGCGGCCTTTACTTTTCTGATGTTTTCCTATGGTACCCCCTTATGAAATTTTTCGAACAAATTGCAAAACTTAAAAAAATAGAATCGCTTCATTTTCGGATATTTGACGCTCCAAACCACGCGCATCAATAATCTGGCACCCGTTTTGATTTATCTCTTTTAGTTTTCCGGATATGATTTTTTGAAAATCGAAGAAAAACGAACATTTCGCAAAAATCGCATTCCCCGACCAGTTTTCTGCGAATATCTAGGAAACCGTTCGAGATATCAAAGTGCGCTTTGCGCCATTCGATTCCTCGTACTTTTCTCCATCTGGTGGCTTACTTTCATAGAAATTGAGCGGCTTTCACTTTTCTGATGTTTTCCTATGGTACCCCCTTATGAAATTTTTCGAACAAATTGCAAAACTTTTAAAAATAGAATGGCTTCATTTTCGGATATTTGACGCTCCAAACCACGCGCATCAATAATCTGTCAGCCGTTTTGATTTATCTATTTTAGTTTTCGAGATATGATTTTTTGAAAATCGAAGAAAATCGAACATTTCGCAAAAATCGCATTCCCCGACCAGTTTTCTGCGAATATCTAGGAAACAGTTCGATATATCAAACTGCGCTTTGCGCCATTCGATTCCTCGTAATTTTCTCCATCTGGTGGCTTACTTTCATAGAAATTGAGCGGCTTTCACTTTTCTAATGTTTTCCTATGGTACCCCCTTATGAAATTTTTCGAACAAATTGCAAAACTTTCAAAAATAGAATGGCTTCATTTTCGGATATTTGACGCTCCAAACCACGCGCATCAATAATCTGTCACCCGTTTTGATTTATCTGTTTTAGTTTTCGAGATATGATTTTTTGAAAATCGAAGAAAATCGAACATTTCGCAAAAATCGCATTCCCCGACCAGTTTTCTGCGAATATCTAAGAAACCGTTCGAGATATCAAAGTGCGCTTTGCGCCATTCGATTCCTCATAATTTTCCCCATCTGGTGGCTTACTTTCATAGAAATTGAGCGGCTTTCACTTTTCTGATGTTTTCCTATGGTACCCTCTTATGAAATTTTTCGAACAAATTGCAAAACTTTAAAATATAGAATCGCTTCATTTTCGGATATTTGACGTTCCAAACCACGCGCATCAATAATCTGTCACCCGTTTTGATTTATCTCTTTTAGTTTTCGAGATATGATTTTTTGAAAATCGAAAAAAATCGAACATTTCGCAAAAATCGCATTCCCCGACCAGTTTTCTGCAAATATCTAGGAAACCGTTCGAGATATCAAAGTGCGCTTTGCGCCATTCGATTCCTCGTAATTTTCTCCATCTGGTGGCTTACTTTCATAGAAATTGAGCGGCTTTCACTTTTCTGATATTTTCCTATGGTACCCCCTTATGAAATTTTTCGAACAAATTGCAAAACTTAAAAAAATAGAATCGCTTCATTTTCGGATATTTGACGCTCCAAACCACGCGCATCAATAATCTGTCACCCGTTTTGATTTATCTCTTTTAGTTTTTGAGATATGATTTTTTGAAAATCTAAGAAAATCGAACATTTCGCAAAAATCGCATTCCCCGACCAGTTTTCTGCGAATATCTAGGAAACCGTTCGAGATATCAAAGTGCGCTTTGCGCCATTCGATTCCTCGTACTTTTCTCCATCTGGTGGCTTACTTTCATAGAAATTGAGCGGCTTTCACTTTTCTGATGTTTTCCTATGGTACCCCCTTAATGAAATTTTTCGAACAAATTGCAAAACTTTTAAAAATAGAATGGCTTCATTTTCGGATATTTGACGCTCCAAACCACGCGCATCAATAATCTGTCACCCGTTTTGATATATCTCTTTTAGTTTTCGAGATATGATTTTTTGAAAATCGAAGAAAATCGAACATTTCGCCAAAATCGCATTCCCCGACCAGTTTTCTGCGAATATCTAGGAAACCGTTCGAGATATCAAAGTGCGCTTTGCGCCATTCGATTCCTCGTAGTTTTCTCCATCTGGTGGCCTTACTTTCATAGAAATTGAGCGGCTTTCACTTTTCTGATGTTTTCCTATGGTACCCCCTTATGAAATTTTTCGAACAAATTGCAAAACTTTTAAAAATAGAATGGCTTCATTTTCGGATATTTGACGCTCCAAACCACGCGCATCAATAATCTGTCACCCGTTTTGATTTATCTCTTTTAGTTTTCGAGATATGATTTTTTGAAAATCGAAGAAAATCGAACATTTCGCAAAAATCGCATTCCCCGACCAGTTTTTCTGCGAATATCTAGGAAACCGTTCGAGATATCTAAGTGCGCTTTGCGCCATTCGATTCCTCGTACATTTCTCCATCAGGTGGCTTACTTTCATAGAAATTGAGCGGCTTTCACTTTTCTGATGTTTTCTATGGTACCCTCTTATGAAATTTTTCGAACAAATTGCAAAAACTTTTAAAAATAGAATGGCTTCATTTTCGGATATTTGACGCTCCAAACCACGCGCATCAATAATCTGGCACCCGTTTTGATTTATCTCTTTTAGTTTTTGAGATATGATTTTTTGAAAATCGAAGAAAATCGAACATTTCCCAAAAATCGCATTCCCCGACCAGTTTTCTGCGAATATCTAGGAAACCGTTCGAGATATCAAACTGCGCTTTGCGCCATTCGATTCCTCGTAATTTTCTCCATCTGGTGGCTTACTTTCATAGAAATTGAGCGGCTTTCACTTTTCTGATGTTTTCCTATGGTACCCCCTTATGAAATTTTTCGAACAAATTGCAAAACTTTTAGAAATAGAATGGCTTCATTTTCGGATATTTGACGCTCCAAACCACGCGCATCAATAATCTGTCACCCGTTTTGATTTATCTCTTTTAGTTTTTGAGATATGATTTTTTGAAAATCGAAGAAAATCGAACATTTCGCAAAAATCGCATTCCCCGACCAGTTTTCTGCGAATATCTAGGAAACCGTTCGAGATATCAAAGTGCGCTTTGCGCCATTCGATTCCTCGTAGTTTTCTCCATCTGGTGGCTTACTTTCATAGAAATTGAGCGGCTTTCACTTTTCTGATGTTTTCCTATGGTACCCCCATATGAAATTTTTCGAACAAATTGCAAAACTTTTAAAAATAGAATGGCTTCATTTTCGGATATTTGACGCTCCAAACCACGCGCATCAATAATCTGTCACCCGTTTTGATTTATCTCTTTTAGTTTTCGAGATATGATTTTTTGAAAATCGAAGAAAATCGAACATTTCGCAAAAATCGCATTCCCCGACCAGTTTTCTGCGAATATCTAGGAAACCGTTCGAGATATCAAACTGCGCTTTGCGCCATTCGATTCCTCGTAATTTTCTCCATCTGGTGGCTTACTTTCATAGAAATTGAGCGGCTTTCACTTTTCTAATGTTTTCCTATGGTACCCCTTATGAAATTTTTCGAACAAATTGCAAAACTTTTAAAAATAGAATCGCTTCATTTTCGGATATTTGACGTTCCAAACCACGCGCATCAATAATCTGTCACCCGTTTTGATTTATCTCTTTTAGTTTTCGAGATATGATTTTTTGAAAATCGAAAAAAATCGAACATTTCGCAAAAATCGCATTCCCCGACCAGTTTTCTGCGAATATCTAGGAAACCGTTCGAGATATCAAAGTGCGCTTTGCGCCATTCGATTCCTCGTACTTTTCTCCATCTGGTGGCTTACTTTCATAGAAATTGAGCGGCTTTCACTTTTCTGATGTTTTCCTATGGTACCCCCTTATGAAATTTTTCGAACAAATTGCAAAACTTTTAAAAATAGAATGGCTTCATTTTCGGATATTTGACGCTCCAAACCACGCGCATTAATAATCTGTCACCCGTTTTGATTTATCTGTTTTAGTTTTCGAGATATGATTTTTTGAAAATCGAAGAAAATCGAACATTTCGCAAAAATCGCATTCCCCGACCAGTTTTCTGCGAATATCTAAGAAACCGTTCGAGATATCAAAGTGCGCTTTGCGCCATTCGATTCCTCGTAATTTTCCCCATCTGGTGGCTTACTTTCATAGAAATTGAGCGGCTTTCACTTTTCTGATGTTTTCCTATGGTACCCCCTTATGAAATTTTTCGAACAAATTGCAAAATTTAAAAAAATAGAATCGCTTCATTTTCGGATATTTGACGCTCCAAACCACGCGCATCAATAATCTGTCACCCGTTTTGATTTATCTCTTTTAGTTTTCGAGATATGATTTTTTGAAAATCGAAGAAAATCGAACATTTCGCAAAAATCGCATTCCCCGACCAGTTTTCTGCGAATATCTAGGAAACCGTTCGAGATATCAAACTGCGCTTTGCGCCATTCGATTGCTCGTAATTTTCTCCATCTGGTGGCTTACTTTCATAGAAATTGAGCGGCTTTCACTTTTCTGATGTTTTCCTATGGTACCCCCTTATGAAATTTTTCGAACAAATTGCAAAACTTAAAAAAATAGAATCGCTTCATTTTCGGATATTTGACGCTCCAAACCACGCGCATCAATAATCTGTCACCCGTTTTGATTTATCTCTTTTAGTTTTTGAGATATGATTTTTTGAAAATCGAAGAAAATCGAACATTTCCCAAAAATCGCATTCCCCGACCAGTTTTCTGCGAATATCTAGGAAACCGTTCGAGATATCAAACTGCGCTTTGCGCCATTCGATTCCTCGTAATTTTCTCCATCTGGTGGCTTACTTTCATATAAATTGAGCGGCTTTCACTTTTCTGATGTATTCCTATGGTACCCCCTTATGAAATTTTTCGAACAAATTGCAAAACTTTTAAAAATAGAATGGCTTCATTTTCGGATATTTGACGCTCCAAACCACGCGCATCAATTATCTGTCACCCGTTTTGATTTATCTGTTTTAGTTTTCGAGATATGATTTTTTGAAAATCGAAGAAAATCGAACATTTCGCAAAAATCGCATTCCCCGACCAGTTTTCTGCGAATATCTAAGAAACCGTTCGAGATATCGAAGTGCGCTTTGCGCCATTCGATTCCTCGTAATTTTCCCCATCTGGTGGCTTACTTTCATAGAAATTAAGCGGCTTTCACTTTTCTGATGTTTTCCTATGGTACCCCCTTATGAAATTTTTCGAAAAAATTGCAAAACTTTTAAAAATAGAATGGCTTCATTTTCGGATATTTGACGCTCCAAACCACGCGCATCAATAATCTGGCACCCGTTTTGATTTATCTGTTTTAGTTTTCGAAATATGATTTTTTGAAAATCGAACATTTTGCAAAAATCGCATTCCCCGACCATTTTTCTGCGAATATCAAGAAAACGGTTCGAGATATCAAGGTGCGCTTTGCGCCATTCAATTCCTCGTAATTTTCTCCATCTGGTGGCTTACTTTCATAGAAATTGAGCGGCCTTTACTTTTCTGATGTTTTCCTATGGTACCCCCTTATGAAATTTTTCGAACAAATTGCAAAACTTAAAAAAATAGAATCGCTTCATTTTCGGATATTTGACGCTCCAAACCACGCGCATCAATAATCTGTCAGCCGTTTTGATTTATCTATTTTAGTTTTCGAGATATGATTTTTTGAAAATCGAAGAAAATCGAACATTTCGCAAAAATCGCATTCCCCGACCAGTTTTCTGCGAATATCTAGGAAACAGTTCGATATATCAAACTGCGCTTTGCGCCATTCGATTCCTCGTAATTTTCTCCATCTGGTGGCTTACTTTCATAGAAATTGAGCGGCTTTCACTTTTCTAATGTTTTCCTATGGTACCCCCCTATGAAATTTTTCGAACAAATTGCAAAACTTTCAAAAATAGAATGGCTTCATTTTCGGATATTTGACGCTCCAAACCACGCGCATCAATAATCTGTCACCCGTTTTGATTTATCTGTTTTAGTTTTCGAGATATGATTTTTTGAAAATCGAAGAAAATCGAACATTTCGCAAAAATCGCATTCCCCGACCAGTTTTCTGCGAATATCTAAGAAACCGTTCGAGATATCAAAGTGCGCTTTGCGCCATTCGATTCCTCATAATTTTCCCCATCTGGTGGCTTACTTTCATAGAAATTGAGCGGCTTTCACTTTTCTGATGTTTTCCTATGGTACCCCCTTATGAAATTTTTCGAACAAATTGCAAAACTTTAAAAAATAGAATCGCTTCATTTTCGGATATTTGACGTTCCAAACCACGCGCATCAATAATCTCTCACCCGTTTTGATTTATCTCTTTTAGTTTTCGAGATATGATTTTTTGAAAATCGAAAAAAATCGAACATTTCGCAAAAATCGCATTCCCCGACCAGTTTTCTGCAAATATCTAGGAAACCGTTCGAGATATCAAAGTGCGCTTTGCGCCATTCGATTCCTCGTAATTTTCTCCATCTGGTGGCTTACTTTCATAGAAATTGAGCGGCTTTCACTTTTCTGATGTTTTCCTATGGTACCCCCTTATGAAATTTTTCGAACAAATTGCAAAACTTTTAAAAATAGAATGGCTTCATTTTCGGATATTTGACGCTCCAAACCACGCGCATCAATAATCTGTCACCCGTTTTGATATATCTCTTTTAGTTTTCGAGATATGATTTTTTGAAAATCGAAGAAAATCGAACATTCCGCAAAAATCGCATTCCCCGACCAGTTTTCTGCGAATATCTAGGAAACCGTTCGAGATATCAAAGTGCGCTTTGCGCCATTCGATTCCTCGTAGTTTTCTCCATCTGGTGGCTTACTTTCATAGAAATTGAGCGGCTTTCACTTTTCTGATGTTTTCCTATGGTACCCCCTTAAGAAATTTTTCGAACAAATTGCAAAACTTTTAAAAATAGAATGGCTTCATTTTCGGATATTTGACGCTCCAAACCACGCGCATCAATAATCTGTCACCCGTTTTGATTTATCTCTTTTAGTTTTCGAGATATGATTTTTTGAAAATCGAAGAAAATCGAACATTTCGCAAAAATCGCATTCCCCGACCAGTTTTCTGCGAATATCTAGGAAACCGTTCGAGATATCAAAGTGCGCTTTGCGCCATTCGATTCCTCGTACATTTCTCCATCTGGTGGATTACTTTCATAGAAATTGAGCGGCTTTCACTTTTCTGATGTTTTCCTATGGTACCCTCTTATGAAATTTTTCGAACAAATTGCAAAACTTTTAAAAATAGAATGGCTTCATTTTCGGATATTTGACGCTCCAAACCACGCGCATCAATAATCTGGCACCCGTTTTGATTTATCTCTTTTAGTTTTTGAGATATGATTTTTTGAATATCGAAGAAAATCGAACATTTCCCAAAAATCGCATTCCCCGACCAGTTTTCTGCGAATATCTAGGAAACCGTTCGAGATATCAAACTGCGCTTTGTGCCATTCGATTCCTCGTAATTTTCTCCATCTGGTGGCTTACTTTCATAGAAATTGAGCGGCTTTCACTTTTCTGATGTTTTCCTATGGTACCCCCTTATGAAATTTTTCGAACAAATTGCAAAACTTAAAAAAATAGAATCGCTTCATTTTCGGATATTTGACGTTCCAAACCACGCGCATCAATAATCTGTCACCCGTTTTGATTTATCTGTTTTAGTTTTCGAGATATGATTTTTTGAAAATCGAAGAAAATCGAACATTTTGCAAAAATCGCATTTCGAGACCAGTTTTCTACGAATATCTAGAAAACCGTTCGAGATATCAAACTGCGCTTTGCGCCATTCGATTCCTCGTAATTTTCTCCATCTGGTGGCTTACTTTCATGGAAATTGAGCGGCTTTCACTTTTCTGATGTTTTCCTATGGTACCCCCTTATGAAATTTTTCGAACAAATTGCAAAACTTAAAAAAATAGAATCGCTTCATTTTCGGATATTTGACGCTCCAAACCACGCGCATCAATAATCTGTCACCCGTTTTGATTTATCTCTTTTAGTTTTCGAGATATGATTTTTTGAAAATCGAAGAAAATCGAACATTTCGCAAAAATCGCATTCCCCGACCAGTTTTCTGCGAATATCTAGGAAACCGTTCGAGATATCAAAGTGCGCTTTGCGCCATTCGATTCCTCGTAGTTTTCTCCATCTGGTGGCTTACTTTCATAGAAATTGAGCGGCTTTCACTTTTCTGATGTTTTCCTATGGTACCCTCTTATGAAATTTTTCGAACAAATTGCAAAACTTTTAAAAATAGAATGGCTTCATTTTCGGATATTTGACGCTCCAAACCACGCGCATCAATAATCTGGCACCCGTTTTGATTTATCTCTTTTAGTTTTTGAGATATGATTTTTTGAATATCGAAGAAAATCGAACATTTCCCAAAAATCGCATTCCCCGACCAGTTTTCTGCGAATATCTAGGAAACCGTTCGAGATATCAAACTGCGCTTTGTGCCATTAGATTCCTGGTAATTTTCTCCATCTGGTGGCTTACTTTCATAGAAATTGAGCGGCTTTCACTTTTCTGATGTTTTCCTATGGTACCCCCTTATGAAATTTTTCGAACAAATTGCAAAACTTTTAGAAATAGAATGACTTCATTTTCGGATATTTGACGCTCCAAACCACGCGCATCAATAATCTGTCACCCGTTTTGATTTATCTCTTTTAGTTTTTGAGATATGATTTTTTGAAAATCGAAGAAAATCGAACATTTCGCAAAAATCGCATTCCCCGACCAGTTTTCTGCGAATATCTAGGAAACCGTTCGAGATATCAAAGTGCGCTTTGCGCCATTCGATTCCTCGTACTTTTCTCCATCTGGTGGCTTACTTTCATAGAAATTGAGCGGCTTTCACTTTTCTAATGTTTTCCTATGGTACCCCCTTATGAAATTTTTCGAACAAATTGCAAAACTTTTAAAAATAGAATGGCTTCATTTTCGGATATTTGACGCTCCAAACCACGCGCATTAATAATCTGTCACCCGTTTTGATTTATCTGTTTTAGTTTTCGAGATATGATTTTTTGAAAATCGAAGAAAATCGAACATTTCGCAAAAATCGCATTCCCCGACCAGTTTTCTGCGAATATCTAGGAAACCGTTCGAGATATCAAACTGCGCTTTGCGCCATTCGATTCCTCGTAATTTTCTCCATCTGGTGGCTTACTTTCATAGAAATTGAGCGGCTTTCACTTTTCTGATGTTTTCCTATGGTACCCCCTTATGAAATTTTTCGAACAAATTGCAAAACTTAAAAAAATAGAATCGCTTCATTTTCGGATATTTGACGCTCCAAACCACGCGCATCAATAATCTGTCACCCGTTTTGATTTATCTCTTTTAGTTTTCGAGATATGATTTTTTGAAAATCGAAGAAAATCGAACATTTCGCAAAAATCGCATTCCCCGACCAGTTTTCTGCGAATATCTAGGAAACCGTTCGAGATATCAAACTGCGCTTTGCGCCATTCGATTCCTCGTAATTTTCTCCATCTGGTGGCTTACTTTCATAGAAATTGAGCGGCTTTCACTTTTCTGATGTTTTCCTATGGTACCCCCTTATGAAATTTTTCGAACAAATTGCAAAACTTAAAAAAATAGAATCGCTTCATTTTCGGATATTTGACGTTCCAAACCACGCGCATCAATAATCTGTCACCCGTTTTGATTTATCTGTTTTAGTTTTCGAGATATGATTTTTTGAAAATCGAAGAAAATCGAACATTTTGCAAAAATCGCATTTCGAGACCAGTTTTCTACGAATATCTAGAAAACCGTTCGAGATATCAAACTGCGCTTTGCGCCATTCGATTCCTCGTAATTTTCTCCATCTGGTGGCTTACTTTCATGGAAATTGAGCGGCTTTCACTTTTCTGATGTTTTCCTATGGTACCCCCTTATGAAATTTTTCGAACAAATTGCAAAACTTAAAAAAATAGAATCGCTTCATTTTCGGATATTTGACGCTCCAAACCACGCGCATCAATAATCTGTCACCCGTTTTGATTTATCTCTTTTAGTTTTCGAGATATGATTTTTTGAAAATCGAAGAAAATCGAACATTTCGCAAAAATCGCATTCCCCGACCAGTTTTCTGCGAATATCTAGGAAACCGTTCGAGATATCAAAGTGCGCTTTGCGCCATTCGATTCCTCGTAGTTTTCTCCATCTGGTGGCTTACTTTCATAGAAATTGAGCGGCTTTCACTTTTCTGATGTTTTCCTATGGTACCCCCTTATGAAATTTTTCGAACAAATTGCAAAACTTTTAAAAATAGAATGGCTTTATTTTCGGATATTTGACGCTCCAAACCACGCGCATCAATAATCTGGCACCCGTTTTGATTTATCTCTTTTAGTTTTTGAGATATGATTTTTTGATAATCGAAGAAAATCGAACATTTCGCAAAAATCGCATTCCCCGACCAGTTTTCTGCGAATATCTAGGAAACCGTTCGAGATATCAAACTGCGCTTTGCGCCATTCGATTCCTCGTAATTTTCTCCATCTGGTGGCTTACTTTCATAGAAATTGAGCGGCTTTCACTTTTCTGATGTTTTCCTATGGTACCCCCTTATGAAATTTTTCGAACAAATTGCAAAACTTTTAAAAATAGAATGGCTTCATTTTCGGATATTTGACGCTCCAAACCACGCGCATCAATTATCTGGCCCCCATTTTGATTTATCTCTTTTAGTTTTCCAGATATGATTTTTTGAAAATCGAAGAAAATCGAACATTTTGCAAAAATCGCATTCCCCGACCAGTTTTCTGCGAATATCTAGGAAACCGTTCGAGATATCAAACTGCGCTTTGCGCCATTCGATTCCTCGTAATTTTCTCCATCTGGTAGCTTACTTTCATAGAAATTGAGCGGCTTTCACTTTTCTGATGTTTTCCTATGGTACCCCCTTATGAAATTTTTCGAACAAATTGCAAAACTTTTAAAAATAGAATGGCTTCATTTTCGGATAATTGACGCTCCAAACCACGCGCATCAATAATCTGTCACCCGTTTTGATTTATCTCTTTTAGTTTTCGAGATATGATTTTTTGAAAATCGAAGAAAATCGAACATTTCGCAAAAATCGCATTCCCCGACCAGTTTTCTGCGAATATCTAGGAAACCGTTCGAGGTATCAAACTGCGCTTTGCGCCATTCGATTCCTCGTAATTTTCTCCATCTGTTGGCTTACTTTCATAGAAATTGAGCGGCTTTCACTTTTCTGATGTTTTCCTATGGTACCCCCTTATGAAATTTTTCGAACAAATTGCAAAACTTTTAAAAATAGAATGGCTTCATTTTCGGATATTTGACGCTCCAAACCACGCGCATCAATAATCTGTCACCCGTTTTGATTTATCTCTTTTAGTTTTCGAGATATGATTTTTTGAAAATCGAAGAAAATCGAACATTTCGCAAAAATCGCATTCCCCGACCAGTTTTCTGCGAATATCTAGGAAACCGTTCGAGATATCAAACTGCGCTTTGCGCCATTCGATTCCTCGTAATTTTCTCCATCTGGTGGCTTACTTTCATAGAAATTGAGCGGCTTTCACTTTTCTGATGTTTTCCTATGGTACCCCCCTTATGAAATTTTTCGAACAAATTGCAAAACTTAAAAAAATAGAATCGCTTCATTTTCGGATATTTGACGTTCCAAACCACGCGCATCAATAATCTGTCACCCGTTTTGATTTATCTGTTTTAGTTTTCGAGATATGATTTTTTGAAAATCGAAGAAAATCGAACATTTTGCAAAAATCGCATTTCGAGACCAGTTTTCTACGAATATCTAGAAAACCGTTCGAGATATCAAACTGCGCTTTGCGCCATTCGATTCCTCGTAATTTTCTCCATCTGGTGGCTTACTTTCATGGAAATTGAGCGGCTTTCACTTTTCTGATGTTTTCCTATGGTACCCCCTTATGAAATTTTTCGAACAAATTGCAAAACTTTAAAAAATAGAATCGCTTCATTTTCGGATATTTGACGCTCCAAACCACGCGCATCAATATTCTGGCACCCGTTTTGATTTATCTCTTTTAGTTTTCCGGATATGATTTTTTGAAAATCGAAGAAAATCGAACATTTCGCAAAAATCGCATTCCCCGACCAGTTTTCTGCGAATATCTAGGAAACCGTTCGAGATATCAAGCTGCGCTTTGCGCCATTCGATTCCTCGTAATTTTCTCCATCTGGTGGCTTACTTTCATAGAAGTTGAGCGGCTTTCACTTTTCTGATGTTTTCCTATGGTACCCCCTTATGAAATTTTTCGAACAAATTGTAAAACTTAAACAAATAGAATCGCTTCATTTTCGGATATTTGACGCTCCAAACCACGCGCATCAATAATCTGGCACCCGTTTTGATTTATCTGTTTTAGTTTTCGAAATATGATTTTTTGAAAATCGAACATTTTGCAAAAATCGCATTCCCCGACCATTTTTCTGCGAATATCAAGAAAACGGTTCGAGATATCAAGGTGCGCTTTGCGCCATTCAATTCCTCGTAATTTTCTCCATCTGGTGGCTTACTTTCATAGAAATTGAGCGGCCTTTACTTTTCTGATGTTTTCCTATGGTACCCCCTTATGAAATTTTTCGAACAAATTGCAAAACTTAAAAAAATAGAATCGCTTCATTTTCGGATATTTGACGCTCCAAACCACGCGCATCAATATTCTGGCACCCGTTTTGATTTATCTCTTTTAGTTTTCCGGATATGATTTTTTGAAAATCGAAGAAAATCGAACATTTTGCAAAAATCGCATTTCGAGACCAGTTTTCTACGAATATCTAGAAAACCGTTCGAGATATCAAACTGCGCTTTGCGCCATTCGATTCCTCGTAATTTTCTCCATCTGGTGGCTTACTTTCATAGAAATTGAGCGGCTTTCACTTTTCTGATGTTTTCCTATGGTACCCCCTTATGAAATTTTTCGAACAAATTGCAAAACTTTTAAAAATAGAATGGCTTCATTTTCGGATATTTGACGCTCCAAACCACGCGCATCAATAATCTGTAAGCCGTTTTGATTTATCTATTTTAGTTTTCGAGATATGATTTTTTGAAAATCGAAGAAAATCGAACATTTCGCAAAAATCGCATTCCCCGACCAGTTTTCTGCGAATATCTAGGAAACAGTTCGATATATCAAACTGCGCTTTGCGCCATTCGATTCCTCGTAATTTTCTCCATCTGGTGGCTTACTTTCATAGAAATTGAGCGGCTTTCACTTTTCTGATGTTTTCCTATGGTACCCCCTATGAAATTTTTCGAACAAATTGCAAAACTTAAAAAAATAGAATCGCTTCATTTTCGGATATTTGACGCTCCAAACCACGCGCATCAATAATCTGTCACCCGTTTTGATTTATCTCTTTTAGTTTTCGAGATATGATTTTTTGAAAATCGAAGAAAATCGAACATTTCGCAAAAATCGCATTCCCCGACCAGTTTTCTGCGAATATCTAGGAAACCGTTCGAGATATCAAACTGCGCTTTGCGCCATTCGATTCCTCGTAATTTTCTCCATCTGGTGGCTTACTTTCATAGAAATTGAGCGGCTTTCACTTTTCTGATGTTTTCCTATGGTACCCCCCTTATGAAATTTTTCGAACAAATTGCAAAACTTTAAAAAATAGAATCGCTTCATTTTCGGATATTTGACGCTCCAAACCACGCGCATCAATATTCTGTCACCCGTTTTGATTTATCTCTTTTAGTTTTCGAGATATGATTTTTTGAAAATCGAAGAAAATCGAACATTTCGCAAAAATCGCATTCCCCGACCAGTTTTCTGCGAATATCTAGGAAACCGTTCGAGATATCAAAGTGCGCTTTGCGCCATTCGATTCCTCGTACTTTTCTCCATCTGGTGGCTTACTTTCATAGAAATTGAGCGGCTTTCACTTTTCTGATGTTTTCCTATGGAACTCCCTTATGAAATTTTTCGAACAAATTGCAAAACTTTTAAAAATAGAATGGCTTTATTTTCGGATATTTGACGCTCCAAACCACGCGCATCAATAATCTGGCACCCGTTTTGATTTATCTCTTTTAGTTTTTGAGATATGATTTTTTGATAATCGAAGAAAATCGAACATTTCGCAAAAATCGCATTCCCCGACCAGTTTTCTGCGAATATCTAGGAAACCGCTCGAGATATCAAAGTGCGCTTTGCGCCATTCGATTCCTCGTAATTTTCTCCATCTGGTGGCTTACTTTCATATAAATTGAGCGGCTTTCACTTTTCTGATGTATTCCTATGGTACCCCCTTATGAAATTTTTCGAACAAATTGCAAAACTTTTAAAAATAGAATGGCTTCATTTTCGGATATTTGACGCTCCAAACCACGCGCATCAATAATCTGTCACCCGTTTTGATTTATCTCTTTTAGTTTTCGAGATATGATTTTTTGAAAATCGAAGAAAATCGAACATTTCGCAAAAATCGCATTCCCCGACCAGTTTTCTGCGAATATCTAGGAAACCGTTCGATATATCAAACTGCGCTTTGCGCCATTCGATTCCTCGTAATTTTCTCCATCTGGTGGCTTACTTTCATAGAAATTGAGCGGCTTTCACTTTTCTGATGTTTTCCTATGGTACCCCCTATGAAATTTTTCGAACAAATTGCAAAACTTTTAGAAATAGAATGGCTTCATTTTCGGATATTTGACGCTCCAAACCACGCGCATCAATAATCTGTCACCCGTTTTGATTTATCTCTTTTAGTTTTTGAGATATGATTTTTTGAAAATCGAAGAAAATCGAACATTTCGCAAAAATCGCATTCCCCGACCAGTTTTCTGCGAATATCTAGGAAACCGTTCGAGATATCAAAGTGCGCTTTGCGCCATTCGATTCCTCGTACTTTTCTCCATCTGGTGGCTTACTTTCATAGAAATTGAGCGGCTTTCACTTTTCTAATGTTTTCCTATGGTACCCCCTTATGAAATTTTTCGAACAAATTGCAAAACTTTTAAAAATAGAATGGCTTCATTTTCGGATATTTGACGCTCCAAACCACGCGCATTAATAATCTGTCACCCGTTTTGATTTATCTGTTTTAGTTTTCGAGATATGATTTTTTGAAAATCGAAGAAAATCGAACATTTCGCAAAAATCGCATTCCCCGACCAGTTTTCTGCGAATATCTAGGAAACCGTTCGAGATATCAAACTGCGCTTTGCGCCATTCGATTCCTCGTAATTTTCTCCATCTGGTGGCTTACTTTCATAGAAATTGAGCGGCTTTCACTTTTCTGATGTTTTCCTATGGTACCCCCTTATGAAATTTTTCGAACAAATTGCAAAACTTAAAAAAATAGAATCGCTTCATTTTCGGATATTTGACGCTCCAAACCACGCGCATCAATAATCTGTCACCCGTTTTGATTTATCTCTTTTAGTTTTCGAGATATGATTTTTTGAAAATCGAAGAAAATCGAACATTTCGCAAAAATCGCATTCCCCGACCAGTTTTCTGCGAATATCTAGGAAACCGTTCGAGGTATCAAACTGCGCTTTGCGCCATTCGATTCCTCGTAATTTTCTCCATCTGTTGGCTTACTTTCATAGAAATTGAGCGGCTTTCACTTTTCTGATGTTTTCCTATGGTACCCCCTTATGAAATTTTTCGAACAAATTGCAAAACTTTTAAAAATAGAATGGCTTCATTTTCGGATATTTGACGCTCCAAACCACGCGCATCAATAATCTGTCACCCGTTTTGATTTATCTCTTTTAGTTTTCGAGATATGATTTTTTGAAAATCGAAGAAAATCGAACATTTCGCAAAAATCGCATTCCCCGACCAGTTTTCTGCGAATATCTAGGAAACCGTTCGAGATATCAAACTGCGCTTTGCGCCATTCGATTCCTCGTAATTTTCTCCATCTGGTGGCTTACTTTCATAGAAATTGAGCGGCTTTCACTTTTCTGATGTTTTCCTATGGTACCCCCTTATGAAATTTTTCGAACAAATTGCAAAACTTAAAAAAATAGAATCGCTTCATTTTCGGATATTTGACGTTCCAAACCACGCGCATCAATAATCTGTCACCCGTTTTGATTTATCTGTTTTAGTTTTCGAGATATGATTTTTTGAAAATCGAAGAAAATCGAACATTTTGCAAAAATCGCATTTCGAGACCAGTTTTCTACGAATATCTAGAAAACCGTTCGAGATATCAAACTGCGCTTTGCGCCATTCGATTCCTCGTAATTTTCTCCATCTGGTGGCTTACTTTCATGGAAATTGAGCGGCTTTCACTTTTCTGATGTTTTCCTATGGTACCCCCTTATGAAATTTTTCGAACAAATTGCAAAACTTTAAAAAATAGAATCGCTTCATTTTCGGATATTTGACGCTCCAAACCACGCGCATCAATATTCTGGCACCCGTTTTGATTTATCTCTTTTAGTTTTCCGGATATGATTTTTTGAAAATCGAAGAAAATCGAACATTTCGCAAAAATCGCATTCCCCGACCAGTTTTCTGCGAATATCTAGGAAACCGTTCGAGATATCAAGCTGCGCTTTGCGCCATTCGATTCCTCGTAATTTTCTCCATCTGGTGGCTTACTTTCATAGAAGTTGAGCGGCTTTCACTTTTCTGATGTTTTCCTATGGTACCCCCTTATGAAATTTTTCGAACAAATTGTAAAACTTAAACAAATAGAATCGCTTCATTTTCGGATATTTGACGCTCCAAACCACGCGCATCAATAATCTGGCACCCGTTTTGATTTATCTGTTTTAGTTTTCGAAATATGATTTTTTGAAAATCGAACATTTTGCAAAAATCGCATTCCCCGACCATTTTTCTGCGAATATCAAGAAAACGGTTCGAGATATCAAGGTGCGCTTTGCGCCATTCAATTCCTCGTAATTTTCTCCATCTGGTGGCTTACTTTCATAGAAATTGAGCGGCCTTTACTTTTCTGATGTTTTCCTATGGTACCCCCTTATGAAATTTTTCGAACAAATTGCAAAACTTAAAAAAATAGAATCGCTTCATTTTCGGATATTTGACGCTCCAAACCACGCGCATCAATATTCTGGCACCCGTTTTGATTTATCTCTTTTAGTTTTCCGGATATGATTTTTTGAAAATCGAAGAAAATCGAACATTTTGCAAAAATCGCATTTCGAGACCAGTTTTCTACGAATATCTAGAAAACCGTTCGAGATATCAAACTGCGCTTTGCGCCATTCGATTCCTCGTAATTTTCTCCATCTGGTGGCTTACTTTCATAGAAATTGAGCGGCTTTCACTTTTCTGATGTTTTCCTATGGTACCCCCTTATGAAATTTTTCGAACAAATTGCAAAACTTTTAAAAATAGAATGGCTTCATTTTCGGATATTTGACGCTCCAAACCACGCGCATCAATAATCTGTAAGCCGTTTTGATTTATCTATTTTAGTTTTCGAGATATGATTTTTTGAAAATCGAAGAAAATCGAACATTTCGCAAAAATCGCATTCCCCGACCAGTTTTCTGCGAATATCTAGGAAACAGTTCGATATATCAAACTGCGCTTTGCGCCATTCGATTCCTCGTAATTTTCTCCATCTGGTGGCTTACTTTCATAGAAATTGAGCGGCTTTCACTTTTCTGATGTTTTCCTATGGTACCCCCTATGAAATTTTTCGAACAAATTGCAAAACTTAAAAAAATAGAATCGCTTCATTTTCGGATATTTGACGCTCCAAACCACGCGCATCAATAATCTGTCACCCGTTTTGATTTATCTCTTTTAGTTTTCGAGATATGATTTTTTGAAAATCGAAGAAAATCGAACATTTCGCAAAAATCGCATTCCCCGACCAGTTTTCTGCGAATATCTAGGAAACCGTTCGAGATATCAAACTGCGCTTTGCGCCATTCGATTCCTCGTAATTTTCTCCATCTGGTGGCTTACTTTCATAGAAATTGAGCGGCTTTCACTTTTCTGATGTTTTCCTATGGTACCCCCTTATGAAATTTTTCGAACAAATTGCAAAACTTTAAAAAATAGAATCGCTTCATTTTCGGATATTTGACGCTCCAAACCACGCGCATCAATATTCTGTCACCCGTTTTGATTTATCTCTTTTAGTTTTCGAGATATGATTTTTTGAAAATCGAAGAAAATCGAACATTTCGCAAAAATCGCATTCCCCGACCAGTTTTCTGCGAATATCTAGGAAACCGTTCGAGATATCAAAGTGCGCTTTGCGCCATTCGATTCCTCGTACTTTTCTCCATCTGGTGGCTTACTTTCATAGAAATTGAGCGGCTTTCACTTTTCTGATGTTTTCCTATGGAACTCCCTTATGAAATTTTTCGAACAAATTGCAAAACTTTTAAAAATAGAATGGCTTTATTTTCGGATATTTGACGCTCCAAACCACGCGCATCAATAATCTGGCACCCGTTTTGATTTATCTCTTTTAGTTTTTGAGATATGATTTTTTGATAATCGAAGAAAATCGAACATTTCGCAAAAATCGCATTCCCCGACCAGTTTTCTGCGAATATCTAGGAAACCGCTCGAGATATCAAAGTGCGCTTTGCGCCATTCGATTCCTCGTAATTTTCTCCATCTGGTGGCTTACTTTCATATAAATTGAGCGGCTTTCACTTTTCTGATGTATTCCTATGGTACCCCCTTATGAAATTTTTCGAACAAATTGCAAAACTTTTAAAAATAGAATGGCTTCATTTTCGGATATTTGACGCTCCAAACCACGCGCATCAATAATCTGTCACCCGTTTTGATTTATCTCTTTTAGTTTTCGAGATATGATTTTTTGAAAATCGAAGAAAATCGAACATTTCGCAAAAATCGCATTCCCCGACCAGTTTTCTGCGAATATCTAGGAAACCGTTCGATATATCAAACTGCGCTTTGCGCCATTCGATTCCTCGTAATTTTCTCCATCTGGTGGCTTACTTTCATAGAAATTGAGCGGTTTTCACTTTTCTGATGTTTTCCTATGGTACCCCCTATGAAATTTTTCGAACAAATTGCAAAACTTTTAGAAATAGAATGGCTTCATTTTCGGATATTTGACGCTCCAAACCACGCGCATCAATAATCTGTCACCCGTTTTGATTTATCTCTTTTAGTTTTTGAGATATGATTTTTTGAAAATCGAAGAAAATCGAACATTTCGCAAAAATCGCATTCCCCGACCAGTTTTCTGCGAATATCTAGGAAACCGTTCGAGATATCAAAGTGCGCTTTGCGCCATTCGATTCCTCGTACTTTTCTCCATCTGGTGGCTTACTTTCATAGAAATTGAGCGGCTTTCACTTTTCTAATGTTTTCCTATGGTACCCCCTTATGAAATTTTTCGAACAAATTGCAAAACTTTTAAAAATAGAATGGCTTCATTTTCGGATATTTGACGCTCCAAACCACGCGCATTAATAATCTGTCACCCGTTTTGATTTATCTGTTTTAGTTTTCGAGATATGATTTTTTGAAAATCGAAGAAAATCGAACATTTCGCAAAAATCGCATTCCCCGACCAGTTTTCTGCGAATATCTAGGAAACCGTTCGAGATATCAAACTGCGCTTTGCGCCATTCGATTCCTCGTAATTTTCTCCATCTGGTGGCTTACTTTCATAGAAATTGAGCGGCTTTCACTTTTCTGATGTTTTCCTATGGTACCCCCTTATGAAATTTTTCGAACAAATTGCAAAACTTAAAAAAATAGAATCGCTTCATTTTCGGATATTTGACACTCCAAACCACGCGCATCAATAATCTGTCACCCGTTTTGATTTATCTCTTTTAGTTTTCGAGATATGATTTTTTGAAAATCGAAGAAAATCGAACATTTCGCAAAAATCGCATTCCCCGACCAGTTTTCTGCGAATATCTAGGAAACCGTTCGAGATATCAAAGTGCGCTTTGCGCCATTCGATTCCTCGTACTTTTCTCCATCTGGTGGCTTACTTTCATAGAAATTGAGCGGCTTTCACTTTTCTGATGTTTTCCTATGGAACTCCCTTATGAAATTTTTCGAACAAATTGCAAAACTTTTAAAAATAGAATGGCTTTATTTTCGGATATTTGACGCTCCAAACCACGCGCATCAATAATCTGGCACCCGTTTTGATTTATCTCTTTTAGTTTTTGAGATATGATTTTTTGATAATCGAAGAAAATCGAACATTTCGCAAAAATCGCATTCCCCGACCAGTTTTCTGCGAATATCTAGGAAACCGCTCGAGATATCAAAGTGCGCTTTGCGCCATTCGATTCCTCGTAATTTTCTCCATCTGGTGGCTTACTTTCATATAAATTGAGCGGCTTTCACTTTTCTGATGTATTCCTATGGTACCCCCTTATGAAATTTTTCGAACAAATTGCAAAACTTTTAAAAATAGAATGGCTTCATTTTCGGATATTTGACGCTCCAAACCACGCGCATCAATAATCTGTCACCCGTTTTGATTTATCTCTTTTAGTTTTCGAGATATGATTTTTTGAAAATCGAAGAAAATCGAACATTTCGCAAAAATCGCATTCCCCGACCAGTTTTCTGCGAATATCTAGGAAACCGTTCGATATATCAAACTGCGCTTTGCGCCATTCGATTCCTCGTAATTTTCTCCATCTGGTGGCTTACTTTCATAGAAATTGAGCGGCTTTCACTTTTCTGATGTTTTCCTATGGTACCCCCTATGAAATTTTTCGAACAAATTGCAAAACTTTTAGAAATAGAATGGCTTCATTTTCGGATATTTGACGCTCCAAACCACGCGCATCAATAATCTGTCACCCGTTTTGATTTATCTCTTTTAGTTTTTGAGATATGATTTTTTGAAAATCGAAGAAAATCGAACATTTCGCAAAAATCGCATTCCCCGACCAGTTTTCTGCGAATATCTAGGAAACCGTTCGAGATATCAAAGTGCGCTTTGCGCCATTCGATTCCTCGTACTTTTCTCCATCTGGTGGCTTACTTTCATAGAAATTGAGCGGCTTTCACTTTTCTAATGTTTTCCTATGGTACCCCCTTATGAAATTTTTCGAACAAATTGCAAAACTTTTAAAAATAGAATGGCTTCATTTTCGGATATTTGACGCTCCAAACCACGCGCATTAATAATCTGTCACCCGTTTTGATTTATCTGTTTTAGTTTTCGAGATATGATTTTTTGAAAATCGAAGAAAATCGAACATTTCGCAAAAATCGCATTCCCCGACCAGTTTTCTGCGAATATCTAGGAAACCGTTCGAGATATCAAACTGCGCTTTGCGCCATTCGATTCCTCGTAATTTTCTCCATCTGGTGGCTTACTTTCATAGAAATTGAGCGGCTTTCACTTTTCTGATGTTTTCCTATGGTACCCCCTTATGAAATTTTTCGAACAAATTGCAAAACTTAAAAAAATAGAATCGCTTCATTTTCGGATATTTGACGCTCCAAACCACGCGCATCAATAATCTGTCACCCGTTTTGATTTATCTCTTTTAGTTTTCGAGATATGATTTTTTGAAAATCGAAGAAAATCGAACATTTCGCAAAAATCGCATTCCCCGACCAGTTTTCTGCGAATATCTAGGAAACCGTTCGAGGTATCAAACTGCGCTTTGCGCCATTCGATTCCTCGTAATTTTCTCCATCTGTTGGCTTACTTTCATAGAAATTGAGCGGCTTTCACTTTTCTGATGTTTTCCTATGGTACCCCCTTATGAAATTTTTCGAACAAATTGCAAAACTTTTAAAAATAGAATGGCTTCATTTTCGGATATTTGACGCTCCAAACCACGCGCATCAATAATCTGTCACCCGTTTTGATTTATCTCTTTTAGTTTTCGAGATATGATTTTTTGAAAATCGAAGAAAATCGAACATTTCGCAAAAATCGCATTCCCCGACCAGTTTTCTGCGAATATCTAGGAAACCGTTCGAGATATCAAACTGCGCTTTGCGCCATTCGATTCCTCGTAATTTTCTCCATCTGGTGGCTTACTTTCATAGAAATTGAGCGGCTTTCACTTTTCTGATGTTTTCCTATGGTACCCCCTTATGAAATTTTTCGAACAAATTGCAAAACTTAAAAAAATAGAATCGCTTCATTTTCGGATATTTGACGTTCCAAACCACGCGCATCAATAATCTGTCACCCGTTTTGATTTATCTGTTTTAGTTTTCGAGATATGATTTTTTGAAAATCGAAGAAAATCGAACATTTTGCAAAAATCGCATTTCGAGACCAGTTTTCTACGAATATCTAGAAAACCGTTCGAGATATCAAACTGCGCTTTGCGCCATTCGATTCCTCGTAATTTTCTCCATCTGGTGGCTTACTTTCATGGAAATTGAGCGGCTTTCACTTTTCTGATGTTTTCCTATGGTACCCCCCTTATGAAATTTTTCGAACAAATTGCAAAACTTTAAAAAATAGAATCGCTTCATTTTCGGATATTTGACGCTCCAAACCACGCGCATCAATATTCTGGCACCCGTTTTGATTTATCTCTTTTAGTTTTCCGGATATGATTTTTTGAAAATCGAAGAAAATCGAACATTTCGCAAAAATCGCATTCCCCGACCAGTTTTCTGCGAATATCTAGGAAACCGTTCGAGATATCAAGCTGCGCTTTGCGCCATTCGATTCCTCGTAATTTTCTCCATCTGGTGGCTTACTTTCATAGAAGTTGAGCGGCTTTCACTTTTCTGATGTTTTCCTATGGTACCCCCTTATGAAATTTTTCGAACAAATTGTAAAACTTAAACAAATAGAATCGCTTCATTTTCGGATATTTGACGCTCCAAACCACGCGCATCAATAATCTGGCACCCGTTTTGATTTATCTGTTTTAGTTTTCGAAATATGATTTTTTGAAAATCGAACATTTTGCAAAAATCGCATTCCCCGACCATTTTTCTGCGAATATCAAGAAAACGGTTCGAGATATCAAGGTGCGCTTTGCGCCATTCAATTCCTCGTAATTTTCTCCATCTGGTGGCTTACTTTCATAGAAATTGAGCGGCCTTTACTTTTCTGATGTTTTCCTATGGTACCCCCTTATGAAATTTTTCGAACAAATTGCAAAACTTAAAAAAATAGAATCGCTTCATTTTCGGATATTTGACGCTCCAAACCACGCGCATCAATATTCTGGCACCCGTTTTGATTTATCTCTTTTAGTTTTCCGGATATGATTTTTTGAAAATCGAAGAAAATCGAACATTTTGCAAAAATCGCATTTCGAGACCAGTTTTCTACGAATATCTAGAAAACCGTTCGAGATATCAAACTGCGCTTTGCGCCATTCGATTCCTCGTAATTTTCTCCATCTGGTGGCTTACTTTCATAGAAATTGAGCGGCTTTCACTTTTCTGATGTTTTCCTATGGTACCCCCTTATGAAATTTTTCGAACAAATTGCAAAACTTTTAAAAATAGAATGGCTTCATTTTCGGATATTTGACGCTCCAAACCACGCGCATCAATAATCTGTAAGCCGTTTTGATTTATCTATTTTAGTTTTCGAGATATGATTTTTTGAAAATCGAAGAAAATCGAACATTTCGCAAAAATCGCATTCCCCGACCAGTTTTCTGCGAATATCTAGGAAACAGTTCGATATATCAAACTGCGCTTTGCGCCATTCGATTCCTCGTAATTTTCTCCATCTGGTGGCTTACTTTCATAGAAATTGAGCGGCTTTCACTTTTCTGATGTTTTCCTATGGTACCCCCTATGAAATTTTTCGAACAAATTGCAAAACTTAAAAAAATAGAATCGCTTCATTTTCGGATATTTGACGCTCCAAACCACGCGCATCAATAATCTGTCACCCGTTTTGATTTATCTCTTTTAGTTTTCGAGATATGATTTTTTGAAAATCGAAGAAAATCGAACATTTCGCAAAAATCGCATTCCCCGACCAGTTTTCTGCGAATATCTAGGAAACCGTTCGAGATATCAAACTGCGCTTTGCGCCATTCGATTCCTCGTAATTTTCTCCATCTGGTGGCTTACTTTCATAGAAATTGAGCGGCTTTCACTTTTCTGATGTTTTCCTATGGTACCCCCTTATGAAATTTTTCGAACAAATTGCAAAACTTTAAAAAATAGAATCGCTTCATTTTCGGATATTTGACGCTCCAAACCACGCGCATCAATATTCTGTCACCCGTTTTGATTTATCTCTTTTAGTTTTCGAGATATGATTTTTTGAAAATCGAAGAAAATCGAACATTTCGCAAAAATCGCATTCCCCGACCAGTTTTCTGCGAATATCTAGGAAACCGTTCGAGATATCAAAGTGCGCTTTGCGCCATTCGATTCCTCGTACTTTTCTCCATCTGGTGGCTTACTTTCATAGAAATTGAGCGGCTTTCACTTTTCTGATGTTTTCCTATGGAACTCCCTTATGAAATTTTTCGAACAAATTGCAAAACTTTTAAAAATAGAATGGCTTTATTTTCGGATATTTGACGCTCCAAACCACGCGCATCAATAATCTGGCACCCGTTTTGATTTATCTCTTTTAGTTTTTGAGATATGATTTTTTGATAATCGAAGAAAATCGAACATTTCGCAAAAATCGCATTCCCCGACCAGTTTTCTGCGAATATCTAGGAAACCGCTCGAGATATCAAAGTGCGCTTTGCGCCATTCGATTCCTCGTAATTTTCTCCATCTGGTGGCTTACTTTCATATAAATTGAGCGGCTTTCACTTTTCTGATGTATTCCTATGGTACCCCCTTATGAAATTTTTCGAACAAATTGCAAAACTTTTAAAAATAGAATGGCTTCATTTTCGGATATTTGACGCTCCAAACCACGCGCATCAATAATCTGTCACCCGTTTTGATTTATCTCTTTTAGTTTTCGAGATATGATTTTTTGAAAATCGAAGAAAATCGAACATTTCGCAAAAATCGCATTCCCCGACCAGTTTTCTGCGAATATCTAGGAAACCGTTCGATATATCAAACTGCGCTTTGCGCCATTCGATTCCTCGTAATTTTCTCCATCTGGTGGCTTACTTTCATAGAAATTGAGCGGTTTTCACTTTTCTGATGTTTTCCTATGGTACCCCCTATGAAATTTTTCGAACAAATTGCAAAACTTTTAGAAATAGAATGGCTTCATTTTCGGATATTTGACGCTCCAAACCACGCGCATCAATAATCTGTCACCCGTTTTGATTTATCTCTTTTAGTTTTTGAGATATGATTTTTTGAAAATCGAAGAAAATCGAACATTTCGCAAAAATCGCATTCCCCGACCAGTTTTCTGCGAATATCTAGGAAACCGTTCGAGATATCAAAGTGCGCTTTGCGCCATTCGATTCCTCGTACTTTTCTCCATCTGGTGGCTTACTTTCATAGAAATTGAGCGGCTTTCACTTTTCTAATGTTTTCCTATGGTACCCCCTTATGAAATTTTTCGAACAAATTGCAAAACTTTTAAAAATAGAATGGCTTCATTTTCGGATATTTGACGCTCCAAACCACGCGCATTAATAATCTGTCACCCGTTTTGATTTATCTGTTTTAGTTTTCGAGATATGATTTTTTGAAAATCGAAGAAAATCGAACATTTCGCAAAAATCGCATTCCCCGACCAGTTTTCTGCGAATATCTAGGAAACCGTTCGAGATATCAAACTGCGCTTTGCGCCATTCGATTCCTCGTAATTTTCTCCATCTGGTGGCTTACTTTCATAGAAATTGAGCGGCTTTCACTTTTCTGATGTTTTCCTATGGTACCCCCTTATGAAATTTTTCGAACAAATTGCAAAACTTAAAAAAATAGAATCGCTTCATTTTCGGATATTTGACACTCCAAACCACGCGCATCAATAATCTGTCACCCGTTTTGATTTATCTCTTTTAGTTTTCGAGATATGATTTTTTGAAAATCGAAGAAAATCGAACATTTCGCAAAAATCGCATTCCCCGACCAGTTTTCTGCGAATATCTAGGAAACCGTTCGAGATATCAAACTGCGCTTTGCGCCATTCGATTCCTCGTAATTTTCTCCATCTGGTGGCTTACTTTCATAGAAATTGAGCGGCTTTCACTTTTCTGATGTTTTCCTATGGTACCCCCTTATGAAATTTTTCGAACAAATTGCAAAACTTAAAAAAATAGAATCGCTTCATTTTCGGATATTTGACGTTCCAAACCACGCGCATCAATAATCTGTCACCCGTTTTGATTTATCTGTTTTAGTTTTCGAGATATGATTTTTTGAAAATCGAAGAAAATCGAACATTTTGCAAAAATCGCATTTCGAGACCAGTTTTCTACGAATATCTAGAAAACCGTTCGAGATATCAAACTGCGCTTTGCGCCATTCGATTCCTCGTAATTTTCTCCATCTGGTGGCTTACTTTCATGGAAATTGAGCGGCTTTCACTTTTCTGATGTTTTCCTATGGTACCCCCTTATGAAATTTTTCGAACAAATTGCAAAACTTAAAAAAATAGAATCGCTTCATTTTCGGATATTTGACGCTCCAAACCACGCGCATCAATAATCTGTCACCCGTTTTGATTTATCTCTTTTAGTTTTCGAGATATGATTTTTTGAAAATCGAAGAAAATCGAACATTTCGCAAAAATCGCATTCCCCGACCAGTTTTCTGCGAATATCTAGGAAACCGTTCGAGATATCAAACTGCGCTTTGCGCCATTCGATTCCTCGTAATTTTCTCCATCTGGTGGCTTACTTTCATAGAAATTGAGCGGCTTTCACTTTTCTGATGTTTTCCTATGGTACCCCCTTATGAAATTTTTCGAACAAATTGCAAAACTTAAAAAAATAGAATCGCTTCATTTTCGGATATTTGACGTTCCAAACCACGCGCATCAATAATCTGTCACCCGTTTTGATTTATCTGTTTTAGTTTTCGAGATATGATTTTTTGAAAATCGAAGAAAATCGAACATTTTGCAAAAATCGCATTTCGAGACCAGTTTTCTACGAATATCTAGAAAACCGTTCGAGATATCAAACTGCGCTTTGCGCCATTCGATTCCTCGTAATTTTCTCCATCTGGTGGCTTACTTTCATGGAAATTGAGCGGCTTTCACTTTTCTGATGTTTTCCTATGGTACCCCCTTATGAAATTTTTCGAACAAATTGCAAAACTTAAAAAAATAGAATCGCTTCATTTTCGGATATTTGACGCTCCAAACCACGCGCATCAATAATCTGTCACCCGTTTTGATTTATCTCTTTTAGTTTTCGAGATATGATTTTTTGAAAATCGAAGAAAATCGAACATTTCGCAAAAATCGCATTCCCCGACCAGTTTTCTGCGAATATCTAGGAAACCGTTCGAGATATCAAACTGCGCTTTGCGCCATTCGATTCCTCGTAATTTTCTCCATCTGGTGGCTTACTTTCATAGAAATTGAGCGGCTTTCACTTTTCTGATGTTTTCCTATGGTACCCCCTTATGAAATTTTTCGAACAAATTGCAAAACTTTAAAAAATAGAATCGCTTCATTTTCGGATATTTGACGCTCCAAACCACGCGCATCAATATTCTGTCACCCGTTTTGATTTATCTCTTTTAGTTTTCGAGATATGATTTTTTGAAAATCGAAGAAAATCGAACATTTCGCAAAAATCGCATTCCCCGACCAGTTTTCTGCGAATATCTAGGAAACCGTTCGAGATATCAAAGTGCGCTTTGCGCCATTCGATTCCTCGTACTTTTCTCCATCTGGTGGCTTACTTTCATAGAAATTGAGCGGCTTTCACTTTTCTGATGTTTTCCTATGGAACTCCCTTATGAAATTTTTCGAACAAATTGCAAAACTTTTAAAAATAGAATGGCTTTATTTTCGGATATTTGACGCTCCAAACCACGCGCATCAATAATCTGGCACCCGTTTTGATTTATCTCTTTTAGTTTTTGAGATATGATTTTTTGATAATCGAAGAAAATCGAACATTTCGCAAAAATCGCATTCCCCGACCAGTTTTCTGCGAATATCTAGGAAACCGCTCGAGATATCAAAGTGCGCTTTGCGCCATTCGATTCCTCGTAATTTTCTCCATCTGGTGGCTTACTTTCATATAAATTGAGCGGCTTTCACTTTTCTGATGTATTCCTATGGTACCCCCTTATGAAATTTTTCGAACAAATTGCAAAACTTTTAAAAATAGAATGGCTTCATTTTCGGATATTTGACGCTCCAAACCACGCGCATCAATAATCTGTCACCCGTTTTGATTTATCTCTTTTAGTTTTCGAGATATGATTTTTTGAAAATCGAAGAAAATCGAACATTTCGCAAAAATCGCATTCCCCGACCAGTTTTCTGCGAATATCTAGGAAACCGTTCGATATATCAAACTGCGCTTTGCGCCATTCGATTCCTCGTAATTTTCTCCATCTGGTGGCTTACTTTCATAGAAATTGAGCGGCTTTCACTTTTCTGATGTTTTCCTATGGTACCCCCTATGAAATTTTTCGAACAAATTGCAAAACTTTTAGAAATAGAATGGCTTCATTTTCGGATATTTGACGCTCCAAACCACGCGCATCAATAATCTGTCACCCGTTTTGATTTATCTCTTTTAGTTTTTGAGATATGATTTTTTGAAAATCGAAGAAAATCGAACATTTCGCAAAAATCGCATTCCCCGACCAGTTTTCTGCGAATATCTAGGAAACCGTTCGAGATATCAAAGTGCGCTTTGCGCCATTCGATTCCTCGTACTTTTCTCCATCTGGTGGCTTACTTTCATAGAAATTGAGCGGCTTTCACTTTTCTAATGTTTTCCTATGGTACCCCCTTATGAAATTTTTCGAACAAATTGCAAAACTTTTAAAAATAGAATGGCTTCATTTTCGGATATTTGACGCTCCAAACCACGCGCATTAATAATCTGTCACCCGTTTTGATTTATCTGTTTTAGTTTTCGAGATATGATTTTTTGAAAATCGAAGAAAATCGAACATTTCGCAAAAATCGCATTCCCCGACCAGTTTTCTGCGAATATCTAGGAAACCGTTCGAGATATCAAACTGCGCTTTGCGCCATTCGATTCCTCGTAATTTTCTCCATCTGGTGGCTTACTTTCATAGAAATTGAGCGGCTTTCACTTTTCTGATGTTTTCCTATGGTACCCCCTTATGAAATTTTTCGAACAAATTGCAAAACTTAAAAAAATAGAATCGCTTCATTTTCGGATATTTGACGCTCCAAACCACGCGCATCAATAATCTGTCACCCGTTTTGATTTATCTCTTTTAGTTTTCGAGATATGATTTTTTGAAAATCGAAGAAAATCGAACATTTCGCAAAAATCGCATTCCCCGACCAGTTTTCTGCGAATATCTAGGAAACCGTTCGAGATATCAAACTGCGCTTTGCGCCATTCGATTCCTCGTAATTTTCTCCATCTGGTGGCTTACTTTCATAGAAATTGAGCGGCTTTCACTTTTCTGATGTTTTCCTATGGTACCCCCTTATGAAATTTTTCGAACAAATTGCAAAACTTAAAAAAATAGAATCGCTTCATTTTCGGATATTTGACGTTCCAAACCACGCGCATCAATAATCTGTCACCCGTTTTGATTTATCTGTTTTAGTTTTCGAGATATGATTTTTTGAAAATCGAAGAAAATCGAACATTTTGCAAAAATCGCATTTCGAGACCAGTTTTCTACGAATATCTAGAAAACCGTTCGAGATATCAAACTGCGCTTTGCGCCATTCGATTCCTCGTAATTTTCTCCATCTGGTGGCTTACTTTCATGGAAATTGAGCGGCTTTCACTTTTCTGATGTTTTCCTATGGTACCCCCTTATGAAATTTTTCGAACAAATTGCAAAACTTAAAAAAATAGAATCGCTTCATTTTCGGATATTTGACGCTCCAAACCACGCGCATCAATAATCTGTCACCCGTTTTGATTTATCTCTTTTAGTTTTCGAGATATGATTTTTTGAAAATCGAAGAAAATCGAACATTTCGCAAAAATCGCATTCCCCGACCAGTTTTCTGCGAATATCTAGGAAACCGTTCGAGATATCAAAGTGCGCTTTGCGCCATTCGATTCCTCGTAGTTTTCTCCATCTGGTGGCTTACTTTCATAGAAATTGAGCGGCTTTCACTTTTCTGATGTTTTCCTATGGTACCCCCTTATGAAATTTTTCGAACAAATTGCAAAACTTTTAAAAATAGAATGGCTTTATTTTCGGATATTTGACGCTCCAAACCACGCGCATCAATAATCTGGCACCCGTTTTGATTTATCTCTTTTAGTTTTTGAGATATGATTTTTTGATAATCGAAGAAAATCGAACATTTCGCAAAAATCGCATTCCCCGACCAGTTTTCTGCGAATATCTAGGAAACCGTTCGAGATATCAAACTGCGCTTTGCGCCATTCGATTCCTCGTAATTTTCTCCATCTGGTGGCTTACTTTCATAGAAATTGAGCGGCTTTCACTTTTCTGATGTTTTCCTATGGTACCCCCTTATGAAATTTTTCGAACAAATTGCAAAACTTTTAAAAATAGAATGGCTTCATTTTCGGATATTTGACGCTCCAAACCACGCGCATCAATTATCTGGCCCCCATTTTGATTTATCTCTTTTAGTTTTCCAGATATGATTTTTTGAAAATCGAAGAAAATCGAACATTTTGCAAAAATCGCATTCCCCGACCAGTTTTCTGCGAATATCTAGGAAACCGTTCGAGATATCAAACTGCGCTTTGCGCCATTCGATTCCTCGTAATTTTCTCCATCTGGTAGCTTACTTTCATAGAAATTGAGCGGCTTTCACTTTTCTGATGTTTTCCTATGGTACCCCCTTATGAAATTTTTCGAACAAATTGCAAAACTTTTAAAAATAGAATGGCTTCATTTTCGGATAATTGACGCTCCAAACCACGCGCATCAATAATCTGTCACCCGCTTTGATTTATCTCTTTTAGTTTTCGAGATATGATTTTTTGAAAATCGAAGAAAATCGAACATTTCGCAAAAATCGCATTCCCCGACCAGTTTTCTGCGAATATCTAGGAAACCGTTCGAGGTATCAAACTGCGCTTTGCGCCATTCGATTCCTCGTAATTTTCTCCATCTGTTGGCTTACTTTCATAGAAATTGAGCGGCTTTCACTTTTCTGATGTTTTCCTATGGTACCCCCTTATGAAATTTTTCGAACAAATTGCAAAACTTTTAAAAATAGAATGGCTTCATTTTCGGATATTTGACGCTCCAAACCACGCGCATCAATAATCTGTCACCCGTTTTGATTTATCTCTTTTAGTTTTCGAGATATGATTTTTTGAAAATCGAAGAAAATCGAACATTTCGCAAAAATCGCATTCCCCGACCAGTTTTCTGCGAATATCTAGGAAACCGTTCGAGATATCAAACTGCGCTTTGCGCCATTCGATTCCTCGTAATTTTCTCCATCTGGTGGCTTACTTTCATAGAAATTGAGCGGCTTTCACTTTTCTGATGTTTTCCTATGGTACCCCCTTATGAAATTTTTCGAACAAATTGCAAAACTTAAAAAAATAGAATCGCTTCATTTTCGGATATTTGACGTTCCAAACCACGCGCATCAATAATCTGTCACCCGTTTTGATTTATCTGTTTTAGTTTTCGAGATATGATTTTTTGAAAATCGAAGAAAATCGAACATTTTGCAAAAATCGCATTTCGAGACCAGTTTTCTACGAATATCTAGAAAACCGTTCGAGATATCAAACTGCGCTTTGCGCCATTCGATTCCTCGTAATTTTCTCCATCTGGTGGCTTACTTTCATGGAAATTGAGCGGCTTTCACTTTTCTGATGTTTTCCTATGGTACCCCCTTATGAAATTTTTCGAACAAATTGCAAAACTTTAAAAAATAGAATCGCTTCATTTTCGGATATTTGACGCTCCAAACCACGCGCATCAATATTCTGGCACCCGTTTTGATTTATCTCTTTTAGTTTTCCGGATATGATTTTTTGAAAATCGAAGAAAATCGAACATTTCGCAAAAATCGCATTCCCCGACCAGTTTTCTGCGAATATCTAGGAAACCGTTCGAGATATCAAGCTGCGCTTTGCGCCATTCGATTCCTCGTAATTTTCTCCATCTGGTGGCTTACTTTCATAGAAGTTGAGCGGCTTTCACTTTTCTGATGTTTTCCTATGGTACCCCCTTATGAAATTTTTCGAACAAATTGTAAAACTTAAACAAATAGAATCGCTTCATTTTCGGATATTTGACGCTCCAAACCACGCGCATCAATAATCTGGCACCCGTTTTGATTTATCTGTTTTAGTTTTCGAAATATGATTTTTTGAAAATCGAACATTTTGCAAAAATCGCATTCCCCGACCATTTTTCTGCGAATATCAAGAAAACGGTTCGAGATATCAAGGTGCGCTTTGCGCCATTCAATTCCTCGTAATTTTCTCCATCTGGTGGCTTACTTTCATAGAAATTGAGCGGCCTTTACTTTTCTGATGTTTTCCTATGGTACCCCCTTATGAAATTTTTCGAACAAATTGCAAAACTTAAAAAAATAGAATCGCTTCATTTTCGGATATTTGACGCTCCAAACCACGCGCATCAATATTCTGGCACCCGTTTTGATTTATCTCTTTTAGTTTTCCGGATATGATTTTTTGAAAATCGAAGAAAATCGAACATTTCGCAAAAATCGCATTCCCCGACCAGTTTTCTGCGAATATCTAGGAAACCGTTCGAGATATCAAAGTGCGCTTTGCGCCATTCGATTCCTCGTACTTTTCTCCATCTGGTGGCTTACTTTCATAGAAATTGAGCGGCTTTCACTTTTCTGATGTTTTCCTATGGTACCCCCTTATGAAATTTTTCGAACAAATTGCAAAACTTTTAAAAATAGAATGGCTTCATTTTCGGATATTTGACGCTCCAAACCACGCGCATCAATAATCTGTAAGCCGTTTTGATTTATCTATTTTAGTTTTCGAGATATGATTTTTTGAAAATCGAAGAAAATCGAACATTTCGCAAAAATCGCATTCCCCGACCAGTTTTCTGCGAATATCTAGGAAACAGTTCGATATATCAAACTGCGCTTTGCGCCATTCGATTCCTCGTAATTTTCTCCATCTGGTGGCTTACTTTCATAGAAATTGAGCGGCTTTCACTTTTCTGATGTTTTCCTATGGTACCCCCTATGAAATTTTTCGAACAAATTGCAAAACTTAAAAAAATAGAATCGCTTCATTTTCGGATATTTGACGCTCCAAACCACGCGCATCAATAATCTGTCACCCGTTTTGATTTATCTCTTTTAGTTTTCGAGATATGATTTTTTGAAAATCGAAGAAAATCGAACATTTCGCAAAAATCGCATTCCCCGACCAGTTTTCTGCGAATATCTAGGAAACCGTTCGAGATATCAAACTGCGCTTTGCGCCATTCGATTCCTCGTAATTTTCTCCATCTGGTGGCTTACTTTCATAGAAATTGAGCGGCTTTCACTTTTCTGATGTTTTCCTATGGTACCCCCTTATGAAATTTTTCGAACAAATTGCAAAACTTTAAAAAATAGAATCGCTTCATTTTCGGATATTTGACGCTCCAAACCACGCGCATCAATATTCTGTCACCCGTTTTGATTTATCTCTTTTAGTTTTCGAGATATGATTTTTTGAAAATCGAAGAAAATCGAACATTTCGCAAAAATCGCATTCCCCGACCAGTTTTCTGCGAATATCTAGGAAACCGTTCGAGATATCAAAGTGCGCTTTGCGCCATTCGATTCCTCGTACTTTTCTCCATCTGGTGGCTTACTTTCATAGAAATTGAGCGGCTTTCACTTTTCTGATGTTTTCCTATGGAACTCCCTTATGAAATTTTTCGAACAAATTGCAAAACTTTTAAAAATAGAATGGCTTTATTTTCGGATATTTGACGCTCCAAACCACGCGCATCAATAATCTGGCACCCGTTTTGATTTATCTCTTTTAGTTTTTGAGATATGATTTTTTGATAATCGAAGAAAATCGAACATTTCGCAAAAATCGCATTCCCCGACCAGTTTTCTGCGAATATCTAGGAAACCGCTCGAGATATCAAAGTGCGCTTTGCGCCATTCGATTCCTCGTAATTTTCTCCATCTGGTGGCTTACTTTCATATAAATTGAGCGGCTTTCACTTTTCTGATGTATTCCTATGGTACCCCCTTATGAAATTTTTCGAACAAATTGCAAAACTTTTAAAAATAGAATGGCTTCATTTTCGGATATTTGACGCTCCAAACCACGCGCATCAATAATCTGTCACCCGTTTTGATTTATCTCTTTTAGTTTTCGAGATATGATTTTTTGAAAATCGAAGAAAATCGAACATTTCGCAAAAATCGCATTCCCCGACCAGTTTTCTGCGAATATCTAGGAAACCGTTCGATATATCAAACTGCGCTTTGCGCCATTCGATTCCTCGTAATTTTCTCCATCTGGTGGCTTACTTTCATAGAAATTGAGCGGCTTTCACTTTTCTGATGTTTTCCTATGGTACCCCCTATGAAATTTTTCGAACAAATTGCAAAACTTAAAAAAATAGAATCGCTTCATTTTCGGATATTTGACGCTCCAAACCACGCGCATCAATAATCTGTCACCCGTTTTGATTTATCTCTTTTAGTTTTCGAGATATGATTTTTTGAAAATCGAAGAAAATCGAACATTTCGCAAAAATCGCATTCCCCGACCAGTTTTCTGCGAATATCTAGGAAACCGTTCGAGATATCAAACTGCGCTTTGCGCCATTCGATTCCTCGTAATTTTCTCCATCTGGTGGCTTACTTTCATAGAAATTGAGCGGCTTTCACTTTTCTAATGTTTTCCTATGGTACCCCCTTATGAAATTTTTCGAACAAATTGCAAAACTTTTAAAAATAGAATGGCTTCATTTTCGGATATTTGACGCTCCAAACCACGCGCATCAATAATCTGGCACCCGTTTTGATTTATCTGTTTTAGTTTTCGAGATATGATTTTTTGAAAATCGAAGAAAATCGAACATTTTGCAAAAATCGCATTTCGAGACCAGTTTTCTACTAATATCTAGAAAACCGTTCGAGATATCAAACAGCGCTTTGCGCCATTCGATTCCTCGTAATTTTCTCCATCTGGTGGCTTACTTTCATAGAAATTGAGCGGCTTTCACTTTTCTGATGTTTTCCTATGGTACCCCCTTATGAAATTTTTCGAACAAATTGCAAAACTTTTAAAAATAGAATGGCTTCATTTTCGGATATTTGACGCTCCAAACCACGCGCATCAATAATCTGTCACCCGTTTTGATTTATCTCTTTTAGTTTTCGAGATATGATTTTTTGAAAATCGAAGAAAATCGAACATTTCGCAAAAATCGCATTCCCCGACCAGTTTTCTGCGAATATCTAGGAAACCGTTCGAGATATCAAACTGCGCTTTGCGCCATTCGATTCCTCGTAATTTTCTCCATCTGGTGGCTTACTTTCATAGAAATTGAGCGGCTTTCACTTTTCTGATGTTTTCCTATGGAACTCCCTTATGAAATTTTTCGAACAAATTGCAAAACTTTTAAAAATAGAATGGCTTTATTTTCGGATATTTGACGCTCCAAACCACGCGCATCAATAATCTGGCACCCGTTTTGATTTATCTCTTTTAGTTTTTGAGATATGATTTTTTGATAATCGAAGAAAATCGAACATTTCGCAAAAATCGCATTCCCCGACCAGTTTTCTGCGAATATCTAGGAAACCGCTCGAGATATCAAAGTGCGCTTTGCGCCATTCGATTCCTCGTAATTTTCTCCATCTGGTGGCTTACTTTCATATAAATTGAGCGGCTTTCACTTTTCTGATGTATTCCTATGGTACCCCCTTATGAAATTTTTCGAACAAATTGCAAAACTTTTAAAAATAGAATGGCTTCATTTTCGGATATTTGACGCTCCAAACCACGCGCATCAATATTCTGTCACCCGTTTTGATTTATCTCTTTTAGTTTTCGAGATATGATTTTTTGAAAATCGAAGAAAATCGAACATTTCGCAAAAATCGCATTCCCCGACGAGTTTTCTGCGAATATCTAGGAAACCGTTCGAGATATCAAAGTGCGCTTTGCGCCATTCGATTCCTCGTAGTTTTCTCCATCTGGTGGCTTACTTTCATAGAAATTCAGCGGCTTTCACTTTTCTGATGTTTTCCTATGGTACCCCCTTATGAAATTTTTCGAACAAATTGCAAAACTTTAAAAAATAGAATCGCTTCATTTTCGGATATTTGACGCCCCAAACCACGCGCATCAATATTCTGTCACCCGTTTTGATTTATCTCTTTTAGTTTTCGAGATATGATTTTTTGAAAATCGAAGAAAATCGAACATTTCGCAAAAATCGCATTCCCCGACCAGTTTTCTGCGAATATCTAGGAAACCGTTCGAGATATCAAACTGCGCTTTGCGCCATTCGATTCCTCGTAATTTTCTCCATCTGGTGGCTTACTTTCATATAAATTGAGCGGCTTTCACTTTTCTGATGTATTCCTATGGTACCCCCTTATGAAATTTTTCGAACAAATTGCAAAACTTTTAATAATAGAATGGCTTCATTTTCGGATATTTGACGCTCCAAACCACGCGCATCAATTATCTGTCACCCGTTTTGATTTATCTGTTTTAGTTTTCGAGATATGATTTTTTGAAAATCGAAGAAAATCGAACATTTCGCAAAAATCGCATTCCCCGACCAGTTTTCTGCGAATATCTAAGAAACCGTTCGAGATATCAAAGTGCGCTTTGCGCCATTCGATTCCTCGTAATTTTCCCCATCTGGTGGCTTACTTTCATGGAAATTAAGCGGCTTTCACTTTTCTGATGTTTTCCTATGGTACCCCCTTATGAAATTTTTCGAACAAATTGCAAAACTTTTAAAAATAGAATGGCTTCATTTTCGGATATTTGACGCTCCAAACCACGCGCATCAATATTCTGTCACCCGTTTTGATTTATCTCTTTTAGTTTTCGAGATATGATTTTTTGAAAATCGAAGAAAATCGAACATTTCGCAAAAATCGCATTCCCCGACGAGTTTTCTGGGAATATCTAGGAAACCGTTCGAGATATCAAAGTGCGCTTTGCGCCATTCGATTCCTCGTAGTTTTCTCCATCTGGTGGCTTACTTTCATAGAAATTGAGCGGCTTTCACTTTTCTGATGTTTTCCTATGGTACCCCCTTATGAAATTTTTCGAACAAATTGCAAAACTTTAAAAAATAGAATCGCTTCATTTTCGGATATTTGACGCTCCAAACCACGCGCATCAATATTCTGTCACCCGTTTTGATTTATCTCTTTTAGTTTTCGAGATATGATTTTTTGAAAATCGAAGAAAATCGAACATTTCGCAAAAATCGCATTCCCCGACCAGTTTTCCGCGAATATCTAGGAAACCGTTCGAGATATCAAAGTGCGCTTTGCGCCAATTCCTCGTACTTTTCTCCATCTGGTGGCTTACTTTCATAGAAATTGAGCGGCTTTCACTTTTCTGATGTTTTCCTATGGAACCCCCTTATGAAATTTTTCGAACAAATTGCAAAACTTTTAAAAATAGAATGGCTTCATTTTCGGATATTTGACGCTCCAAACCACGCGCATCAATATTCTGTCACCCGTTTTGATTTATCTCTTTTAGTTTTCGAGATATGATTTTTTGAAAATCGAAGAAAATCGAACATTTCGCAAAAATCGCATTCCCCGACCAGTTTTCTGCGAATATCTAGGAAACCGTTCGAGATATCAAACTGCGCTTTGCGCCATTCGATTCCTCGTAATTTTCTCCATCTGGTGGCTTACTTTCATATAAATTGAGCGGCTTTCACTTTTCTGATGTATTCCTATGGTACCCCCTTATGAAATTTTTCGAACAAATTGCAAAACTTTTAATAATAGAATGGCTTCATTTTCGGATATTTGACGCTCCAAACCACGCGCATCAATTATCTGTCACCCGTTTTGATTTATCTCTTTTAGTTTTCCAGATATGATTTTTTGAAAATCGAAGAAAATCGAACATTTTGCAAAAATCGCATTCCCCGACCAGTTTTCTGCGAATATCTAGGAAACCGTTCGAGATATCAAACTGCGCTTTGCGCCATTCGAATCCTCGTAATTTTCTCCATCTGGTGGCTTACTTTCATAGAAATTGAGCGGCTTTCACTTTTCTGATGTTTTCCTATGGTACCCCCTTATGAAATTTTTCGAACAAATTGCAAAACTTTTAAAAATAGAATGGCTTCATTTTCGGATATTTGACGCTCCAAACCACGCGCATCAATAATCTGTCACCCGTTTTGATTTATCTCTTTTAGTTTTCGAGATATGATTTTTTGAAAATCGAACATTTCGCAAAAATCGCATTCCCCGACCAGTTTTCTGCGAATATCTAGGAAACCGTTCGAGATATCAAAGTGCGCTTTGCGCCATTCGATTCCTCGTAATTTTCTCCATCTGGTGGCTTACTTTCATATAAATTGAGCGGCTTTCACTTTTCTGATGTATTCCTATGGTACCCCCTTATGAAATTTTTCGAACAAATTGCAAAACTTTTAATAATAGAATGGCTTCATTTTCGGATATTTGACGCTCCAAACCACGCGCATCAATAATCTGGCACCCGTTTTGATTTATCTCTTTTAGTTTTTGAGATATGATTTTTTGAAAATCGAAGAAAATCGAACATTTCGCAAAAATCGCATTCCCCGACCAGTTTTCTGCGAATATCTAAGAAACCGTTCGAGATATCAAAGTGCGCTTTGCGCCATTCGATTCCTCGTAATTTTTCCCATCTGGTGGCTTACTTTCATAGAAATTGAGCGGCTTTTACTTTTCTGATATTTTCCTATGGTACCCCCTTATGAAATTTTTCGAACAAATTGCAAAACTTAAAAAAATAGAATCGCTTCATTTTCGGATATTTCACGCTCCAAACCACGCGCATCAATAATCTGTCACCCGTTTTGATTTATCTCTTTTAGTTTTCGAGATATGATTTTTTGAAAATCGAAGAAAATCGAACATTTCGCAAAAATCGCATTCCCCGACCAGTTTTCTGCGAATATCTAGGAAACCGTTCGAGATATCAAAGTGCGCTTTGCGCCATTCGATTCCTCGTAATTTTCTCCATCTGGTGGCTTACTTTCATAGAAAATGAGCGGCTTTCACTTTTCTGATGTTTTCCTATGGTACCCCCTTATGAAATTTTTCGAACAAATTTCAAAACTTAAAAAAATAGAATCGCTTCATTTTCGGATATTTGACGCTCCAAACCACGCGCATCAATAATCTGGCACCCGTTTTGATTTATCTCTTTTAGTTTTCCGGATATGATTTTTTGAAAATCGAAGAAAATCGAACATTTCGCAAAAATCGCATTCCCCGACCAGTTTTTTGCGAATATCTAGGAAACCGTTCGAGATATCAAAGTGCGCTTTGCGCCATTCGATTCCTCGTACTTTTCTCCATCTGGTGGCTTACTTTCATAGAAATTGAGCGGCTTTCACTTTTCTGATGTTTTCCTATGGTACCCCCTTATGAAATTTTTCGAACAAATTGCAAAACTTTTAAAAATAGAATGGCTTCATTTTCGGATATTTGACGCTCCAGGCCACGCGCATCAATAATCTGTCACCCGTTTTGATTTATCTCTTTTAGTTTTCGAGATATGATTTTTTGAAAATCGAAGAAAATCGAACATTTCGCAAAAATCGCATTCCCCAACCAGTTTTCTGCGAATATCTAGGAAACCGTTCGAGATATCAAACTGCGCTTTGCGCCATTCGATTCCTCGTAATTTTCTCCATCTGGTGGCTTACTTTCATAGATATTGAGCGGCTTTCACTTTTCTAATGTTTTCCTATGGCACCCCCTTATGAAATTTTTCGAACAAATTGCAAAACTTTTAAAAATAGAATGGCTTCATTTTCGGATATTTGACGCTCCAAACCACGCGCATCAATAATCTGTCACCCGTTTTGATTTATCTGTTTTAGTTTTCGAGATATGATTTTTTGAAAATCGAAGAAAATCGAACATTTCGCAAAAATGGCATTTCCCGACCAGTTTTCTGCGAATATCTAAGAAACCGTTCGAGATATCAAAGTGCGCTTTGCGCCATTCGATTCCTCATAATTTTCCCCATCTGGTGGCTTACTTTCATAGAAATTGAGCGGCTTTCACTTTTCTGATGTTTTCCTATGGTACCCCCTTATGAAATTTTTCGAACAAATTGCAAAACTTAAAAAAATAGAATCGCTTCATTTTCGGATATTTGACGCTCCAAACCACGCGCATCAATAATCTGTCACCCGTTTTGATTTATCTCTTTTAGTTTTTGAGATATGATTTTTTGAAAATCTAAGAAAATCGAACATTTCGCAAAAATCGCATTCCCCGACCAGTTTTCTGCGAATATCTATAGGAAACCGTTGGAGATATCAAAGTGCGCTTTGCGCCATTCGATTCCTCGTACTTTTCTCCATCTGGTGGCTTACTTTCATAGAAATTGAGCGGCTTTCACTTTTCTGATGTTTTCCTATGGTACCCCCTTATGAAATTTTTCGAACAAATTGCAAAACTTTTAAAAATAGAATGGCTTCATTTTCGGATATTTGACGCTCCAAACCACGCGCATCAATATTCTGTCACCCGTTTTGATTTATCTCTTTTAGTTTTCGAGATATGATTTTTTGAAAATCGAAGAAAATCGAACATTTCGCAAAAATCGCATTCCCCGACCAGTTTTCTGCGAATATCTAGGAAACCGTTCGAGATATCAAACTGCGCTTTGCGCCATTCGATTCCTCGTAATTTTCTCCATCTGGTGGCTTACTTTCATAGAAATTGAGCGGCTTTCACTTTTCTGATGTTTTCCTATGGTACCCCCTTATGAAATTTTTCGAACAAATTGCAAAACTGAAAAAAAATAGAATCGCTTCATTTTCGGATATTTGACGCCCCAAACCACGCGCATCAATAATCTGGCCCCCATTTTGATTTATCTCTTTTAGTTTTCGAGATATGATTTTTTGAAAATCGAAGAAAATCGAACATTTCGCAAAAATCGCATTCCCCGACCAGTTTTCTGCGAAGATCTAGGAAACCGTTCGAGATATCAAACTGCGCTTTGCGCCATTCGATTCCTCGTAATTTTCTCCATCTGGTGGCTTACTTTCATAGAAATTGAGCGGCTTTCACTTTTCTAATGTTTTCCTATGGTACCTCCTTATGAAATTTTTCGAACAAATTGCAAAACTTAAAAAAATAGAATCGCTTCATTTTCGGATATTTGACGCTCCAAACCACACGCATCAATAATCTGTCACCCGTTTTGATTTATCTCTTTTAGTTTTCCGGATATGATTTTTTGAAAATCGAAGAAAATCGAACATTTCGCAAAAATCGCATTCCCCGACCAGTTTTCTGCGAATATCTAGGAAACCGTTCGAGATATCAAACTGCGCTTTGCGCCATTCGATTCCTCGTAATTTTCTCCATCTGGTGGCTTACTTTCATAGAAATTGAGCGGCTTTCACTTTTCTAATGTTTTTCTATGGTACCCCCTTATGAAATTTTTCGAACAAATTGCAAAACTTTTAAAAATAGAATGGCTTCATTTTCGGATATTTGACGCTCCAAACCACGCGCATCAATAATCTGTCACCCGTTTTGATTTATCTGTTTTAGTTTTCGAGATATGATTTTTTGAAAATCGAAGAAAATCGAACATTTCGCAAAAATCGCATTCCCCGACCAGTTTTCTGCGAATATCTAGGAAACCGTTCGAGATATCAAACTGCGCTTTGCGCCATTCGATTCCTCGTAATTTTCTCCATCTGGTGGCTTACTTTCATAGAAATTGAGCGGCTTTCACTTTTCTAATGTTTTCCTATGGTACCCCCTTATGAAATTTTTCGAACAAATTGCAAAACTTTTAAAAATAGAATGGCTTCATTTTCGGATATTTGACGCTCCAAACCACGCGCATCAATAATCTGTCACCCGTTTTGATTTATCTGTTTTAGTTTTCGAGATATGATTTTTTGAAAATCGAAGAAAATCGAACATTTCGCAAAAATCGCATTCCCCGACCAGTTTTCTGCGAATATCTAGGAAACCGTTCGAGATATCAAAGTGCGCTTTGCGCCATTCGATTCCTCGTAGTTTTCTCCATCTGGTGGCTTACTTTCATAGAAATTGAGCGGCTTTCACTTTTCTGATGTTTTCCTATGGTACCCCCTTATGAAATTTTTCGAACAAATTGCAAAACTTTTAAGAATAGAATGGCTTTATTTTCGGATATTTGACGCTCCAAACCACGCGCATCAATAATCTGGCACCCGTTTTGATTTATTTCTTTTAGTTTTTGAGATATGATTTTTTGATAATCGAAGAAAATCGAACATTTCGCAAAAATCGCATTCCCCGACCAGTTTTCTGCGAATATCTAGGAAACCGTTCGAGATAACAAACTGCGCTTTGCGCCATTCGATTCCTCGTAATTTTCTCCATCTGGTGGCTTACTTTCATAGAAATTGAGCGGCTTTCACTTTTCTGATGTTTTCCTATGGTACCCCCTTATGAAATTTTTCGAACAAATTGCAAAACTTAAAAAAAATAGAATCGCTTCATTTTCGGATATTTGACGCCCCAAACCACGCGCATCAATAATCTGGCCCCCATTTTGATTTATCTCTTTTAGTTTTCCAGATATGATTTTTTGAAAATCGAACATATTGCAAAAATCGCATTCCCCGACCAGTTTTCTGCGAATATCTAGGAAACCGTTCGAGATATCAAACTGCGCTTTGCGCCATTCGATTCCTCGTAATTTTCTCCATCTGGTGGCTTACTTTCATAGAAATTGAGCGGCTTTCACTTTTCTGATGTTTTCTTATGGTACCCCCTTATGAAATTTTTCGAACAAATTGCAAAACTTAAAAAAATAGAATCGCTTCATTTTCGGATATTTGACGCTCCAAACCACGCGCATCAATAATCTGTCACCCGTTTTGATTTATCTCTTTTAGTTTTCGAGATATGATTTTTTGAAAATCGAAGAAAATCGAACATTTCGCAAAAATCGCATTCCCCGACCAGTTTTCTGCGAATATCTAGGAAACCGTTCGAGATATCAAACTGCGCTTTGCGCCATTCGATTCCTCGTAATTTTCTCCATCTGGTGGCTTACTTTCATAGAAATTGAGCGGCTTTCACTTTTCTGATGTTTTCTTATGGTACCCCCTTATGAAATTTTTCGAACAAATTGCAAAACTTTTAAAAATAGAATGGCTTCATTTTCGGATATTTGACGCTCCAAACCACGCGCATCAATAATCTGGCACCCGTTTTGATTTATCTGTTTTAGTTTTCGAGATATGATTTTTTGAAAATCGAAGAAAATCGAACATTTTGCAAAAATCGCATTTCGAGACCAGTTTTCTACGAATATCTAGAAAACCGTTCGAGATATCAAACAGCGCTTTGCGCCATTCGATTCCTCGTAATTTTCTCCATCTGGTGGCTTACTTTCATGGAAATTGAGCGGCTTTCACTTTTCTGATGTTTTCCTATGGTACCCCCTTATGAAATTTTTCGAACAAATTGCAAAACTTTTAAAAATAGAATGGCTTCATTTTCGGATATTTGACGCTCCAAACCACGCGCATCAATAATCTGTCACCCGTTTTGATTTATCTCTTTTAGTTTTCGAGATATGATTTTTTGAAAATCGAAGAAAATCGAACATTTCGCAAAAATCGCATTCCCCGACCAGTTTTCTGCGAATATCTAGGAAACCGTTCGAGATATCAAACTGCGCTTTGCGCCATTCGATTCCTCGTAATTTTCTCCATCTGGTGGCTTACTTTCATAGAAATTGAGCGGCTTTCACTTTTCTGATGTTTTCTTATGGTACCCCCTTATGAAATTTTTCGAACAAATTGCAAAACTTAAAAAAATAGAATCGCTTCATTTTCGGATATTTGACGCTCCAAACCACGCGCATCAATAATCTGTCACCCGTTTTGATTTATCTCTTTTAGTTTTCGAGATATGATTTTTTGAAAATCGAAGAAAATCGAACATTTCGCAAAAATCGCATTCCCCGACCAGTTTTCTGCGAATATCTAGGAAACCGTTCGAGATATCAAACTGCGCTTTGCGCCATTCGATTCCTCGTAATTTTCTCCATCTGGTGGCTTACTTTCATAGAAATTGAGCGGCTTTCACTTTTCTGATGTTTTCCTATGGTACCCCCTTATGAAATTTTTCGAACAAATTGCAAAACTTAAAAAAATAGAATCGCTTCATTTTCGGATATTTGACGCTCCAAACCACGCGCATCAATAATCTGTCACCCGTTTTGATTTATCTCTTTTAGTTTTCGAGATATGATTTTTTGAAAATCGAAGAAAATCGAACATTTCGCAAAAATCGCATTCCCCGACCAGTTTTCTGCGAATATCTAGGAAACCGTTCGAGATATCAAACTGCGCTTTGCGCCATTCGATTCCTCGTAATTTTCTCCATCTGGTGGCTTACTTTCATAGAAATTGAGCGGCTTTCACTTTTCTGATGTTTTCTTATGGTACCCCCTTATGAAATTTTTCGAACAAATTGCAAAACTTTTAAAAATAGAATGGCTTCATTTTCGGATATTTGACGCTCCAAACCACGCGCATCAATAATCTGGCACCCGTTTTGATTTATCTGTTTTAGTTTTCGAGATATGATTTTTTGAAAATCGAAGAAAATCGAACATTTTGCAAAATCGCATTTCGAGACCAGTTTTCTACGAATATCTAGAAAACCGTTCGAGATATCAAACAGCGCTTTGCGCCATTCGATTCCTCGTAATTTTCTCCATCTGGTGGCTTACTTTCATGGAAATTGAGCGGCTTTCACTTTTCTGATGTTTTCCTATGGTACCCCCTTATGAAATTTTTCGAACAAATTGCAAAACTTTTAAAAATAGAATGGCTTCATTTTCGGATATTTGACGCTCCAAACCACGCGCATCAATAATCTGTCACCCGTTTTGATTTATCTCTTTTAGTTTTCGAGATATGATTTTTTGAAAATCGAAGAAAATCGAACATTTCGCAAAAATCGCATTCCCCGACCAGTTTTCTGCGAATATCTAGGAAACCGTTCGAGATATCAAACTGCGCTTTGCGCCATTCGATTCCTCGTAATTTTCTCCATCTGGTGGCTTACTTTCATAGAAATTGAGCGGCTTTCACTTTTCTGATGTTTTCTTATGGTACCCCCTTATGAAATTTTTCGAACAAATTGCAAAACTTAAAAAAATAGAATCGCTTCATTTTCGGATATTTGACGCTCCAAACCACGCGCATCAATAATCTGTCACCCGTTTTGATTTATCTCTTTTAGTTTTCGAGATATGATTTTTTGAAAATCGAAGAAAATCGAACATTTCGCAAAAATCGCATTCCCCGACCAGTTTTCTGCGAATATCTAGGAAACCGTTCGAGATATCAAACTGCGCTTTGCGCCATTCGATTCCTCGTAATTTTCTCCATCTGGTGGCTTACTTTCATAGAAATTGAGCGGCTTTCACTTTTCTGATGTTTTCCTATGGTACCCCCTTATGAAATTTTTCGAACAAATTGCAAAACTTAAAAAAATAGAATCGCTTCATTTTCGGATATTTGACGCTCCAAACCACGCGCATCAATAATCTGGCACCCGTTTTGATTTATCTGTTTTAGTTTTCGAGATATGATTTTTTGAAAATCGAAGAAAATCGAACATTTTGCAAAAATCGCATTTCGAGACCAGTTTTCTACGAATATCTAGAAAACCGTTCGAGATATCAAACAGCGCTTTGCGCCATTCGATTCCTCGTAATTTTCTCCATCTGGTGGCTTACTTTCATGGAAATTGAGCGGCTTTCACTTTTCTGATGTTTTCCTATGGTGCCCCCTTATGAAATTTTTCGAACAAATTGCAAAACTTTTAAAAATAGAATGGCTTCATTTTCGGATATTTGACGCTCCAAACCACGCGCATCAATAATCTGGCACCCGTTTTGATTTATCTCTTTTAGTTTTCCGGATATGATTTTTTGAAAATCGAAGAAAATCGAACATTTCGCAAAAATCGCATTCCCCGACCAATTTTTTGCGAATATCTAGGAAACCGTTCGAGATATCAAAGTGCGCTTTGCGCCATTCGATTCCTCGTACTTTTCTCCATCTGGTGGCTTACTTTCATAGAAATTGAGCGGCTTTCACTTTTCTGATGTTTTCCTATGGTACCCCCTTATGAAATTTTTCGAACAAATTGCAAAACTTTTAAAAATAGAATGGCTTCATTTTACGGATATTTGACGCTCCAAACCACGCGCATCAATAATCTGTCACCGGTTTTGATTTATCTCTTTTAGTTTTCGAGATATGATTTTTTGAAAATCGAAGAAAATCGAACATTTCGCAAAAATCGCATTCCCCGACCAGTTTTCTGCGAATATCTAGGAAACCGTTCGAGATATCAAACTGCGCTTTGCGCCATTCGATTCCTCGTAATTTTCTCCATCTGGTGGCTTACTTTCATAGAAATTGAGCGGCTTTCACTTTTCTGATGTTTTCTTATGGTACCCCCTTATGAAATTTTTTCGAACAAATTGCAAAACTTAAAAAAATAGAATCGCTTCATTTTCGGATATTTGACGCTCCAAACCACGCGCATCAATAATCTGTCACCCGTTTTGATTTATCTCTTTTAGTTTTCGAGATATGATTTTTGAAAATCGAAGAAAATCGAACATTTCGCAAAAATCGCATTCCCCGACCAGTTTTCTGCGAATATCTAGGAAACCGTTCGAGATATCAAACTGCGCTTTGCGCCATTCGATTCCTCGTAATTTTCTCCATCTGGTGGCTTACTTTCATAGAAATTGAGCGGCTTTCACTTTTCTGATGTTTTCCTATGGTACCCCCTTATGAAATTTTTCGAACAAATTGCAAAACTTAAAAAAATAGAATCGCTTCATTTTCGGATATTTGACGCTCCAAACCACGCGCATCAATAATCTGGCACCCGTTTTGATTTATCTGTTTTAGTTTTCGAGATATGATTTTTTGAAAATCGAAGAAAATCGAACATTTCGCAAAAATCGCATTCCCCGACCAGTTTTCTGCGAATATCTAGGAAACCGTTCGAGATATCAAACTGCGCTTTGCGCCATTCGATTCCTCGTAATTTTCTCCATCTGGTGGCTTACTTTCATAGAAATTGAGCGGCTTTCACTTTTCTGATGTTTTCTTATGGTACCCCCTTATGAAATTTTTCGAACAAATTGCAAAACTTTTAAAAATAGAATGGCTTCATTTTCGGATATTTGACGCTCCAAACCACGCGCATCAATAATCTGGCACCCGTTTTGATTTATCTGTTTTAGTTTTCGAGATATGATTTTTTGAAAATCGAAGAAAATCGAACATTTTGCAAAAATCGCATTTCGAGACCAGTTTTCTACGAATATCTAGAAAACCGTTCGAGATATCAAACAGCGCTTTGCGCCATTCGATTCCTCGTAATTTTCTCCATCTGGTGGCTTACTTTCATGGAAATTGAGCGGCTTTCACTTTTCTGATGTTTTCCTATGGTACCCCCTTATGAAATTTTTCGAACAAATTGCAAAACTTTTAAAAATAGAATGGCTTCATTTTCGGATATTTGACGCTCCAAACCACGCGCATCAATAATCTGTCACCCGTTTTGATTTATCTCTTTTAGTTTTCGAGATATGATTTTTTGAAAATCGAAGAAAATCGAACATTTCGCAAAAATCGCATTCCCCGACCAGTTTTCTGCGAATATCTAGGAAACCGTTCGAGATATCAAACTGCGCTTTGCGCCATTCGATTCCTCGTAATTTTCTCCATCTGGTGGCTTACTTTCATAGAAATTGAGCGGCTTTCACTTTTCTGATGTTTTCTTATGGTACCCCCTTATGAAATTTTTCGAACAAATTGCAAAACTTAAAAAATAGAATCGCTTCATTTTCGGATATTTGACGCTCCAAACCACGCGCATCAATAATCTGTCACCCGTTTTGATTTATCTCTTTTAGTTTTCGAGATATGATTTTTTGAAAATCGAAGAAAATCGAACATTTCGCAAAAATCGCATTCCCCGACCAGTTTTCTGCGAATATCTAGGAAACCGTTCGAGATATCAAACTGCGCTTTGCGCCATTCGATTCCTCGTAATTTTCTCCATCTGGTGGCTTACTTTCATAGAAATTGAGCGGCTTTCACTTTTCTGATGTTTTCCTATGGTACCCCCTTATGAAATTTTTCGAACAAATTGCAAAACTTAAAAAAATAGAATCGCTTCATTTTCGGATATTTGACGCTCCAAACCACGCGCATCAATAATCTGTCACCCGTTTTGATTTATCTCTTTTAGTTTTCGAGATATGATTTTTTGAAAATCGAAGAAAATCGAACATTTCGCAAAAATCGCAT